>UFQX01000855.1:0-179522 GCA_900497675.1 Arapaima gigas | reverse complement strand
CAGCCGGCAGGCCACGGCGCCGGTGCGCTGCGTGGTCGGTGTGCTGCTCGATTGCGTGAAGGCTACGTTCGACCAGGGCGACTGGCCCGATGCGCGCTGGCTGGGCTAGAACGAGCCCGTTGTTGGCGTGAACTGCCTCCAGGGCGATCGTGGCTGACTCCGGCGGCGTGCCGGGCCGGAGTCAGCCATCGCCGGGGCGGGCCCGGCGTGACTCCGCGGGGCCGTGCGGCGCTTACTTCAACGGCATGCAGATGCGCGTCTGCAACTGCGCGGGTGGGGTGCTGCGCGGGTCGTTCAGGTACTGCTCGAACATCGGGAAGTCGGCCGGCACGTTGCCGCTCGCGGGCAGCCATTCGGAGAACATCCAGTTATACGGCCGGTCCATTTCGTTGTACGGCCCGGTGTAGGTCAGGATCGCGCAGCGGCCGGCTGGAATCTCGAAGCGTTCCAACTCGTCGCCCACTTCGGCGTCCGGCGCGACGGACATGCCGGCCATCGAGCGCAAGCGGTCGGCCGGCACCTGCTCGGGATCGTCGAAATACACGCCGAAGCCGATCGCCTCAGGGTGCGCCAGGCCGCGGGCGGCGGCCAGCATGAAGGCACGGGTGAAGACCGGGCCGATTGCCTGATAGCTGCCGTGGTGCGGCAGTGCGGCGAGTACGGCGCCAGGGAACGTTTCGATGGTAACGGGATACATGCCGAGCTCCTGTGGATTGAACGGAACGGAGCGGGCCGCGCGGTAGCGCCCCGGCGACAGGCCGAAGGTCGCGCCGAACGCACGGCTGAAGGCAGCATCCGACGTATAGCCGGCTTGCTGCGCAACCTCGCGCAATGGCACCCCGGTCCCGCCCAACGCGACCGCCGCACGGTGCATGCGAATGCGCTGCACGGTGGCGTTCACCGTCTCGCCGATCATCGCGCGGTAGACGCGATGAAAGTGATACGGCGACAAGCACGCGAGGTCGGCCAGCAGATACAGATCCGGGTCGGCGTCGGGGTGGCTTGCCAGCCAGCGCAGGACGGGATCCATGCGCCGGGCGTATTGGGTCAGGGTTCGGGTTTTCAATTGCGTGCTCCTGGAGGAGCAATGTAGGGTCGGCGGGTTTGCAGATTTTGCGGTTTTTCGGGGAAGGAGACATCGCGCCGGCACGCCTTCACACGCTACAGCCGCGCGAGCAATTCCCGCCGCATGAGCTTGCCGTTGCCGTTGAACGGCAGTGCGTCGATCGGGATGATGCGCGCCGATGCACGGGGCGGCGCGCTCGAGAACCGGATGCGCCTTCCGCTTGCGCGGCGCGCCGAAGCGGCCGTGCGCTCGTGCACCTGGTGTGCCGGGCTGGAAGAACAAGCGAAAGGCGAGTTCGACGTGCCCGGATGAAACCGAGCGGGCCCTGTCAGCGCGTGGGGTTCCGTCGATCGAGATGGCTGCTCAATGTCGCCTGAACGCGTTCTCGCGCCTGGGTGTTGATCCTCGCATCCAGCACCATGATCACGGCGGCGACCAGGAAAATCACCAGGCTGAAAGTCACGACGATACCGGCCAGCCACGGTGCGGGCAGATTGGCGAGGGTCGCCGCCGAGTCGCTGCCTCGTTCGAAACTGGCCGCTGCCATGCCGCAGTAATGCATTCCGCACACGGCCACGCCCATGACGATGGCCGAACCGATCTGGCGTGTCCTGCCGAATGCGCTCGGCCGGCGCAGGTCGAAGGCCAGCAACAAGGCGGCGCCGCTTGCCAGGATCGCGATGATGACGGACAGCACGACCAACCAGGGCTGGTATCGAATGCCGGAGCAGATGCTCATTGCCTGCATGCCGAGATAGTGCATGCCGGCGACGCCCAGTCCCATGACGACTGCGCTGACGATGAGTTGCGGCCAGTGCAGCGCGAAGCGGGCGAGCGGGATGAAGCCGACTGTCGAAGCGGCAATCGCGATGAGCAGGGAAGCGACGGTGGTGGGAATGTCGTATCCGACGGCCACCGGCAGGTGAAATGCCAGCATGGCGACGAAATGCATCGACCAGATGCCGAGCCCCATGATGCAACCGCCGAAAGCGATCCAGGGCCAGATCGAACGATTCCCGATGAGATTCAGGCGATCGGAGATATTGAGTGCCGTGAACGATGCGAGGATCGAAAGCAGGCAGGAAAGTACGACGAGCGTAAGGTCGTAGGTGCCGGACATGATCGTTATTCTCGGTTATAGGCTTTTTGGTCGTTTGAGGGCGCCCTGTTTTTGCGAGTGCGCCATCCCCTCGTGTGTCCCGCAAATATACCGAAACCCCGCATCGAATCAAGGGCACCGCTGCCGAGTTAGGGTGGTGCGTCGGTGCGACGGACATCCGGGGATCGTGCCGGTTTTTCGGTCCCGGGCGGACCGGGTCGAATGCGCCGTGCGCGCATGGCGGCGCGCCGAGGGAGTCCGGCTGGCCGACGTCCGCGCCAGCCTCATCACGACGTCGCCGATCTGCGATAATGTCGGCCGCCCTGGCGGACGGCAGCGTACGATCGCGTTGCCCGCCCGCCGTGAATTCGTATCAGGAGAGTCCCGTGCGCGACATCATCGACGGCTTTCTGCGCTTTCAGCGCGAGGTCTATCCGCAACGTGTCGAGCTGTTCAAGCAGCTCGCGTCTGCCCAAAATCCCAAGGCGCTGTTCGTGACGTGCTCGGACAGCCGCGTGGTGCCCGAACTGCTGACGCAGCGTGAACCGGGCGAACTGTTCGTGATTCGCAACGCGGGCAACATCGTGCCGTCGTACGGCCCGGAGCCGGGCGGCGTGTCGGCCACCGTCGAGTATGCGGTCGCCGTGCTCGGCGTGCGGGATATCGTCATTTGCGGGCACTCGGATTGCGGCGCGATGGGCGCGATCTCACGGTGTACGTGTCTCGACCATATGCCGGCTGTCGCGAACTGGTTGCGCCATTCCGATGCCGCGAAAGTCATCAACGCCGCGCATCAGTTCGACTCCCCTCGGGCCAAGCTCGACGGTCTGGTGCGCGAGAACGTGATCGCACAGCTCGCCAACCTGCGCACGCATCCGTCGGTTGCGCTCGCGCTCGAGCAAGGACGAATGAATCTGCACGGTTGGGTCTACGACATCGAGATGGGGCGCATCGACGCACTCGACGGCACGACGCGCCAGTTCGTCCCGTTGAGCGAGTCGCCGGCCACGGTGGCGGTCAAGTCGTACTGAGCGCCGGGGCCTCGCTCTGGCTGGCCGCAACCACCGTGCCGAATCGTGCAAGCTCAAGCGGCCGGCGGGAAGCGGGGCGATAACCGATCCTGGATCGCTGGGTGACGCCCCGTGCCGTCACGCTTGCGGCGCGACGGATGCGCCAGAGATGCCATGCCGCCGCAGCGAATCCGCGACGAAGCCCGACGCCTTCATTTCCTCGACGAAGGCATTGAGAGCCGCCGCGGCCGCTTCACCGCGGCTCTTCGGCACGCCCATGGCCTGCCGGATCACCATGAACCGCTCGTAGAGCAGGCGCAGGCCGGGCGTTTTGGCGGCGTCGGCCTCGAGCTGCTGCTTCACGCCTGCGGCCACTTCCAGTTGCTGTTCGAGGAAGGTCTGCACGACGGCTTGCGACGTGGGCGCGCGCACGATCTGCGCGGCCTTCAGTTCGCGCGTGAGGAACAGGTCGTAGGCGCTGCCCTTGCCGACGGTCACGCGGTTGTCCGGCCGGTCGACGTCCGCGTTCGTGCGGATCGGCGAAGCGTCGCGCACCAGATAGAACCCCTCGATCAGCACGTACGGCGCCGTGAACGCGACCGTTTCGCCGCGCAGCGGATCGACCGCGAAGAAGCCGAAATCGGCACGCTCGTCGGTCAGTGCCTGCACCGACTGTCCGGCGGTGTCGAACACGACCAGTTCCAGCTCGGCCGACAGGCGCTCGGTGAACGCGCGCGCGAGATCGATCGACACGCCGAACGGTTCGCCCGTCGCCGGGTCGCGGTTCGCGAGGATCCGGTTGCCGAGGTTGATCGACGCGCGCAGCTTGCCGGTCGGCGTGAACGCGGAGAGGACGGAAGGGGCGAGGGGCATGGGTGGCTCGTGGCGGTCGTAGGGGCAGGGTTTGGCGCGCGTCGATGTGCGACCGCGCGCCGGCATCGAGCTTATCACCTGGCTTTCGTCATCGAGCACCGTCGAGCGGCGCAAGCTTGACTTCCTTCGTTGCGAACGCGGTGACGCGCGGCATATGCCGTTTCCTCGTCCAGTGGCGTGAACCATCCGCCATGAAGTGATGGGCACGTAAAGGGACAGAGTCGCGACGAAGGGGGCATCAGTGCTGGAAAAGGTGCCGGGCTTGCCTGCCTTGCGTCGCCCCGTGGTTGCTTCCGGTTGGCCATGCCGCACCCCGCCGGCGCCGTCCAGCCGGGCGCAGTGGGCCTTGATTCGCCCGGCAACCGCTAGAATTGCGGTTTTAGTCCGGAATACGTCCATGTCTTTTGCCTCGCTCGGCCTGATCGATCCCTTGCTGCGTAACCTGCAGGACCTCAATTACCAGGCCCCCACGCCGGTGCAGGCCAAGGCGATTCCTGCCGTGCTCGGTGGCAAGGACGTGATGGCGGGCGCCCAGACCGGCACGGGGAAGACGGCGGGTTTTGCGCTGCCGCTGCTGCAGCGGCTGGTGCAACACGGCCCGGCGGTGTCCAGCAACCGCGCACGTGTGCTGGTGCTGGTGCCCACGCGTGAACTGGCTGAACAGGTGCTGCAAAGCTTCATCGCTTACGGCAACGGCCTCGATTTGCGGTTTCTGGCCGCTTACGGCGGCGTGAGCATCAATCCGCAGATGATGAAGTTGCGCAAGGGCGTGGATGTGCTCGTGGCCACGCCGGGCCGTTTGCTGGACCTCAATCGCCAGAACGCGGTGCAGTTCGATCAGGTGCAGACGCTCGTGCTGGACGAAGCCGACCGCATGCTGGATCTCGGCTTTGCACGCGAGCTCAACGCCGTCTTTGCCGCGCTGCCCGCGCAGCGCCAGACGCTGCTGTTCTCGGCCACGTTTACCGACGATATCCGCGCGATGGCGGCGACCATCCTGCGCAGTCCGGTCAACATCAGCGTCAGTCCGCCCAATGCCACGGCCAGCAAGATCAAGCAGTGGGTGGTGACGGTGGACAAGCGGAACAAGCCCGATCTTTTCATGCACCTCGTGGCCGAGAACAAGTGGGAGCATGCGCTGGTATTCGTCAAGACGCGCAACGGCGTGGATTACCTGGCGGCGATGCTGGACGAAGCCGGCTACGCCGTCGACACCATCCACGGCGACAAGCCGCAACCGGCGCGCCTGCGTGCGCTGGAGCGTTTCAAGACGGGCGAAGTCCAGATGCTGGTGGCCACCGATGTGGCGGCGCGCGGGCTGGATATCGACGACCTGCCGCTCGTGATCAACGTCGACCTGCCGATCGTGGCGCAAGACTATGTGCACCGCATCGGCCGTACCGGCCGCGCGGGCGCCAGTGGCGTGGCGGTGTCCCTCGTGTGTGCGGATGAAGCGCCGCAACTGGCCGCGATCGAGGCGCTGATCAAGCAAACGCTGCGCCGCGAGGAAGAGCCGGGTTTCGAGGCCGAACACCGCGTGCCGGAAACCAGCGCGACGGGCCAGATCATCAAGAAACCCAAAAAGCCGAAGAAGCCGAAAGTGCCGCAAGCTGCGTCGGCGGCCATGCCGGTGGCGGGTAAGAAGCCGCGTCCGCAAGGCGGCGAGAACAAGCGCAAGGCTGCGGCGCCGCACGCGAAGCCGGCCGGTAACGGACCGGACTACACCGTCGGCAGCCCGTTCAGCGTGCAGAAGTCGCGTGGCAAATCTGCCGGCAAGCCGGCGGCGGGCGCGCGCAAGCCGGCTGGCAAACCCGCTGGCGCTCGCGGGAAACGTCCGTCCTGATGCGTGGGGATGCCGCTCGCCAGCCATTGAGTCTGGCTGGCGGCTCGGCGGCTGAAGGCAACCTCGAGCGTGTGGCGTCGTCGGGTTGAATCTGCAGCCAATTGCGATCCGTCGGCGCAAATTTCAGAACCACCGTTTCAGGCTGAAACGGAAGGTTCAGGAAAGTCCGCCGGGACGAGCCCCGTTGCTGATGCCAGGGCGGCGGTGAGGATTCGCGCTGCAAAGGCAGATCGAGAGACTGGACGAATCGCCGGGAAACCTGTTCGACTGCTTGCTGCGGCAACTGCGAATGCGAGCATCGCCGGTGAAGACTGGGCCCTGCGATCCGCTCCTCGGCCGTGCGGCATTCTGTCCTGCTATTGGTGCGGCTTTACTGCCATTCACCGGGATGACAGATCACCCAACCGGGAAGGTAGCTATCCATGTCCGTATGGCCCCAGCACCAGTTGTGCTGGTGAAGGGTCTTCATCAGTTGTTCGCGTTGTGCGCAGGCGCTTCCCGGTGCATATTGCCCGTCAGGCAACAATCTGGGTGCCGGGCCGTTCCGGCATTTGTCATTGGCGACTTCTTCCTGATGCATCAATGCCTGGACGTCGGCGGGAATGGTGCGCGCCAACGTGGCCTTGTATTCGATGCAGGCTGGCGCCTTCGGATCGTTGGACTTGCGGGCGCATTGGGACTGAAGCTTGTCGATGCTTCTCGATACTTCGGGTGGATAGGTCTCGGCGTGCGCCGCAGCAAGACATCCAGCCATCAGCAGACAGGCGGCAAGTGATCTGATCAAAATCATTTCGCGTATGACACGATGTATCCGGTAGCTCGGGAACGGGCGAATTATGGCATGTGCGTGCGGTCCGTATTCGAGGCGCTTGCCCCGGTGCGGCCCGTGCGATGATGTGCGTTGAACGACATGAGAGATGGAATGACGACACCATTCGACGAGGCGACAACGGCGGCGATCGCCGCGTTTGCCCAACTGGATTTCTACACGGCGTTGCAGGCGATGCGCGCCGAGGCCGACTACGACCGCGAACGGGACCAGTGGATCTCGCGCTATATCGACGAGCACGGCGGCGGCGCGGACGATGCCGAATACGACGCGTTGCACGCGCGGGCCCAGGCAACCCCGGAATACGCGCAGTTCATCGACGCGGCTCGACGGGAAATCCTGGAATACTTCGACGTGACCGACGATCAACTGGACTGGATGGTCGTGCTGCGCGACGACGACAGCGATGAGCTTTGGGCGGAGGTCAACCGGCAGCGGAACGCGCTGGGAACCGGTGAAGTGCGCGGAGATCTCTGATCGTTGCTTGCCATTGGGGGCGCAGGTCGTGCCGGATGCGGCGCTGGAGTCCGGTCAAGCGCGAGGTGCGCCGGGCTTTCGGTTGCTGAAGCCGATCCGTCAAGGGGGGGGAAGATTTTCGGATCTTCGGAACGCGTGACTGTTGTGCTCCGACACTTGCCATCGAGGTGCACCGCTCGATCTGCTGCAATGGGGCGTGCGTGGGCGGCCGCATTGGATAGCGGCCGGCCAGGAGGAGACACAGGGCCGAATGGTTCGAATTGCCGGCAATCGTCAGTGTTGTTAGTGACCGGGGAGCATCAGAAGACTGACACTCCATTGAATTGGCATGACATTCACATATGTGTCGGGTTTAAGCGCCCCACGGGCAAAGTACCGAACGGTGTCGTTGGGACCTTTCGAGGCCGATCCGATGGGGACCTATAGACATGAGCGAACTCAAAACGCTAATAAAAAGGTATGGCGGGGCGGTGGATCATATCAGGGGAGCCACTTACGTCCACATGCCAATGAAACTACCTTCAGGGATTGATGTAGGCTTCGCGACGACTTATTCCGCGGAATGGCTTGGCCGCCTATTTCCATTCCTTCGCCACTTTGAAATGCCACAGGGGCTGTATATTTACGGCGACCGGGCAGAGATTCTGTCCCGCGTCATTGGACATGATCACGAGCTTTGTTCTGCGCTACGCTTCGTCCTCGATCAGTATGCGTTTGACTTGGAATGCACTGATATGCGGCTGGTCGCGAGCTTGAATACGATTTCTCGGCCGCTGTCGCTCGATCCTAGCGGCGGTTGGCATTTGGTTTCAAAACTTGCGATGATTGCGGGACGATTGGGTGAACTTGATTATCACGAATTTGATACGACTCCCCGCTCGATTTTTGCTTGGGGGCCGGGTCGCTTTCGTAACCTATCTATCCGGGCGATCTTCGTGGTCGTGTTTTGCATACCGCTTTATTTAATGATTCACTTTTCGCATCCAATCACGGTATTGAAGTAAGGCGCGCGCGATCGTCGCGCAAAACCTGCAGACACTGGCACAACGGCCGCTTTTGCCACGCGCGGAAGTCCGCTTCGGGTCGATAACTGCGGGCCAGGAACGCAGCGCCGATGCGAGAACACGACACGCACCCTCCGACCAGACCCCCGTTCCCGAAACAGCAACCGTCAGGTCTTCGCCAACGTGAATCCATACATCGCGCCGATCTGGCAATATGCATCGACCGACCTCAGCCAGGGCACCCCATGCACATCGCCATTCTGACCTTCCAGGGTTTCAACGAACTCGATTCCCTCATCGCGCTTGGCGTGCTCAATCGAATCAAGAAACCCGAATGGCGGGTGACGCTGTCATGCCCGGAGCATTTCGTCACATCGATGAACGGCGTGACCGTGCAGGCGCAATCGACGTTGGCGGACGCACGCGCGGCGGATGCCGTCATCGTCGGGAGCGGTATCCAAACCCGGGATGTCGTCAACGATGCGACGTTGATGGAGCAACTGAATCTCGATCCGACCCGGCAACTGATCGGTGCCCAATGTTCGGGCACGCTGGTTCTGGCAAAGCTTGGCCTTCTCGACGACATTCCGGCGTGCACGGACCTCACGACCAAACCCTGGGTCGTCGAGGCGGGCGTCGAAGTCCTCAATCAGCCATTCTTCGCACGAGGCAATGTCGCAACGGCAGGTGGCTGCTTTGCTTCGCAGTATCTGGCCGCGTGGATCATTGCGCGCCTGGAGGGCGAGGAAGCCGCGCGGAGCGCACTGCACTATGTGGCGCCGGTCGGGGAGAAGGAGGCGTACGTTTCTCGTGCGTTGTCGAACATCACGCCTTACCTGCCGTAGCGCGCAAAAAAATCGCGCTGCCACCATCGCAGTGAGCCGGGTTCGGCGGTGACGTCGGGTTCCCGACGCCGGCTTCTCCCACGTGCCCGGTTGCCACGTCGTCCGGCTGCCGCGTGGAAGAGGGGGCGAGAATGTTCGATGACTCGTTCAGGCAGAGCCATTCGGTGGCGCCGGTCCGCAACGGATCGGACTCCACCAGCCAGTTCGTCGTGCAAAGGCGGCAGCGATACTGTCGCACGACGATTGGCGGCCGACCGAGCGGCCGCAATTTCGTTGGCTTGTGCAATTCCACCAGTCCGCGATGTGCGACGGGATCGGACATCATGCGCATGTTCGTGGAGGCTTCGCAACGCATGTGCGTCAGCCTTTCAGGAACGCGTCGGCGCGGTGAATCACTTCTTCGCTCATCGTTCAAATTGTCCGCTGATTGCAACGTGATCGGCAGTGCGTCCGTTCCATGCTTGAATCAGGCCTGCTCGCCGTCGCGGTGTGCGTCGATCGGCGGTCGTGACGGACCTTCCGGAAGGTAGTCATCAACGGGGCGTCTTCCTGCGCTGCGCGGCGAATGCGGGCGATTGCGCGTCTCGTCCGGACTCCTCAGTTTGAAATCGACTTACCGGACGCATCCTTGATTTTCGCTTTCCATTGCGTGCGGATTTCGGACACCACCGATTCGGGAAGCGAGATGTAGTCCAACTCCGTGGCGGCCTGGTTGCCGTTGTGGAACGCCCAGTCGAAGAACTTCAGCGTTTCCGCACCTTGTGCCGGCTTCTCTTGCGTTGCATGCAGCAGCACGAACGTCGCGCCGACCACCGGCCATGCGCCCTTGCCCGGCTCGTCCGTCAGGATCTGATAGAACGACTTCGACCAGTTCGCGCCTGCAGCGGCGGCCTTGAACGTTTCCGTTTTCGGCTCGACCACCGTGCCCGCCGAGTTCTTCAGCGCGGTGTAGACCATGTTGTTCTTCTTCGCGTACGCCCATTCGACGTAGCCGATCGCGCCCGGCAGGCGCTGCACGAACGCTGCCACGCCGTCGTTGCCCTTGCCGCCCGTGCCCGTCGGCCAGTTGACCGTCGTCCCGTCGCCGACCTTCGACTTCCATTCGCCGTTGACCTTCGACAGGTAGTTCGTCCAGATGAAGCTCGTGCCCGAGCCGTCAGCACGGCGAACCACGGCGATGTCCGTATCCGGCAGCTTGGCCTTCGGGTTCAGCGCGGCAATCGCCGGGTCGTTCCACTTCTTGATCTTGCCGAGGTAGATGTCGCCCAGCACCGGGCCCGACAGCGTCAGTTCGCCGGCCTTCACGCCCGGCACGTTGACGACCGGCACCACGCCGCCGACCACCGTCGGGAACTGGAACAGGCCCGCCTTCGCGAGCTCGTCATCCTTCAGCGGGGCGTCCGAACCGGCAAAGTCGACCGTCTTCGCGTTGATCTGCTTCAGTCCGCCCGACGAGCCGATACCTTGATAGTTGACCTTGCCGCCGCCCGCCTTCTTGTACGCATCTGCCCACTTTGCATAAATCGGTGCTGCGAAAGTGCTGCCTGCGCCGGTGATATCTGCCGCATGAACATTGAAGGCAACAAGAACCAGGGTGCAGGGCATCAAGATCCGGATGTTCATGTAACGCCTCCCGTCTGCTATCGGCATGCCGGCCCGCAAGCAGGCCTCGGTTGAGAAGTCTGACTGGTCGAGCGGGGGCCGCCGGCCGCCTTTCGGCAACGTCTGTCGATTGACCGCGGCAATGATCGTCTCTCGATTGCTTTCGAGCACGATGCGCGATTGCGCCGGGGCAGTAGCCTCCGTGCCGCATCTTTCTCGTATGACATTCGCCGGAAAGTTGATTGCAACGTACCGCAACCGAGACCGCACGTAGCGACCGGCTGGTCGGGATCGTCACTGACGATCGGGTAGCTCAGGCGAGTGGCGAAGTCCGTCATCGTGCGCGGTAAGCGGTCTCGCAACGAAGGGTGCTAGGAGTATTGCAGTTGGCTGTGAAAATTCAAGGAAGGCGCAATTGCTCGATCCGCCAGATTCAATGCACGTCAGTGGCGACGATGGAGGCCAATGCACGATCGCCGTCGCGTTGGGCAGTGTCTTCAGTGGAAAAGATGTCGGTACTGAATGCGATCAGTTTGAAGCCGGATCCCGCGGAGCGAGGAACCGTGATGCCCCAGTGCCAGCCGCCATCTTGCTGGAACACGTGGAGCGCAGGGGGGGCCTGGTTCAGTGCTGGTGAAGAAGTCGTCATCGCGTGCTCTCCCGTCGTGGGGCGACTGCGGGGCAACTACATCGGACGCGCGAACCCAGTCTACGGACACTTTTGCTGCGGCGCAATATTCGAGTTTTACGAAAATGCCAATGTGTGAAACGCCACAATTTTGAAATACAAATATGCAACGTCGGAGATGGCTGGCATATTGATGTGACGATTGGGATTTTCCGGAGGCTTTATGGATCGAAGTTCGCTTGTGTGGGCGGGGGTGCCGCATAGCAGCGATGGCGTCGTGTTTCAGGTTCGGGTCGGCCAGGGCCTTCAGCGTTTTCATATTGCTCGATTGATTCTCGAGAAGGCGTGCGAACTTGAGCGACTGGCGTCTGATGCACGACAGCTCGAATGCTTTTACGAGCATTTGACGCCGATTCTGGCAGTCGCGCGGAAGACGCGCTCAAAGGCAAAGGCCGATACGGTTTCGCTGAATGTTTCGGATTTTGTTCGAACCGGGAGTGCTCGGGGCGAGCAGGGGGCTTGGGCGGTGATGCGGTGAACGCCGCAGGGCGGTTGAGGGGAGCGGAATTCTCGGTCTTGAAACGGGCGGGCGTGGAGCTTGGCGAGCGTCACGCGTTGCGTCTCGTCACGTGCGGAGCAGGCACTGCTGCGGTGCTGGCGGGATGTTTTTTGCGGGCTTCCGCGTAGTCTCGTGATCGAGCCTCGCGATGAAAGGGCGTCGCTCGATGACCACCCACCCACGAACGAAAAGCGCTGGCCGGTGAACTGGCCAGCAAAAAGGTCCTGGCGATCCGAGGTTGAGTGTGCCAGAACCAAAGACACTGAGCGGCGTGCGCGTGCACCCGGGCGAACATGTCGAACGATCGGCCCCGAAAGGCGGGGCTTATCCGGCTCGACCTTGCGCAACAATCTGTGATCGCAGTTTAGGCTGGGCTAACCGATGCGACCAGACGCGTGTTCACGCTCGGAAACTGGAAGGCATCGCAGGGCTTCTTCGGTACCGTCCATGTTGCGATCATCGCGGCGGTCGGCAGATAGTCGGGATCGGCCGACGCGACCCCGGCCCACACGCCGCGAGACACCTGCCTGCCATGGAGATAAAAGTGCAGCTCCCGGCCAGCGCGGTCGCACACACACCTGATTCTCTCCACCGATTGGCCCAATCCTCTGATCCGTGCGATTTGGTCGCGATCCAGCTCGAACAGCGCACTCACCACGCCGTCACGATTGCCAATGCCGATCATGTTGCTGTCATCGGTCAACGCCCATGTCGGATGCGGCGTGCCTAGGCGCAGCATGAAATAATCTGCGGACTCTGAACCAACCATACCGTTTCTCCTGCAAAAGATCCGTCGTTCTGCTAACTGAAGATCAATGAAACCGAACGTTCATCCAATCCGGTTCGGATACTCGAGTGGATGTGCCCCGGCGCGTTGCAATCGGCGGGCGCAACAGTGAAGCGCGCTGCGCCGGTCGCTTCCGAGGCACTCACACGCTCGCCTGACGCGTCGCGGTTTCGGCGGCGAGACTGTCCTCCGAACCGGAAAGTTTCACCGCAACAGCTGCCGCCGCCGTGCTCCCGTAGACGTTGAGGGCGGTTCTCCCCATGTCGAAGAAGGCGTCGACGCCCAACAGCAGCAGCACCGCATCGGCCGGCAACCCGATCGACGTCAGCACGATGGTGATGGCGACGATCGCTCCAGAGGGCACATTGGCTGCTCCGTCGATGGTGATGATCGTCAAAAGCAAAATCGTAATCACCAGCGGCCAGGACCAGGCGAGATGATATGCGTCGGCCAGATAGCCGACTGCGAGGGCCGTGTAGAGGACCGCGCCGTCGCGATTGAAAATATAGGCGAGCGGCAAAATCGTGGACGCCACGCCGTGGGGAACGCCGAATTCAACCAGCTTCTTCAGGTGCAACGGGTACGTGATTTCGGACGACCGCGTCGTGAAACCAAGGATCAGCGGTTCCTTCACCTTCCTGAGAACGGCGAGAGGCGACTGACCGGCGATGCGAATGACGAGGGTGAGGACCACCGCCAGAATCGCCATGCCGAGATAGGCCACGCCCAGAAGCTCGACGAGCGAGTGCACGCCGGCAAAGCCCTTGGCCGACAACAGCTGCGCGATCGCGGCGAAGATCGCGAGCGGCGACCATGCGATCACCCACTGGGTCATCTTGAACAGGCCGGACAGCAGCGCCTCGAAAACGGCAATCGCGGGCTCGGCCCGCTCCGGGGCAGCCGCCAATGCCGCACCGAAAATGACGCCGAAAACGAGTACCGGGAGAGAATTGCCCGCAGCGAGCGCAGCGACGATGTTCGCGGGGATCAGATCAACGAGAAATTTCGTCCAGTCGATGCTGGATGCGAGTGCTGCCGGCATCGATCCGGAGTGAGTGAGGCTCGCCCCGAGACCCGGACGAAATGCAAAATTGAGCAGCAGGCCGAGCGACGCTGCCAGGCCAGTCATCAAAACGAAGAAGACGATACTGGAGAGTGCGACCTTTCCGAGCCGTTCGCGCAGTCGGCCCGCACGAAAGACACCGACCGTGACCGACAGGAAAATCAACGGCATGACGACCATCTTGATCGCGTGGCCGAACATCGCACTGAGAAAGCCCAGCTTCCCGGCAAAGCCGGGAGCAAATACGCCGCAAGCGACGCCAAGTACAAGCCCGCCAAGCATTTGCATCGGAAGGGAAAGGCCCTTATTTTTCGTGTTCATGCCGCGCCTTTAGTAGTTTTATCCGTGCGGGCGTACCGTCAACGATGTGATTCCACATATGCTGACGCGCAAGCTCGCCGTCGTTCGCTTCGATTGCGTGAAAGATGTGCAGGTGCTCGATCGTGCCGCGCCGAACGGTTTCGGCGTCGCTACGTGGGAGTTCGTTCAGCGCCAAGGTTTGGGCTCGCAATAGGCCATACGCCGATGAGATTCGCACGTTCCTTGCTGCAGCAAATAACGCTTGATGAAACACCCAGCCGATACGTTGCTCGAGCATGATGTCCGCGACGTCCCGTTCAATCAGGTCCTGCATTTTCTCTGCCGCGTCGCGAAGGTCCGCTGTTACACCCGACCTGGCTGCAAGAAATGCAGCCGTACTCTCGAGGGCCAGCCGCATTTCAAAAATTTCGCGCAGATCGCTCGTCGTCGGCGAGGCGACATACGTCCCGCTTTTTTCAATCACGACGACCAGCCCTTCGGACTCGAGCAAATGCAATGCGCTGCGCACGGGCATTTGGCCGAAGCCGAGTTCCTCCGACAGGCCTCGATGGGATACTTTCTGCCCAGGCGCAAGCCGGCCGTCAAAGATCCTCGATCGGATCTCGTCGTAGGCAAGCTCTGCATCTGTCGAGACTTTCAACGTCATCTGTGATCGCAGTTAGCGTATGATTGAAAAAGAGATAACGGATAGGAAATTACCCTTACTGGTAGCGCACGGCAACTGATAATTTTGCGAGTGGGTATGCCGAAAGCGATCCGGAAGAAAATCTTCGTCATGAAGCGAGCTGACAAATTAGATGACTTCACAAGATGTGCGCTTTACCATCTGCGCCGTTCGTGCGGAAGAAACCTATCCACTCAGGGCCGCAATCCTGATGGCCGGAGATGAGGAAGGGAGTGCCCTACCCGGAGATCTCGCCCCGACGTCAATGCACTTTGCCGTTCATGATAATGACGGTATTGTGGCCGTGGCGTCGGTATGTCATGAAGGGCATGCCGGTGTTTTGAACGCTCAAGCCTGGCGCCTTCGCGGCATGGCCGTCCATCCATCGGTGCGTGGTATGGGATTCGGACGCCTTCTGGTCAATCTGTCCATTCGTTATGCCCGCGAACAGCATGGATTATTGCTCTGGTGTACGGCACGCGAATCGGCCTGCCCATTTTATGAAATGCTCGGCTTTAATCGCGATCCGAAACCGATTTCAATGCAGGGTCGTGATGACATGAGGTTCTTTCTCATGCAGCGCCAGATCGCGGGCTGATTTTCGTTGGGTACTGACGTCAGACGACCAGATGGTTTATGCGTGGTCTAGTCAGGCGTTTCTGCGATCAACTTGGAAACATTAGCAATCGAAGGGGTTTGTCACCCCGCAAAACCGATCATTGATAGACGATCTGTGCTGCAAGGTCATGTTTGATCGATGTCGCCATTCTTCCGAGCTCAGGATATTCGTCCGGCTGCAAATACGGCACTTTCGACACCAAATCAAGCGTCCGGGTCACGCTGATGGTTCTGCCTTCGCTCGCATACGAAGACGTATAAGTCCCGAACGGCGAAGTAACGGTGACGGGCCTGGGAAGGCTCAACACTTTCATCGAGGCCGGCAACTCCAGTTTCGTGACTTCGCTGAAGTGTCCTGCCTTAAAGCGGAACGGAGTTTTACGCGTGGCCGAACCTACCCCGTCAAGAGCGCTGGAGATCGTGTTGAAGCCACCCAATCCTCTTGGGACGCGCATGGCGCCGGGGCCGGGGAGAGCAGTGTAGTCCGGTAGTTCGAACACACTGGAAAACGAAAACGGCATCCAGAGATCATTGATGTCGCCGTGGAGGTAGCGGCCGGTGCCGTCCGTCCCGCTCGCCGTCAGAAACGCTTGCGCAAACACCGGTTCCGAACCAGCCGGCAACTGGGCGAATATCGAACGCGCGATCCAGTCGTATTCGCCGCCGTTCTTGACTTCGCTATCGCCACGAACGGTGCCGAGTTTGTCGAGTGCGACGTGCGTAGTGACCGTCACCGTGTCGGCATCGGGGCGTGCAACGGGAAGGACGACCAGGCGAGACTGTTCATTGCCGACGCCGGTCAACAACGCCTGCTTTCCCTGCTCGTTGAAAGGAAGCGTGCCGAATCGTGCCGTGCCCGCTGTCGAGTCAAGGTAGATATCGAACTCGGGAACGTAGGTGATCGCGTGATTGAACACAGCCAATGGACTGGCGGCCGAAGGTAGCCAATAGCGGCTGTCCGCATTGACGAGTACCGTGTTGCTCGGTATGCCTTTTGCGGCGAGCAGCGCCTGCAGCAGCGTCGTATGGTCCTTGCAGTCGCCATAGCGCGCATGCAGGACGTCTTGTGCGCTATGCGGAACGACTCCGCCGACACCGAGGAACACTGCAACATAGCGGATGTTTCGGCTAACCCATTGATAGAGCGCATCTGCCTGATCGCGCCGGCCGGCGACTCCCTTCGTGACTTCGTCGGCCAGTGTTTGCACGTCGGGCGTAATGGTCACCTGGGGCAGCGCGCGGGCGGCGTATGCCTGCCCAAGTGCCGCGTAACCCGGAAACGTCGTGACCGCGATCCGTGGGCTGCGATCGTCGATGCTCGGTGCATTGGCTTCAAGTGGCTGCGCAGTTGCACCTTTTATCGTCCAGCGCCAAGTCTGCCGGCCGTCGACATCCGCTGCAACCAGTCCGCCCTGCATATCGACGACATCGGTATACAGTTTCATTGAGGATGGCGCATTGATCGTAATGCTGGCGCTTTGGATCGGCTTGTTGTTCGGAAACGTGTCGTCAGCCGAGAAATGACCGGGGAATAGCGGCGTTACCTGCGTCTCGCGCGTGCGCATGGTCACGGTCGCGCCAGGTTCTACGCCGGGAAAGACGATCGTCTTGACGAGGTTATCGTCGAAGGTAGGGGCGTGGACGCCCGACGCACTTTGACGAGTGAAAATTGCATTGGGCGAGACGTCGATCCGCACGCCGTCGCGCGTGGTCGTGTAAGCCTCGATCACGTCGAACTTCTGCAACGCGGGGCTATATCGATACGAAACCTGACCGTACGACCTGACGCCCTGTTCCGTCTCTATCCGGATCGACCTTGATTGATCACGAATCGACGAACTGTCGCGATTCACCGTGTAGAGCGTGTCGTCGGACAAGACGGTTGCGGGTGGAGAGAAATCAGCGGAAAAAGCGGCAGCAGCGTGCATGGCGGCTACCGCCACCGCGAGGTGTGACAGTAGCATGCAACCGATTGAAATGGATCGGCCGTCTCGCGCAATCAGCATGTGGATTGCCCTCGTGGTTTCTTATTTTCCTCTTGCGAGGAGGGAAGCGAGAAACTACCACGACGTTGAGCATGCCGCTACGAATTGCGGTGCACGTACGAAATGGATTTGCGCGTGTCTTGTCTGCATCGACAGGAAGTTGTCGGTTGATTGCAAGCCATGTCGCAAGCATCCGCAACATGTCGTAACCGGATGCGGAGAGCGCGCTGCTTCACGGATTTCGACGGACGTGCCGTCTTGTCGGATCGCCTGTTCCCGACCGTTTGAAAGCCCCCGCTCCGGTGGCAATTGAACGTCGCATGAAAATCGTAAGCTACCGACTGGTGAATGGTCTCGGTGGCATCGCGCCACGTAAAGTATCTGGGTGGGAAGGAGTTTTGTCGGCCCTGGTTTTCCTGCGGTCCCGAACGGAGCTGCGCAAAGGTCGGCCACTCGCCCGTTGTACACTCAGTGCCGCCAAACCGGCAAGACGGATTCATCGGTGCTTGCAATCAGATGATTCAGTACGCCGATTCTGCAAGAAGCGTTCGCCATGCCCTATATCGGCGGCCTCGATGTCGTGTCGCGAGCGTTGGCGCCTCGATTACCGTGCAGCAACAGGAGAACCCGATGATCAAAGTCAGTGTCATGTACCCGTACGCCGCAGGCGCGCGATTCGATCATGCTTACTACCGCGACAAGCACATGCCAATGGTGAAGCAGCGGCTCGGTGCGGCATGTCTGTACTACGCGGTCGACAAGGGCATCGCAGGCGGTGCTCCGGGCACTGATCCTGTCTACGTGGCCAAATGCGACTTCGTCTGCACTTCTATCGAGGCTTTCCAGGCGGCTCGCGACCCGCACGCGCAGGAGATCATGGCCGACATCGCCAATTACACGGATATACAACCCGTGCTTCAAATCAGTGAGGTGGTAGTGGACCGTTCGGAAGTATGACCCAGGCTCGGATGTCGCCAAGCACCGCATCCGCTGATGGCGTACCCCCCGCAACGGGCGATGCTTATGCGGCCATTCTGCTGTTGTATCGAAGCCTGGGCCTATCCAGGTCGCATGCCGGGCCCCGCGGTCCGCGCCTGCAAGCAGGAAGTTGACCGTTCGCAGTAGGATAGGGCTCTGCTACGCGCAGATCACGAGCGTCGACAACGCGCCTTTGCTGTCCGACGTCCAGGGTTTTCAATGAACGCGATACACCGCGATTCCGGCGGTTCGCCAATCAATTTGATCAATTGAAGGATGCAGACATGAGCACGATTTACGATATTCCCGTCAACGCGATCGACGGCGCGCAAACAACCCTGCGCGCCTACGAAGGCAAAGTGCTGCTGGTGGTGAACGTGGCGTCCAAATGCGGGCTGACGCCGCAATACGAAGGGCTCGAGGCGCTCTACGAAGGCAAGCGCGCGGAAGGTCTCGAAGTGCTGGCGTTCCCCGCCAACAACTTCAAGGGCCAGGAGCCGGGCACCGACGCGGAGATCCAGTCGTTCTGCACCGGCACCTTCGGCGTGAAGTTTCCGTTGTTCTCGAAAATCTCCGTGATCGGCGACGACCAGCATCCGCTCTATCGCTCGCTCACCCAGGCGCAGCCGCAGGCCGCCGGCGACGGCCCGTTCCGTGCGCGCCTCGAAGGCTACGGCATTCAACCGAACCCGGCGCCCGAGGTGCTGTGGAACTTCGAGAAGTTTCTCGTGAGCCGCACGGGCGAAGTGGTTGCGCGTTTCTCGCCCGATACGACCGCGGACGACCCGAAGCTCGTCGCCGCTATCGATGCGGAGCTGGCCAAGGCCGCGTAAGCCTGCACGCGTGACGCGTGCCAGGACGGATTGCCTGACCTGCACCCGTGGTCGAGGGTGCCAGGGCGGGGCAATCCAACACCATTTCTGCCGACATGCCACTCGCGCATTGAAGACGGAACGCGACGGGGTGCCTGCCTCGAATGGCGAATGGGGGAATGCGTCAGGCCGACAGGCCATTGAACGGACTGTTGACGTTGCACGACGTCGTTCGGGATTCCACAGAGAAGATGAGGGCGCTGCTGAAAAAAGTCACGTTGCCCGCTTCGGATCTCAGCGGCCATACGGACAATCGATCACGACGTAAACGACGTTTTTCCCTCATTTCAGGCTGAATGGCGCCATTTGAGGGTTCCTCGTAAAATGCGACTTTACGGGATTTTCAGATAACGACTTCGTCATGCATCGAATCGGATTCTTCGTTTGCCGTGGCTACGATGCGCTCGATCTGGGCGGGCCGCTGTCGGCCTTCAACCAGGTCGCCACGGCGGCAGGCCACGCGCCCTATGATCTCCACGTCATCTCGCAGCCCGGTGGACCGGTTCCGGGCAATACGGGCCTGTCGGTCGACACGAAGCCGATCGGAAGGCGCACGTTCGACACCGTCATCTTCGTGGGCGGTGACATCGATCCGATGCAGACGCCGGAGAACATCGCCGCCGCCAGGAAACTGGGCGCGCGGGCCGCGCGGGTGGCAAGCGTGTGTACGGGGGCGTTTCTGCTTGGGGAAACCGGCTTGCTGGACGGCTTGAGAGCGACGACGCACTGGCGATACGCGGCTCGATTGCAGTCGCGCTTCCCGCGCGCCAGGGTCGAAGGCGACAGTATCTATATCGAGGAGGGCCGCATCTGGACGTCGGCGGGCATCGCGTCCGGAATCGACCTGGCGCTCGGCATGATTGAACGAGACATGGGTGCGGAGGTTGCGCGCGCTGTCTCCCGGCTTTTGGTGGTTCCGTATCGTCGGCCGGGCGGTCAGTCCCAATTCTCGGCGATGTCGCAGATGGAGCCGGAATCGGATCGCATCCGCATCGCGCTGAATTTTGCGCGGGAACATCTGGCGGAAGCGTTGCCTGTCGAGCGGCTCGCCGAGGCCGCAAGCTTGAGTTTGCGGCAGTTCGGGCGCGCATTTCGCCGGGAAACCGGAGAAACGCCTGCGAAGGCGGTCGAGCGCTTGCGTGTCGAAGCGGCGCGGCTGCGCCTGCAGGGGGGCAGCGAACCGATAGAACAGATTGCGCTGGCCGTTGGGTTCACCGACCCGGAGCGGATGCGCCGGGCCTTCATCAAACTGCATGGGCACCCGCCGCAAGCGATTCGACGCGAGAGCCGATCGAACGGCGCGCGCTGATCGACCATCGACCCCTGCCCGGCCGAAGTCCTTCCAACGGACCGGCGGCGCTTTCGGTAGATCGCCATGCGTTTCGCCAGACGCTCAATGGTCGTCCGTGGTCAGCGGGCCGTCATCGTTCCACATGTCACGATGCAACTTCCACGCGCCGCCCTCTTTCAGAAAGACGAGAGTCTGCTTGCCGCGGTATTTGAGCTTGCCATCGTGGTCGTGGATCTCCGCATCCGACACCTCTGTCACGACCTGGTCGTTACCGTAGAACTCGTAATTGCTGAACGATACGGTGGCGGGTTTTGATCCGGCATACCCCTTGGTGAAGTACCCGACGATCGCACTGCTTCCCTTGATCTTGTCGCCTCCGGGCGGCAGGAGCGTACCGTCGCGGGTGTAGAGTCGACCGATCGCCTCGTAATCCCCTCGCGCAAAGGCATCCGCCCATCGCGCATTCTCGGCCTTGATGGCCGCTTCGGGCGGGCGCGGCGAACCACCGGCAGCCGCCGGTGCGGCGAACGCGAAAAAGGTGACGCAGGCTGCAAGAGCAGCAGTGAAAATACGAGTCTGTTGCATCGAGTGATTTCCGTGCATGGTTTAAATTGAGAGGACTACAAAAAATAAAGGATGACGCAGGCAATGTCGGTCGCTGTGTTCATCGCAGTCTGTAGATGGGCTGGCTCACATTGCCTGCAAGCTCTTCAACGAACGCCTGGCACGCGTGCGAGCCCCCTGGATGCACCGGGCAGTTTCTTGTCGACCATCGCGATGAGTTCCGGCCGCGCCTCTCTCGGATGGCCGGAGTGGAACGGCGGCGCGGGATCATATTCGATCACGAGCTGCGTGAGCTCGGCGGCCTGTTGACCGCGCAGCTTCGCGGCCACGCGAAGGGCGAAGTCGATGCCCGCCGTTACACCGCCGCCGCTCATGAACCGGCCGTTGTCGTCTTCGACGAAGCGCTCGGGCACGGGAATGGCGCCATATTCGGCCAGCTTGTTGACGAAGGCCCAATGGCAGGCGCTTCGCTTTCCATTGAGAATGCCCGTTGCGGCGAGCACGAGCGATCCGTTGCACACCGACGTCACGTGCCTGGCGCTTTCTGCCAGGCGCCGGATCTGCGCTTGATATGCGGGGCGCATCGGCGCCGACAGATCGGACCCGCCAGGGACGAGCAGCACGTCCGTCTTGTCGATATCGGCCAGTCGCTCGGTCTTGCCGTACACGACGCCGAATTCGAGCGTCACGTTGCCGCCATTGAGGCTCGCGTAGCGAACGTTCGTATTCGGTAGCCGATGGAAGACCTCGCTGGGGCCGGCGAAGTCGAGCAGCGTCCCGCCGTCGTAATTGACGATCAGGATATCGAGCGGATCATTCGGGGCAAGTGCGCCGTCGCTGCCGGACTGTGCGAGCGCAGGCGCGGTGTGTCCAAGCAAGGCGCCGCCACCGAGGACGGCGCCGAGCGTGGCGATGCTGCCGAACTTGAGCGCATCGCGGCGCGATCGACCGGCTCGGGTGAGTGGAGGTCCGGAAGTATTGTTTTCGCTACTGTCGGTCAAGATCATTTCTCCTTGCACGTCGGCCCCGCTGCGAGCGCTACCGGGCTGGGCCGAGTGAAATAGCCGCCGCGACTCAAAGCGTGGCGGACGTGAGGTCAGTAAGGTGGATGAGCCGCGATCACGCGCAGGGCTCGCCGCAGGCTCAAAGCTGCGACGCGCCGCCGTCGACGACCAGCTCGGTGCCGACGACATACGAGGATTCGTCGCTGGCGAGATAGAGCGCGGCGTTGGCGATGTCCTCGGCGCTGCCCATGCGGCCCACCGGAATGGCGCCGGCGAACTCGGCCTTGCGGTCGCGAACCCATTCGTCCGGCATGCCCCACCTGGTCAGCAGCGGCGTGTCGATCGCGCCGGGTGCGATCGCGTTGAAGCGGATCTTCCGGTCGAGAAACTCGTAGGACCAACTGCGGGCCAGCGATCGCACGGCGGCCTTCGCGGCTGCCGTCAACGAGATGCCGTGCTTGCCGGTCTGCGCGACGAACGAGGTGTTGAGAATGACGGACGAGCCCTCTCGCAAGTGCGGCAGCACCGCCTGAAGCGTGAACACCACGCCTTTGACGTTGATGTCCATGATCTCGTCGTAGAGCGCATCGTCGATATCGTTGAGTGCGGACGGGAACGCCCAGCCGGCGTTCGCGAACACGATATCCAGGCCGCCGAACTTCTCGTCGATCTCGGCGGCAATCGACCGCATGTCCTCGATCGAACGGACGTCGCCCCTGAGAACGAGCGCATGACCACCGAGTTCGTCCTTCACGCGCTCGAATACAGCCTCGTCGCGCCCCGTCACTGCGACGCGGGCGCCTTCCGCGATGAACCGCTTCGCGGTGGCAAGACCGATGCCACTGGTACCGCCGGTGATTAACGCCGACTTGTTTTTAAGCCTCATCTTCTGCTCCTTTCCACGTCGTGATTGATCGGGCAGAAAGCGCAAGACGCGATGGCGTTTGTGCGTTTCCCTGCTCGATCTTCCACGTGCAGTATGGAGCGCGAAGCCGATGGCACAAAGGTCGAATAACCCTCAAAAAACGCCACATGGATCAGGCGGGTGACTCATGTATTTCGGCGTGAGGTGGCGGCATCGCACGTCCGTACGCGTGTGGCCTCAGCCTTCATTCTCGTAAAGCAACCCATACCCGCCGTTCGTCCGCTTGATGCGTGCGAACCCGAGTTCCCCCAGATGCATGCCGGCGATCAGAAGCCCGTCCGCGCTGACCTGATCGAGAAGGCGTGACCGTGTAGCGGCTGCCAGCGATGCATCGTGATCGAACGCAATCGATACGTCCGGCCGCTGAATCTGGATATGCGGAAAGTGCACCACATCCCCCCACACGAGCAGACCTTGATCGCGGGATTCAAGAACATATCCGGTGTGTCCATCGGTGTGTCCGGGCAGCGGCAGCGCGCTGATACCGGGGAGCACTTGTCCATCGTCGAACATGCGAAGCCTGTCGACATAAGCGTCGAACACCTGACGCGCCTTCGCAAAGTTGCCGCGGGCCCGCTCGCTGGCGCGACCGAGATTTCCGTCGTCCTGCCAGAACTTGACCTCTTGCTGATGGACGACCAGCTCGGCATGTGGAAACGCGACCTGTCCTGCATCATTCACCAGCCCGCCGACGTGATCGGGATGCGCGTGGGTAAGCAGGATGGTGTCGATCGCAGCGGGTTCGATACCGGCAAGCGCCAGGTTGGTCCGGAGTTGGCCGCCCCATTGCTTGAACCCGCCAGCCCCGCCGTCGATGAGCACGGTGTGGCCCGCTCCGCGTACGACGTAGCAATTGATATGAACGGCCGCCGGCTCTTTCTGCCCCGCATCACGCTGCATTTTTGATGCGTCATCCGAATCGATATTCGACAGGAAGTCGAGGCTCGCAGTGAGGTATCCATCGCTGATCGCGGTAATCGTGAAGTCGCCGACTTGCTGAACGGGAAAGGTAAGGGTGGACATCGTGTTGCTCCGAATCGGCTAATTGCGGGCGTGAAGGTTCGACGCGGTGTAACCGAAACACCGAATGCGCGCCGTGAGGCCGGTGCGGCGAACGATCGCCTGATCCAGCGCTTCCATGAACCGGTTCATGACCTCCGGCGTGCGACGCGTGCCGACGCGATACCGGATGTCGGCGAAGACGGGACGTCCATGCCCGTGCCGAACCGCCAGGAAAATGACGTGGACGTTCTTGAGTTCAGCCTCAAGCACCTGCGTGCAGAGCTCGACGCAGTCGCGCGACAGCTCGGCAAGGCTTTCATCAGCCGGCATCCGCTTCGCGTCGACCGAAATCGTGACGTTCGGCATCGCGGTCTACTCCTGCGCAATCGAAAGGGCGTGTGTGCTCGTCAACTGCTCCGTCATCGGTGCGTAAAGGTGAATACCTTCGGGGAGCGCCTCGACAAGCCGCGCGCTATTCCGTGGCACGACGGCGAGCCAACGGCGCGCCGGAAACTTCTCCAGCGCAACGGCCTGCATGGCCAGCGGTTCGAGGCCCAATCGAAGCAGCGAATCCGGGCCATCGGCGCTCAGTGCGAGATGTTCACCGTCCTTTACCGCCGGCGCGAAGCCGATATCGCTGTAGAGATTCCGGTGCCAGTCGGTGATGTGCCGTTGCCATTTCGCGAAATTGCCGCCGCCTTTCCGGCGATATTCGTCGCCGGTCAGGACATCGAGGCCGTCGATCGTGTGGATCGCCAGATAGACCGGGCAACCGCGGGTGATCGCCTTGAACCGCTGCGACGTGTGAAACCCCGTGACCGAGATCAGGGCGGGCAGCTTTTCAAGGCTGTAGAAGTCGTTCCATTCGGCTTCGCTGTCGAGGTCGGCGAAGCTGCATTCCACGGTGTAGATCATGGGTTTGTCCTTTGGGCAGGGTGCGCATCCATCCGCGAACATGTGATGTTCAGTGCGCTAACGTAATGCTAAGCTCGCCATTCCGCGCCATAAAACGAAATAAAGTCAGCCTTCAGTGACATTTACTCAAGCTGATGGCGAACATATCCCGACCCACGAGACTTCCATGTCCCGCAAGATTCCAAGCAATTCCGCACTCCAGGTGTTCGAAGCCGCGGCCAGACACGGCAGCTTTGCCCGAGCCGCCGAGGAGCTGGCACGCACCGAGGGTGCCGTGAGCCGTCAGATCGGCCGGCTGGAGGCGTTCCTGGGCGTCACGCTCTTCGAGCGAATCGGCAACCGGGTGCGGCTGGCGCCGAACGGTGCGCGCTATGCGGTGCAGGTTCGCGAGATTCTGGATCGGCTCGAACGGGACAGCCTGTACCTGATGGGGCAGCCGATCGAAGGCGCGAGCCTCGATATCGCCGCGATCCCGACCTTCGCCACCCGCTGGTTGATCCCCCGGCTGAAACATTTTCAGGACCGGCATCCGAACATCACCGTGC
Organism: Arapaima gigas; assembly: GCA_900497675.1. Lineage (NCBI taxonomy): Eukaryota > Metazoa > Chordata > Actinopteri > Osteoglossiformes > Osteoglossidae > Arapaima > Arapaima gigas. The sequence goes on along the minus strand of UFQX01000855.1, from coordinate 154,153 downwards.
ATATCGCCGAGCGGATGGAGCCGTTCCTGCTGGCCGGGAGCGGTTTCGACGCAGCGATTCATTTCGAGCATCCGGCCTGGGTGGGGATGCATCTGCATCCGCTGCTGGAGGAAGTGCTGGTGCCCGTCTGCAGTCCGGCGCTGCTCGCCGGCGCCGGGAAGAACCCGTCGCTGGATGCATTGCCGCGTCTTCACCGGCGACAGAACCCGGACGCATGGCAGGCTTATGCGCAGGCGTGCGGCATCGTGCTGACCAACTCGGCGGTGGGCGCGCGCTACGACCTTCATTCGATGCTGATCGAAGCGGCGCTGGCCGGCCTCGGTGTCGCGCTGGTGCCGCGCCTGTACATCGATGCGGAGCTCGAGCAGGGCCGGCTGGTCGCACCGTGGCCGGCGGGAAAGACGGTGACGAAAAACTTCTGCCTCGTGCTGCCCGAACCGATCGAGTTGGCCAACGGGCCGTTGCAGGCCTTCGCGACATGGATGCTGGATGAAGCACGGGGATTGGCGCCGCACGGTAGCGCCTGACGCTCGTCGCCCAACCGTGACGCTTGCGAAGGCAGCTTCGCCAGGCCGATGCGCCGCGCCGCGCTCGGGTACACTCGTGATCCCGTCACGCACGCGGCACCAGCATGGACAGTCAGCTTTGGATCATCTGCGGGCTTACCTTCGTCATCCATATGATCGCGACACTGGCGTATGCCGTGCGGATCGCCGGCGTGCGCACGCGTCGCATCGCGTTGTCGTTTTCATTGTTCGGGATCATCGCGCTGGTGTCCCGAACGGCCAATTCCTTTCAGGGGCCGTTCATCGCGAAACGCGTTGAAATGGACATCGCGCACCGGATGGGGAGCGGGTTGCTGGCCGACTTCCGGTGGTTCCTGCTGTCCGCCACCGTGGCGACCATCGTCGGGTCGTTCCTGATCCCGACATTTCAGCGCTATTTCAGTCGCGCCGTCGAACACTTCCAGGTGAACCGCTCGATTCCCCGCCTGCTGCTGCATGCGTGCAGTCGCGCCGGGATCAACTATCTGCGCGTCGGCGCGCGACTGCCTTCGAGCCAGAACGTCACGCAACTGACCGCGAACACCGGCGTGTCGTGGCGCGTCATTGCGTTGAACGTCGCCGCGATGGCGATCTGGACGGTCGGCGTATTCGCGTCGCTGTACGCGGGCTACCTGAAGCCCGAGCTGAGAGTGACATGCGCGAACCTGTCGTCCGTCATCAACGGTTTCGCGACCGTCGTGCTGGCGGTCGTCATCGACCCGCAGGTTTCCGTCATGACCGACGACGTCATCGAAGGGCGGATCTCGGAGAACAGCTTTCGGCGGGCCATCACGACACTCGCCGGCGCACGCGTGCTCGGCACGGTGTGTGCGCAGGCGGTGCTCGTTCCGGCCGCGCTCGTCATCGTGCGCGTCGCCGAGCTGATCTAGCGCTGCACCCGGACAACCGGCAATCTCTCCCGCGGACCATCGCCATGAAACCCGTTGCTGTCGTATTGCACGGCCCGACCAGTGCAGGGAAGAGCAGCCTGGCGAGGGCGCTCCAGCAGCGCTCGGACGTGCCCATGTTTCACGTGTCGCTCGACGCGTTCGTCGAAATGTCGCGCCGGCGTGACATGCGATCGGAAGAAGAACTGAATCAGGCGCTGAGACTTCACCAACTCAACCTGCAGTCGACGCTCGCGCGGATTGCGGCCAGCCATTTCGAGATCGTGCTGGACCTCGTGCTTCGGGATCTCTGCGCGCTCGACGCATGCATTGCTGCGCTGTCGCCCCGTCAGACCTTTGTCATCGGCGTTACGTGTCCGCTGGATATCCTCGAACAGCGCGAACGCGCGAGAGTGGATCGAGGCGAAGGCATGGCGCGATCGCAGTTCGGGCATCCCGCTTACTCGCGGCCGTATGCGCTGCGCATCGATACCTCGACCTGCACGCCGGAGGAAGGCGCGCGCCGCATTCGTGCCCACGTCGACGCGCAGCGTGAATGATCGTCGCCGGATTTTGGATCCGGACCGGCTGCGTTCTCCCTTAAACTCGCCTGCACCGCAGATCGTCGGCCAAATGGACTATGTCGTTTGTGCGCGACAGATCGTATTCTGCCGACGAGCGGTGGGATTCTCGATGAAACCGATTCCCATGCTTTTGTGCGAATCGCCATTCAGTCAGGTTTCAAACGGATTCACGTGCTGCCGAGCCCAGCGGCGCGGTGCGGGCCGGGAGCGGGTGGGTGCCGGCCCCATTGTGTCCAGACAGGGGATTCATGGATTGAATGCGCGCCGATTCAAAATATAAATTTTGGAAAGACTCTGGCACGGGATATGCTTGACGGGTTTTATCCGATCGGAACATACGCCGGATATTCGTCAGCATAATCAGGCAAGAGCATGAACGGGTTTGCTCTGACAAGACAACCGATTAGAGGACCGATCGTTTGTGAAATCCGCGCGGGAGTGCCAAGCTGCGCGCGGAGCAAAGTCGGACACGGATTGAGTTGGGTGACTTGAAACGCAGGCCGTAATTCCTCGCGACGGCCACTACTGACAATTCAGGATATGACATTACTGATTGGGGTCCCTCTGGAGACGGCCCACGAGGAGCGGCGCGTAGCGACCGTTCCCGACGTGGTCGAAAAGCTGATCAAGCTCGGATTCTCGGTGGCCGTGCAAAGCGGTGCCGGCACCGGCGCGAACTTCAGCGATGACGACTACCGCACGGCCGGCGCCGAAGTCGTGCCGACGGCCGCCGATCTATGGGGCCGCAGCGATATCGTCCTCAAGGTGCGCCCGCCGAGCAGCGAGGAAGTCGCGCTGATGCGCGAAGGCGGCATGCTGATCGGCTTCGTCTGGCCGGCCCAGAACCCTGAACTGATGCAGCAGCTGGCCGCGAAGCGGGCCACGGTGCTGGCGATCGATTCGCTGCCGCGCACGCTGTCGCGCGCGCAGAAGATGGATGCCCTCACGTCGATGGCCGGCGTGAGCGGCTACCGCGCCGTCATCGAGGCGGCCCATGCGTTCGGCCGTTACTTCAACGGGCAGATCACGGCCGCGGGCAAGGTGCCGCCGGCCAAGGTGTTCATCGCGGGCGCAGGCGTGGCCGGCCTCGCGGCGATCGGCACGGCCGCGGGCCTCGGCGCGATCGTGCGCGCCAACGACACGCGCGCGGAAGTGGCCGACCAGGTCAAGTCGCTGGGCGGCGAGTTCGTCAAGGTCGACTACGAGGAAGAAGGCTCGGGCGGCGGCGGCTACGCGAAGGTGATGAGCGAAGGCTTCCAGCAGGCGCAGCGCGCGATGTACGCGCAGCAGGCCAAGGAGGCGGACATCATCATCACCACCGCGCTGATTCCCGGCAAGCCGGCGCCGAAGCTGATCACGGCCGAGATGGTGCAGTCGATGAAGCCGGGCAGCGTGATCGTCGACATGGCCGGCGAGCAGGGCGGCAACTGCGAGCTGACGGTGCCGGGCGAAGCGGTGGTGCGTCATGGCGTGACCATCGTCGGCTACACGGATCTCGCGTCGCGCCTGGCGCGCCAGTCGTCGACGCTGTATGCGACCAACCTGCTGCGCGTGGTCGAGGAGCTGTGCAAGGGCAAGGACGGCACGATCAACGTCGACTTCAACGACGACGCGATCCGTGGCCTCACGGTCATCAAGGAAGGCAACGTCACGTGGCCGCCGCCGCCGATCCAGCAGCCGGCCGCCGCACCGAAGCCCGCAACACCGCCGGTCGCGGCCGCCGCGTCCAAGGGCCACGGCCACGGCAGCGGCGCGCCGATGTCGGCGAAGTCGCTCACCATCACGTTCGCCGTGGGCGCACTGGCGTTCCTGCTGGTCGGCCAGTTCGCGCCGGCCACGTTCCTGGCGCACTTCACGGTGTTCGTGCTGGCCTGCTTCGTCGGCTACATGGTGATCTGGAACGTCACGCCGTCGCTGCATACGCCGCTGATGAGCGTCACTAACGCGATCTCGTCGATCATCGCGATCGGCGCGCTCGTGCAGGTCGCGCCGCCGTTGGGCGACGCGGCGGCGGAGGGCCGTCCGTCAGGGCTGATCCTGGGCCTGGCGGTGGGCGCGCTGACGCTCACGGCCGTCAACATGTTCGGCGGCTTCGCGGTGACGCGTCGCATGCTGGCAATGTTCCGCAAGTAAGGAGACGACAACAATGACTTCCAATCTGACTACCGTCTCCTATATCGGCGCGGCCATTCTGTTCATCCTCAGCCTCGGCGGGCTGGCCAATCCCGAGACCGCACGGCGCGGCAACCTGCTCGGCATGATCGGCATGCTGATCGCCGTGCTCGCCACGGTACTCGGCCCGCGCGTGTCGGCCGAGGGCATTCCGTACATCGTGGCTGCGCTGGTCGTCGGGGGCGCGGTGGGCCTCTACGCTGCGAAGAAGGTGCAGATGACGCAGATGCCCGAGCTGGTTGCGCTGATGCACAGCCTGGTCGGCCTGGCGGCGTGCCTGGTGGGCTTCGCGAGCTATATCGATACGTCGGTGCAGTTCACGGGTGCCGAGCACGCCATCCACGAAGTGGAAATTTATGTCGGCATCCTGATCGGTGCGGTGACCTTCGCGGGCTCGGTGATCGCATTCGGCAAGCTCTCCGGCAAGATCGGCGGCAAGCCGCTGCTGCTGCCGGCCCGGCACTGGCTCAACCTGGCCGCGCTGGTGGTGGTGATCGTGTTCGGCCGCGCGTTCCTGCATGCGGAGACGGTCCAGGACGGCCTGACGCCGCTCATCGTGATGACGGTGGTGTCGCTGCTGTTCGGCGTGCACATGGTGATGGCGATCGGCGGCGCGGACATGCCCGTCGTGGTGTCGATGCTCAACAGCTACTCGGGCTGGGCGGCGGCGGCCACCGGCTTCATGCTCGGCAACGACCTGCTGATCGTGATCGGCGCGCTGGTGGGTTCGTCCGGTGCGATCCTGTCGTACATCATGTGCCGCGCGATGAACCGCAACTTCATCAGCGTGATTGCCGGCGGCTTCGGCACCGGCAGCGGTGCGCCCGCGGCGGCGGGCGGCAGTGCACAGCCGGCCGGCGAAGTGGTGGCGGTGAGCGCGCTGGAGACGGCCGAGCTGCTGCGCGATGCGAAGAGCGTGATCATCGTGCCGGGGTACGGGATGGCCGTGGCGCAAGCCCAGCACACCGTGCGCGAACTCACGAAGGTGCTGCGCGAGAAGGGCGTCGACGTGCGTTTCGCGATCCATCCGGTAGCAGGCCGCATGCCGGGGCACATGAACGTGCTGCTCGCCGAGGCGAAGGTGCCTTACGACATCGTGATGGAGATGGACGAGATCAACGGCGACTTCCCCGAAGCCGACGTGTCGATGGTGATCGGCGCGAACGACATCGTGAACCCGGCGGCGCAGGAAGATCCGGCGAGCCCGATCGCCGGCATGCCGGTGCTCGAGGTGTGGAAGGCGAAGACCTCGATCGTGATGAAGCGCAGCATGGCGTCCGGCTATGCGGGGGTCGACAACCCGCTGTTCTACAAGGACAACAACCGGATGCTGTTCGGCGACGCGAAGAAGATGCTGGACGAGGTCTTCGGGGCGTTGAAGGCCTGACGGGGCGCATGGCCGGGCGCGTGCGCGGGGCGAACGATGGATCGGCTGGGGTGTCGGACAGTCGGTTGATCGGGGCCCGGCGCGCCGGCCGTGCGTATCGTGAAGGTCACGGAAGTGCGGGGCGGGAGGGGCCGCTTCGCACGTTCTTCCGGCAAAAGACAGCGATCGATTGCCGGTGCGTAGTTCCCCCTCCGGCCAGCCGCCACACCCGATCCTTCCCCGGCACTGCGCCGGCGACGCTACCGTCTATCCAGCGAATCCAAGCTCCGCAAACGTGGTGACCCTTGCGTCGCATGCGCGCGCCAGCGCCGGATCGTGACTCGAGAAAAAGACGGCACGGTCTTTGGCCAACGTCTTGAACAGATCGATCAGCACTGCACGCGACGCAGCATCGAGCCCGTTGCCCGGTTCGTCGGCGATCACGACGGTGGGCGCGCCGAGCATCGTCGCCGTCAGGAACAGTTTCTTGCGCGTGCCGAGCGACATCTGCTCGAAGCGCTTCTCCATGTGGGGCGCAAGCCCGAACCGATCCGCCAGCTCGAGCGTGCGGGTATCGACGACGGTCTTCTTGGCGGCCGCCACGAGATCGAGAAACTCGCGCCCGGTCTGAAACGGATAGGCCAGGCAATCGTCGGGCACGTATGCCAGCGCGGATTTCGCGTCGAGCGGCGCGGTGCGCAGCGAATGGCCGCCGAGCCATACTTCACCTTCGTCCGCGTCGATCGTGCCGGCGAGAATGGCGAGCAACGTCGATTTGCCACTGCCGTTTTCGTCGCACAGCGCAACGCATCCGGCGCCGGATGCATGATTGAGCCCTTGAAAGATGACGCGCTTGTCGTAGCGCTTGCCGAGATTGTCGAAGCGGAGCATGGATCGGGTGATCAAACGAAGATTGGCCAGGTGAGCATGACCCAGACGACGGTCAGCAGCAGGCCCAGCAACACGGATTGTCGGGACGCAAAGCGTTGAGGCAGATAGTGTAATGCGAGGAGCGGTGCGCCCGAGCACACGAGCGCCATCGCCATCTGCGATGACAGCACGCCATGCATCGCCAGCAACAGCGGAGCGACGGCGGCGAACGGCAGCGCCAGTGCGGCAACGGTTAGCCAGTCGGCACGGCGCTTCGCAAAAGCAGACATCGGCAACGATCGCATGAAGTGAGCCGCATGCAGGTGAGCTGCCCGCAGATCGCGATAGGTCGCCGCCGCGATCAGTGAAATGGCGGCCTGCGCCATCAGCGTCAGCGGAACGGCGCGCTTGTCGAAACCCCAGAGTGCGAGCAGGAAGCATGTCGAAGCGACGACCGAACCCATCATCAGGCAATGTCCGACGGTGCTTGCGGCTCGGTCCTGCAGGATGCCGATTTGCAGCCTGGCCACCGGAGAAAGTCCGTTCCTCACACGGGTCCGGATGGAATCCGCGACGCGTCGCGAAAACGCCCCCGCTACTCGCGAGCGAGCGGCCGACGCAGGGGCGATATGCGCAATCGTGAATGCCGCGAGCAACAACGGCACGGTCAGCAACACGGGACGTAACGCGCCGTCTGCATGAAAGCCGCCGACGAGGAAGACGTTGGCAACCGTCAACGCGATTGCGTTGCGTGTATTACGCGACAGCGCGGTCATTTGCCAGCCGAGCGTAATCAGGAACAGGTCGAGAACGAACAGGTAGTTGATCGCCTTCTGCGGCAGAAAGGCGAGTGCGACTGCTGAAGCCAGTACGGGCAGCAGCAGCGGTGTGCTCGCGATGATCACGACGATCGCGTCAACGAGACGGCGGCGGCCATCAGGGATGGGCAACGACGCAAGGAAGGCGCCGAACGGCCCCCCGGTGATGGCGGTACGCTGCGCCAGTACCCACAGGATGCCCACGGCTTCGAGCAGGTGCACCCACGCGAACCGCCATTCGATGCCGTGCGACGGCGCCAGCGCGGCGAGTACCGGGGCGCCGAGGATGCGCGTTTGCGAAAACACCGGCATCGCCGGCAGCAACAGCATGGCCAGCAGGAGCAGTGCCTGCCAATGCCTGCGCAGCAGGCTGGACGTCGCGTGCGCGTACCACCTCAATCGGCAAGACAACATCGCTTCCGGCTCCCATTCACTGTGCAAACGAACCCGGCATCGTGCCACGGCGGCCGGCGCGTCACAACCACATCCGTATTCGGTGGCCGTGGCGACGCGCATGAGATCGCCGTGTCGTATGAGGAACCATCAACGCGAAGCGTCACGTCGGACGCGAAAGCGGGCTCAGGTATCTGCCGGCGCAGCATCCGGATTACCGCCTCGTCGGACTCGCGGGCAATGCGCCGTCGCTGAAAGTCGAGACGCGCGCGTCATACAGGTCGAGTATGCTGGACGAACGCCGGCCGGACGAGCGATCAGGACGGCAAAACCGCACACAATCACCGCGATTGCTTCGCAATCACCGGCCGCACCGGGCCGACTTCAACTCCGGAACAGGGACTCGACATGGCAGAACTGGACAACGCGCTGTACGAACGGATCGGCGCGCTGAGCGACGCAGGCGATGCATTGATGGAAGACGGCGACTACGAAGGCGCGCTCGAGAAATTCTGGGCGGGATTCGACCTGCTTCCCGAACCCAAGACCAACTGGGAAGCCGGCACCTGGTTGATGGCCGCCATCGGCGACGCGAATTTCCATCAAGAGAACTACGCGGCCGGGCGCGATACGCTCGCCCAGTCGATGCATTTCCCCAACGCAATCGGCAACCCGTTCCTGCACCTGCGGCTCGGTCAGTGCCAGTTCGAACTCGGCAATCTCGACCGTGCGGCCGACGAGCTGATGCGCGCCTATGCGAGCGGCGGCCCGGAGCTGTTCGAGGACGAGGACGGCAAGTACCTGCGATTCCTGGCGACGCGGGCGGACGGCATCGAGACGCCCTGACGCACGCGGTTCGCGCCGCCGGCCGGCGCGCGGCGCGAGAAAACTCCGACGCCGGCGCGTGATGCCCGCCGCCTTCTCCATACAAGCGCAACCTGCCCATGAACCTGACCTTTCCCGTCGCCACCCGATCCGACGCCGAGACGCTGGTCGCCATCCGCATCGCCGCGATGCGCGACAGCCTCGAGCGCATCGGGCGCTTCGATCCCCAGCGTGCGCGCGACCGGTTTCTCACGTCGTTCGATCCTGCGCTGTGCCGCTTGATCGATGCCGACGGCGTGAACGCGGGCTTCTTCGTGGTCCGGCCGCAGGAAGATCACTGGTTGCTCGACCATCTGTACATCGTGCCCGAGCATCAGGGAAAGGGGATCGGCGCGGCCGTGCTGCGCAGGATCCTTGCCGACGCCGACTCGCAGCGCGTGCCCGTTCGCGTCGGCGCGCTGCGCGGCAGCGATTCGAACCGCTTCTATGCCCGCCACGGCTTCGTGCAGGTAGACGAAGCGGAGTGGGACATCTACTACGTGCGCGCACCGGGTGCGACGACGGTGTAGATCGCATCCGCGGTGCGATCCGGGCGAACGCATCAGCGTTTTCCCGGATACGGAATGCGCGGCGCATGCCGATGATGCAGAGAGACTATAAATACATGATCCGAGGCCATCATGACGACATCTGCAACAAACGGACCGAATGCGGTATCGCCTGAAACGACCGGGGCGGCAGCGACCTCCGACGATGCGGGTGGCGTGCCGTCGATCCTGCTGGTCGACGACGAGCCGAGCGTGCTGTCGGCGCTCAGGCGCGTGTTCCGGCCCGCCGGCTACGAGATCCTGACCGCGGAAAGCGGCGAGGCGGCCCTCGAGGTCCTGGCGTCGACCGAAGTCGACCTGATCGTGTCCGACATGCGGATGCCGGGCATGAGCGGCGCGGAGTTCCTCGCCCGCGCACGGTCGCTGTACCCGGACACGATGCGCATCCTGCTGACCGGCTATGCGGAAATCGCGTCGGTCGTGCAGGCCGTCAACGACGGCGGCGTCTATCGCTACCTGAACAAGCCATGGGACGATCACGACCTGCTGCTGACCCTCGAACAGGCGCTGGAGCAACGGCGCCTGCGGCGTGAAGCGGCCCGGCTGGCCGCGCTGACGGAAGCTCAGAACGAAGCGCTGCGCCGGTTCAACACGGAACTCGAAACGCAGGTTCGCGCGCGCACGGAAGAACTCGGCCAGACCGTGATGTTCCTCGAAGCCGCGCAACGCGACCTGAAAAGCAGCTTCACCGCGATGGTCCAGGTCTGTGCGAGCATGATCGAGATACGCTGCGGGTCGGCCAGCGGTCACGCGATGCGGGTCGGCGAAATTGCGCGGCGGCTGGCGCTGAATTCCGGGATGAGCGAGCTGCATGCGCAGGACGTCTATTTCGCGGGGCTGCTGCACGGCATCGGCAAGCTGTCGCTGCCGGACGAATTGCTGCGCAAGCCGCTCACGAAGATGACGGCGGAAGAGCACGGCCTGTACCTGCAGCATCCGCTGCGCGCGCAGATGGTGCTGACACCGGTCGCGCAACTGCACAAGGTCGCGTCGATCGTGCTGCACCAGTACGAGCGCTTCAACGGACGCGGCACGCCGGACGGCCTGGCGGGCGACGCGATCCCGCTCGGCTCGCGAATCCTGGCGATCGCACGCGATTTCGAAGGGCTGCGCAATGGCGACATCGGGGCGCCGCATTCGGTCGAGCAGGCGCTCGACGCGTTGCGCTCGCAGGCCGGCGTGCGTTACGACCCGCGGATCGTCGACGGCCTGAACGAACTGATGCGGGACCCGGCGAGCCTCGGCATCGCGGCGTCCGTCGCGGAGGTCAAGTCGGCGCAACTGCGCGAAGGGATGCAACTCGCCGACGATCTGCGCACGCATCGCGGCGTGCTGCTGATGACCAAGGGCAGCGTGATGTCGGCGCACCAGATCGAGCTCGTGCGCCGCTTCGAGACGCGCGAGGGGACGTCGTTCGACATCCTCGTGCTGGCCGGCCAGGCCGCGGCGAAGCCGGCGCAGGGCGCGCCGAATGCAGGCGCGGCACCGGCCTGAGCCCGGCCGCGCGGCCTGATGGCCGCGGTGCGCGACTGCGCGCCGCGGCAACGTACTCACCTCGATCCGGGCGCTCGATCATGTACGGCACCTACAATCTCCCGCTCGTCCTGCTGTCGCTCGCGATCGCGACGCTGGCCTCCTATACGACACTCGACCTGGCCGCCTTCATTTCGCTGCTCGACAATCCGAAGCTCAAGCGTGCGTGGCTGGGCGGCGGCGCGGTGGCCATGGGCACCGGCATCTGGTCGATGCATTTCGTCGGCATGCTCGCGTTTTCGCTGCCGATTCCGCTCGGCTACGCATGGCCGGATACGGGCGCGTCGCTGGCGATTGCCGTGCTCGTGTCGTACTTCGCGCTGACCGTCGTCACGCGCGCACGGCTGGGCTGGCGGCGGCTGCTCGTGGGCGGCGCACTGATGGGCGCCGGGATCGCCGGCATGCATTACACGGGGATGGCCGCGATGCGCATGGAACCCGGCATCCGCTACGATGCCGCGCTGTTCGCCGCGTCGATCGGCATCGCGGTGATCGCGTCGACTGCCGCGCTCTGGATCGCACAGGCGTTGCGCGTGCAGCAGGCGCGCCATGCTACCGCCCAGCGGGTCGGTGCGGCCTTCGTGATGGGCATCGCCATCACCGGCATGCACTACACGGCGATGGCGGCCGCGCATTTCGCGCCGGACGCGCGGTGCGGGGCCGCGAACGGGGTCGACATGCCGTGGCTCGCGACGACGGTCACGCTGTTCACGACGGCCACCCTGGTCGTCACGCTGTTGCTGAGCCGCTTCGATGCGCGCACAACCTTCCTGCGCGGGATGGCCGATACGCTCGAGCGGCTCGTACGCTTGCGCACTGCCGAGCTGGAACGCGCGCTGCACCGCTACGAGCAGACGACGGCGATGCTGCAGCACACGCGCGAGAACATGGCGACCGAGATCGACGAACGCAAGGCCGCGCAGGCGCGGCTCGAACAGGAGAAGGAGGAGCAGCGGCGCCTGCTGCATGTGCTCGAGGAAACCCACGTGCAGCTGCTGCAATCGGAAAAGCTCGCGTCGATCGGCCAGCTCGCGGCCGGTGTCGCGCACGAGGTCAACAATCCGATCGGCTTCGTCAGTGCGAACCTCAACACGTTGAAGACGTGGGTGCGCAGTCTGCTCGACGTGATCGCCGCGCATGAAGCCGCGCTGCCGCAGCTCGACCCGGCCGCGCGCGACGCGCTGGCGGCGACGGGCCGCGCGGCGGACCTGGACTACGTGCGCGGCGAGATCGAGACGCTGATCGACGAATCGATCGACGGCGCGCTGCGCGTGCGGCGCATCGTGCAGGACCTGCGCGATTTCTCGCGCCCGGCCAGCGACGAGTGGAGCGTGGTCGATCTCCGTGCGGGCCTGGAAAGCACGCTCAACGTCGTCCACAACGAACTCAAGTACAAGGCCGACATCGTGCGCGATTACGGCGACGTGCCGCAGGTCGAATGCCTGCCGTCGCAGTTGAACCAGGTCTTCATGAACCTGCTGGTGAACGCGGCGCAGGCGATTCCCGAGCGCGGCGTGATCACGATCCGCACGTCGAGCGATGGCGAGCAGGTGTCGATCGCGATCAGCGATACGGGCACGGGCATGACGCCCGACGTCGTCCGCCGGATCTTCGATCCGTTCTTCACGACGAAGCCGGTCGGGCAAGGCACGGGGCTGGGCCTGTCGGTTTCGCACGGCATCGTCAAGCGCCATCGCGGCGCCATCGACGTGACGAGCGAACCCGGGCGGGGCACGACGTTCTGCGTCCGGATACCGATCCGGCGGGCCGGCGATCGCGCGAACACGGCGGAGCTTGAGCAACGGGCGTGATCGCGCGACGGCGTCGCGCACCACGGGCCAGCGCGGTTGTTGCCGGTCAGCTCAGCCGCTGGCGGTGTTGGCGACGAAAGAAATGCCAGAACATCGCGGTGGCGTCCGGCCCCGTGGCGGAGTGAAACGGCTCGCGCGGGTCGCCGCCGCTCCATGCATGCGGCAGCCGGCGGACGATGCAGACCCTGACGACGAGACGCCCGGCCTTGAGATAGTCGACGTAGTCGGCATCGTCGCGCGCATAGGTGCGTTGCTCGCCGACCCGCATCGCGCCGTGTTCGTCGACGAGCCGGTTGAGCCGCGCGAACGCGATGCCGAGCTGCGTCGCGTTCCGGTCGGTCACGACCGTATCGAGCGCGCCGTGCATCACGAGGGCCGGCATGCCGGGATAGGACGTGACGTCGGCGCAGGCCTCGACCGCGCGTATCGGGTCGTCGCGCAGGCCTCGGCGCATCAGGTTCATCGCCGCCAACGTCGACGACGGCGGGGCGATGGCCGGGCCGGAGTGCAGGCCGACTGCCGCGAAGCGGTCGGGATACCGGATCGCCAGTGCCGCGGCGAGCCCTGCTCCGGCGGACATGCCGGCGAGGTAGATCCGGTCGCGGTCGAAGCCGTGCTGTCGCACGATTGCGTCGACCAGCGACGTGACGGCCGCGGCTTCCGACTCCGTCGCATCACCATGCCAGTGCCAGCAGCGGTGCGCGTGCGCCGTCTTGGCCTGTTCGGGAAACAGCACGGCGAACCCCGACCGCTCGGCGAGACGGCACATGCGCGTGCCCGCGGCAAACGATTCGGCACTCTGCTTGCAGCCGTGCAGCATGACGACGGCCGGCATGCCGGCTGTCGCCGCCGGCGCGGTGGGGAGATACAGCGCGTAGGCAACGTGGTTCACGTAACGGCCGGCGCTCGGGCCCGCGGAATGAAACGAGCGAAGCCACGTGCCGGGCGCCTTGTCCGCCGGTGCGCGGGCGGCAGGCACGGTATCCGTGCGCCTGGCGGTGCGCACGGTGCCGGCCGGCCGGGCGACCGGCTTGACCGCCCGCTTGGCGGCCGGTCGCGGCTTGCTCTTGCGCTTCGCCGCGCGCGTGCCGGCAGCGACGGAGAGCAGTTCGAGGTGCCGCAACCAGAGGCTGGTTTTTTTCCTGGGCATGTGCAGTTTCGTGCCGGCGGCCGACCGTGGCAGGAAGATGCGGCCGACTCCGCCGTCGAGTTGACAATCGAAAGAGGCGCGGAGCAAGGATCGTGCTGCGGGCCGCGCGCACATCGAAACCGGGCGACCGGCCGAATGCAACGCAACGCCGATCCTGCGTCACCGCGGCGATTCGAGTCGGCCATCGGCGATGTTAGCCGTCCGATGTGACGCGCCGGCGAATCGAAGTGTGCTTCGACCCTGTCGCGCGCGAGGCTAGCGCCGATCCAGCAGTGTATCGCTCAAAACGCTGAACGCCGCGCCCGGCAATTCATGCAGATGCTCGACCACGCGGCTGACCGGATAGAACGTTTCGACCGCATCGTCGAGGATCCCGACACCGATCAGTTCGACGCGCCGCTCGCGCAGCGCATCGACGCGGGCGCGCAGGTCGGTGCGCAGGATTGTCGGGTTGCCGTCGCCGGTGGCCGGATAGCCGTCCGACAGCACCATCAGGATTCGCCGCCGTGCCCGTTTCGCCAGCAGCCGCTCGGCGGCCCAGCTCAACGCCTCGCCGTCGGGATTCTCGTGGCCGCATTCGATGCAGGCGAGGCCGCTCGGGTTGTCGGAATCGAAGCGCTTGTAGACGCGCAGGTCGAGCCGTTCGACGAACCGGTTATAGCCGAACGTGTCGTGGCCGGCGTCGATCCAGCGCTGGTAATGCGCGCGCATCGCGGCATCCTCGACGGAGCTGTAGCCGAGCACTTCGCACGCGAAGCCGAGCTGCGTCAGCGCATCGCACAGCGCCGCCGCGCACAGCCTGGCGAGTTCGATCTTCCTGCCGGCCATCGACCCGCTGCAATCGATCAGCAGGCTGACGGCCGCGTCGCGCCCGGGGGCGGCGCGCGGGACGCGGAATGGCGTGCGATAGCCGGGCGACGTGACGAGGTGGGCGAGCGACATCCGGTCGAGCTCGCCGCGCTCCTGTTCGCGTTTCCAGCGCGTCTGCTCGTCCACTTTCAACGCACGTTCGAGCCGTAGCTTGAGCGGCTCGGTCTGCGCGCGGGCCGCGCTTCGCAGGCGGTGCCAGCGCGCCGGTTCGCCGTTGCCGGTGAAGTCCGTCACCGTATCGAACGCGGTGGTCAGCGGGACCGACAGCAGCGGCCGGTTGTCCGCGGACAGGCGGATCGTGCGGGGAGCTGCGTCGCCCGGCGTCGGCGCTTCGGCCGACGATGCCGTGTCGGCGATCGCACCGCCGCCCGATTCGGCGGAAACGGGCGCCCGGGAATCGTCCGGCGCGCCCTGTCCGTCCGATTCGAATTCGGCGGCGATGCTGTCGCTGTCGATCGTGCTGCCCGGATCGGCCGTGAACATCATGTTGTTCGCACCGGCCGACGCCAGCGCGCGCACGCGTTCGACGATCCGGTGCGCGGCGCGGATGCTGTCGGAGGTCGACGTTGCTGCACGCGCTGCGTCGACGAGGTCGCTCGATGCAGCCATCGTTGCGTCGAGCGACGGCACGCGCTCGATGGAAGGCGGCGGCTCGCTCCACAGCGCACGTTCGATGCGCCACACCAGCCTGTCGCGCCATGCCATGCGAGGCCACCGGCGGTGCGTGTCGGCGGCCGTCGCCGCGCGCATCCGCTGCAGGAACGTCGTCGCGCCGGGATAGATCGCGGCGAGGCAGCCGGCCGCGCGCCGGTCGTCGATCGCCTGCGCAATGGCCCGCACCACGGGCGACGCCAGTGCGGCTATGTCATCGATCGCACCGAAGCGGATGCGCGCCGCGTAGAGGTCGACGAGGCCGATAATCGCATCGTCGTCGACGTCGCCGGCGAGCAGCGTGTCGGGCAGCACCAGCAGGTCGGGTTGCGCGACGGGCCCGTGTTGCGCGAACCGTACCTCGATGCCGTGCCGTTGCGCGAGCGTGCGGGCCAGACGGGTCAGGTGGAGCGACCGCGCGTCGTCGTCCCGGTCCATCGCGTCAGGCCTCGACGTCGATGTAGTGGCGGATGATGCTGCGGATCAGGTCGGCGTCTTCCGCGCCGACCTTCGCATAGATCGTCGGGCCGGCGGCCGCTTCGGGATCGCCGGTGCGCAGCATCAGCTCGGCCCAGTCGATCAGGCGCCGCGTCGAGAACGCGCTGGCCAGATCCTCGCGGACGAACGCGGCGCGGCAGTCGGCCGCGATTGCCGCAAGCGTGTCGGCCATCTCCGAGGTCATGGCCGCGCCGAACGTGCGCTGCAGCACGCGCGCCTCGTCGGGCGGCGGCAGGTAGTCGAGGCGGTAAACTCGCCAGCGGTCGAGAAACGCCTCGTTCATCACGTTGGCGCCCTGGTACAGATGGCGGAACTGCCCCATCGCACCCACCGCATTGGCAGTCGCGAACAGCCGGAACGACGGATGCGGGACGACGATCTCGTTGCCTTTCTCCTTCAGCAACAAGCGGCCGGCCGGTTCGAGCACGGCCGTCAGCACCGCGAGGATCGCCGGTTCCGCGAAGTCGATCTCGTCGACGATGAGCCACAGCCCTTCACGCATCGCGGTCGGCAGCACGCCGTCGACCCAGATCGTCTCGCCGCCCTTGACGGTCCAGAACCCGACGAAATCGCCGACCGTCGTCTGCCCGTTCATGTTCGAGCGCAGCACGCCATGGCCGGCCAGCGCGGCGGCCTGCTCGATGAGGCTCGTCTTGCCCGTGCCGGTGTGGCCGATCAGCAGGATGCGCCGGTTCTCGACGATGTCTTCCAGCACGTTCGTCACGCGCGCGGTGAACAGGTAGGCCGGGTTCACCGGCGGCACGAGCGGCCCGCCCGGGCCGCGCGGCATCGGCACGCCGCCCACCTGCGCGACGTGCGTCGCATCGCCGGCTGCGGCAGGCCGCGACGCGTGCGCGCTTCGCAGCGCCTGCATGAACGCGCCGCGATCAGCGGGCGCCGCGCGATCGCCGGCTTCACGCCGGACGAAGCCTTCCTGGATCCACTTGTGCAGTTTCGCATCGAGGTTGTCCGCATCGACGACCGTATCGACCGACGTGCTGCCGTCAGGCCGGTGATGCTGGATGCGGTACATGTGCGCGCGTTCCGAGCGGCTGACGATCCATTGCCCGGCGGACGGGTCCGCCAGTTGACGATAGACGCCGAGTACCGACGCGGCGGAGGGGGAGGAATCAGCGGGTGCGTTCATGGTGGCGAGCGAGAGTGGGCGGCTGGCGCGTCATGCCTGCGATGCATCGCGTCGATTGTATATTTTTGCCGTGAACCGCGACATTCGCGCGGGAATCGATCCGCTGCGATCCGGCGGGGAGCAGGCGGCGCGTCGGCTTGCCGGCGCAGCGGAGCGCCGTGGGCAATGCGCTGCAGCATGATCTTTCGGCTTCCTTGCTATGCCCCGAGCCGCTTTTGCCGTGCCGATCCGCCGGCAGCGGGGCGGCCAGGCTCGTGCTTGAGAAGGTCGATTGACACCCAGCCTTGCGCCGATTCCCGGGTTTTTCACGAAGACAACCCGTCATGTCGAATCGCGGGCTGTCACATCTTGATCAACCGGGTGGAATTTCAGTACCGTAGCAGGCTTGATCACCGGGCTTCCATCGCGTGTCCTCGGGCCGCCCGGCTCGATATCCCATTGCGCGCCGGTCGATGACACAGGCGAAGGAGTGTTGAACGTGACGTTGACAGGCGGGGACAAGGTGAGAATTCGTCGTGCCAGCGCACTCGATGCCCCGGCCGTTCTGTCGATTTTCGACGGCGTGATTGCGTGGTTCGTCTCCATCGGCAACGACGGGCAATGGGGCCGCGAGCCCTGGTCGACGCAACCCCGGCGGATCGCACTCGTGACCGACGCCTGCGCGCTGCCCGACGCGTGGGTGGCAGAAGACCAGGACGGCCGCGTCCTGGGCGCATTGATCCTCGGCGAGTCGATGCCCTACGTGCCGCCCGCGACCGAGCCGGAAATCTATGTGCGCGTGCTGGTTGCGTCGCGCGATGCGCGGGCGCGGGGTGTCGGCCGGCGCCTGATGGCCTTCGCGGACGAGCGCGCCCGCGCGGCCGGGGTGAAGCGCTTGCGGGTGGACTGCTATGGCGGCGGGACCGGCGCGCTGGTGCGTTTCTACGAGTCGTGCGGCTATGAGCGAATTTCACCCTTCGACGTGGAAGGGTGGCCGGGGCAGTTGCTGGGGCGCCGTTTGTGACCGCGCCTGACCGAAGCCGCGCGGCACGACGGCTCGCGGCCGAGCCCGGGAAGGCATCCAGTCGGTCGTTTCACGGCTAGCCGGAAACGGTGGGCTGCCCGACGGGATTCCCGTGGGCCGACGAACCGGAATGCGCGGGCGCACCATCCGCACCGTGCGCGACCGGCAGCGCAACCCGTACATAAAGAAACGCACGCCGCTCGCGGTCGGGCAGCACCTGCGGTCCGTAACTGATCGTGACCGTCCCGTCGTGGATCTCACCCGCCTGCGCGAAACGCCATGAGCCGGGATCGCTGTCGAGCAGGAATTCCGCGCGCGCATACGCTTGCGGTTCGAACCGCTCGGAAATCTCCACCGGGCGTCCGTCGAGTTTGTCGAGCAACGCTTCGGCCATGTTGAAGCCATAGCCGTCGCGCACGATGTCGCAGATGAAGCTGCCCGCGATGCGCGGATTCAGTTCGATCACGTGCGGCACGCCGTCGTGCACGATGCAGTCCAGGTGCACGGGCCCCCAGGTCAGCCCGGCGGCCGCCGTGGCGCGCGTCCCGATGTCGATCAGTGCGCGCAGCGTGCTGGTATCGAGGTCGAGTTCGGACGTATAGCCGCGCTCGAGAAAGCCTGCCCCATGCCGTTTCAGCTTGCGCAGCGCGCCGACGTACCGGCCGTCGAAATACTCGACGCAGTATTCGCTGCCGCTCAGGAATTCCTCGATCACGACGCGCTCGGTCGCGAGCGCTTGCGCGTCGGCGTGTCCGGCGGCGAGGGCGTCGAGCTGCGCACGCACCTCGGCGATGCTCTCGCAGCGCCGCACGCCGTCGCTCGCCGAGCCTTCCGACGGCTTGACGACGACCGGGAAGCGCAGCGGGTCGGCCGCGAGCGCCGCCGGCGCGGCCAGCGTGCCCGTGACGAATTGCGCGGACGGGATGCCGTGCGCGGCGAGCAGTGCCTTCTGGTTCGACTTCGACACCGCGTGCGCGACGTGGCGCGCATCGGGGCCGGGCAGGCCGAGTGCGTCGGCGACCCATGCGGCGGTGCGCGCATAGGTGTCGTGCGCGGTCGTCACGCGCAGCGTGTCGATCTCGTCCGGATAGCGCGTGCGCAGCCAGCCGGCGAGCTGGCCGGCATCGGGTTCGAGGTTGATCGTCTCGACGCCCGCCGGAAAAACGCCGTCGAGACGGTGCCCGGGGGCGGTGATCACGGTCACGGCCGCTTGCCGCGCAAGCGCGCCACGCACGAGCGCGAGGCTGCTGCCGGTGGCGCGGGCGCCGATCACGATGAGTCGCTTCATGCTGGATCCTTGATCGAAGGCGGAAAGATGGAACGGCATCGCGTGCCGGCTAGCGTGCACGGCGGCGCAGGCGCTGTGCTTCGAGGCGCGGCCGCAGATGCTGGACGACGCGCGGCAGCGTGTAGATCGGCAACTGCGCGCAGGTAAACACGAGCGCCATGGTGGGCGTCGCGGCGAGCCCGAGCGCGGCCCACATCAGGCCGACGTTGCGATTGGCGACGATCAGCGCGACATTGAGCCGCGTGCGGACATCGCCGGGCGTGAGCCCGTACGCGATGACCTGGAAGCCCGCGTTGACGGCGAACGCGAGGGCGATCGCGGTGAATGCGCGGTGCGGCGCGTCGACGATCGATTGCTGCATGCCGGCCATCGTGCCGAGCGCGAACACCAGCAGTGCGACGACGACGGTCGCATCGATCGGCGTCGCATAGCGGTCGAGCCGTGAGCCGGCGAAGCGCCGCACGAGCAGCGCGACGCCCTCGGCGCTGCCGATCAGCAGCGCGAGCCGCCACGCGAGCGTCAATGGCGAAATCGACACGGCCGCATCGTGGCTGAACCAGGCCGTCAGCAGCGGCGCGGTGAGCGGCACGAACACCATCGACGCGAGGGTCGCGACGAGCGCGACGCTGGCGTCGAGCGACAGCATCCGCGCGATCGTCGACGTGCCGCTCGACGGCGGCGCGCAGTACGCGATCACCAGCGCGACGACCCAGTCGTAAGGCATGCCGGCGAGCCGGGCGGCGATGCCGAGCGCGACCGGGCACGCGATCATCGTCGCGGCGGGCAGCAGCAGCGACACGGCCGGCCGCCGCGCGACCGCGCGCACCGCGCTGGGCTCGACGCGCAGCAGCGTGCCGAGCACGAACAGGAACACGGTGACGGGCATCAGCGGCCGCGCGAGATCCGCGAGCGGCGGCACCAGCAGCCCGAGGCCGACGCCGCACGCGAGCACGGTCGGACCGCGCCGCACCAGCGCGGCGATCAGCGTGCCCACGGGCGCGCCTCGGAGCGACGGCGGACGGGCGTACGACCTGGGCAGGCAGAGAAGGGCATGCGGATTCCTCGGGAGCGGGCCGTCGGGCACCGGGTATTCGCTAGGCTAATCCGGATTTTTGGCGAAGTAAAATGATATAAACACAATCTGTAACAAGAGAAAGTGATATGAACATCCCTCTGCTCGAAACCTTCCGGGCCGTCGTTCAGGAAGGCAGCGCGCTGCGCGCGGCCGAACGGCTCGGCTGCACGCAGTCGAACGTCACCGCGCGGCTGCGCCAGCTCGAAGCGTCGCTCGACGCGCCGCTGTTCGACCGGCACGGCAAGCGGCTGGTGCTGAACGACGCCGGGCGCCGGCTGATCCCGTATTGCGACCGCATCCTGCGCCTCGTCGACGAAGCGACGCAGGTGGTGCGCGAAGCACCGGTCGCGCGCAACTTCCGGCTCGGCTCGATGGAAAGCACGGCGGCCACGCGGTTGCCGGCGCTCGCCGCCGCGTTGAAGGCGCGCGACCCGGCGCTCGGCCTCGCGGTGCAGATCGGCAGCGAACCGGATCTGGCCGACGCGCTGCTGCGCGGCCGGATCGACGCAGCGCTTACGGCGCGCGCGGTCGTGCGCCCCGGGTTGCGCTACGAGCCGGCGTTCGCCGAAGAGATGGTGCTGGTGAGCGTCGCCACGGCCACGCGGCGGCAGGTGCTGGCCGACAACCCGGTGCGGCTGCTCGCGTTTCACGACGGCTGCCCGTATCGCGCGGTCGCGGAGCACTGGCTGAAGGCACGCGGCGTCGCGATCGAGTCGGTGGCATCGTTCGGCACGTTCGGCGCGATCCTCGGCTGCGTGGCGGCCGGGATGGGCGTCGCGATCGTGCCGAAGCGGATCACGACCGAGCACGTGGCGCGCAAGGAGCTGCGGGCGCATGCGTTCGACGATCTCGACAGCGTGACGACCTATCTCGTCACGTCCGAAGAAGCGCCTGAGCTGCCCGAGCTCGATACCTTGCGTGCGGTGCTGGGGCGGCAGGCAGGGGCGCTGCTCGGGCGCTAGCGGAGCGCACTTCGGCGCGCCGCACCGCAAGTGCTGCGCCGGTCGCGCTACGCCGGCACGACCGCCCGTTCATCCGCGAAGAATTCAGCCTCGATCTCGCGAATCCGCCGGCAATCCTCCAGCAGTCGCTCGAACGTCGGGCTGTAAAGGCCGACGGTGCCGAGCGCCGTCTGCAGGTCGGTCGTCACGCGCAGCGTGTCGCCCACCCTGGCCCATTGCTTGAGCCCGACGAACGACGGCAGCGCCTGGATCGCCTGCCACGTGAAGTCCTGCCGCAGTACGCCGTTGCGCGACGACAGCAGCAGCACGTGCCCGCAGAAACCGCGAAAATCCGTCGGCGCGGCGACTTCGCCGAACAGTCGCTCCGGGTGCAGCACCGCTTCGACGGCAGCCGACACGTGATTCTCGCCGCTGACCGCGCTCGTCAGCCGCGGATCGAGGCTGCCGTGCAGCCGCGCGTTCAGCTCGACGATCGTCGGGCCGTCGGCCGTATCGAACAGTTCGAGATGGGTCGGCCCGAAGCGCACGTCCAGGGCATCGAGCACGGCGGTCGCGTAGTCGAGCAGCGGCGCGTAGCGCGGATCGGCGTGATTCAGCACCAGCATCTTGTCGAGCCGCGGCGCGTGCGTGCGGTCGCGGTGCACTTCCCACAGGCTGACCACCCGGTGGCGGCCTTCGAACGACACCGAATCGACGATGTATTCCTGCCCCTCCGAATAGCTCTGGATCACGATGTCGTCGTTCGGCTGGTTGTACAGCGAACGGGTGGCCAGCACGTCGCGCGCGGCGGCCTCGACCTGGTCGAGCGTGCGGCAGATCTTCACGCCGGTCACGCCCGCGCTTCGCGCCGGTTTCACCACGAGCGGCAGCTTGCCGTACGCGCGCGCCCATTCGAGTGCGGCGTCGACCGACGTGCTGTGGAAGTGCGCCGGGGCACGCAGGCCGGCCTGGCGAATGCGCTCGTTCATCGCGTACTTGTCGCGCCGCGCGGCCGACGTCGCGAGCGGATTGCGCGTCGACACGTCGAGCCGCTCGGCGAGCGTGTCGGCGAGCTCCAGCGCCGCGTCGAGGCCGTGCAGCACCGCGCCGATCCGCAGATCGCGCAACTGCGCGAGCGTCGCGTCGACGTCGCCGTGGTGCTGGACCTGGCGGATATAGTCGGACGGGACGAACTGGTTCCGGTAGATTTCCGGCAGGTCGGGATCGCTGATCACGTGCGCGCAACGGATGCCGTAGGCGCGGAACGCGGGCGCCAGATAGGCGGCTGTCGACGCGCCGTCGACGATCAGGACGGTATCGATGAAACGATGCGGCATGGATTCCTCGCTGTGCTGTGGGGTCGGTTGAAGGGGGGATGGGCTCAGGCCCGCGAGCCGCTGTCGGGCGCGTCGCCGGGCCAGCGCGCGGCCAGCACGATGCAGAGGGCGACGAGCACGGCCGCGACCGCGAACCCGCGCGCCGCGCCGGCCACGATCGCCGCGCCCTGGCCCGCGACCAGCGCGCCGAGCGCCGCGACGCCGACGGCCGCGCCCACCTGGCGCGCGGTATTGAGGATCGCCGACGCGGTGGCCGAGCGGCCGGCCTCGACGCTGCCGAGCATCGTCGACGTCAGCGCGGGAATCGCGATGCCGCCGCCGATCGCCATCGCCGCGAGCCCGGGCGCCAGCAGCGCATACGGCGTGTGCGCGCCGAGCGTCTGCCACAGCCACACGTAGCCCGCGAACGACACGGCGAGGCCGACGATGACGGTCGCGCGGAATCCATGGCGGACGGCGAGACGCGCACTCGCGATGTTGGCGAGCATGATGATCGTGAGCGGCGCGAGCGCGAGCCCCGACTCGGTCGCGGTGAAGCCGCGCGCGTTCTGGAAATACAGGCTCAGCGAAAAGATCAGCCCGTAGAACGCGGCATTCGTGACTGCGCCGATCGCGAGCACGCCCGGCACGCGCGCGATCCGGAAGAATGCGAGCTGCAGCATCGGCGCGGCCACGCGCCGCTCGATCGCGACGAACAGCGCGCCGAGCGCGACCGACGCGGCCAGCGCACCGGCCGCATACGGATCGCCGATCCCCTGCGCGCCGGCCCGGATGATCCCGCCCGTCAGCAGCGCGAGCACGAGCACCGCGACGATCTGGCCGGCCGGATCGAACAGCCGCGTGCGCGCGGCGGCCGAATCACGCACATGGCGCAGCGTGAGCCACAGGCCGCCTGCGCAGATCGGCAGGTTGATGAAGAAGATCGCGCGCCAGCCGAGCGAATCGATCAGCAGGCCGCCGAGCGTCGGCCCGGCCGCGCTGATCGCGCCGCCCGTCGCGCTCCACCACGCGACCGCCCGCACACGGGCGGCGGCATCGTTCGCGCAAGCATGGGTGATGAGCGCGAGCGACGTAGGCAGGATCATCGCGGCGCCTACGCCCTGCGCGACGCGCGCGGCAATCAGCGCGGCCAGCGACGGCGCGAGCGCGCAGCCGAGCGATGCCAGCAGGAACAGCGCGAGACCGTATGCGAACAGCCGGCGGCTGCCGAAGCGGTCGGCCAGCGTGCCGGACGTCAGCAGCAGCGCGGCGAACGACAGCGTGTACGCATCGACGATCCATTGCAGCCCGTGGACGCTCGATCCGAATGAATGGCCGAGGCTCGGAATCGCGACGTTGACCACGGTCACGTCGAGCTGGACGATCGCGAAGCCGAGGCTCGCGGCCGCGACGGTCGGGAAGATCGCGCGCAGCGACGTGCGGTACGGCCTCGCGCCGGCTGGCAGCGAGCGCTCGAGTGCCGGCGCGCGATCGCTCATCGTGTCCTCCGCGTCGCGTGGCGGGGGGGGCGGCACGCAGCCGGCGGCGCGTCGTTTGCGGGCGAACTGCGCAGCAGATGGAATCGGTTCATCTAACGGGTTTCCGTGGGGCGGAGGAAGGGCGCCGGCTGCCGATCGACGGCCGGCGCATCGTCGAATCCGACAGAAAACTAGCATCGACCCGTTAGCGAATACAAATAATATGCCGCGATTATTTAACAACTATTCGTGTTAAGCGGCGGTGCGAACGACGTGGACAGCCACTCTCAGCATTGCAGAACTTATATCGAAATTTTTTGTTTGCAATCGAATTAATATCATTTCGAAATGCAATGACGGTCTCCTAGTCTTGTCGAGCGCTGAGCCCCGAGGACGGCAACGCGCGGCGGTAGTGCCCTACCGCTTATCGACCCCCGATCTTTATACGAGAGACCTATGACCTATCTCGCAGATGAACGCATCGTTTTGACGGCAGCGGAATCCAGTCATATCCGGACGACGCTCGGCGCACTGGCCTATGATCCGGCCGGCGGCGCGGGCTACATCAGCGCGGTGCGCAAGCTCGCCTACAACGCGTTTCCCGACCGGGTCGTCGACGCGTTCGATCGCGCGAAGGCGCCGACCGCCGATGCGCACGGCTCGATCGAGATCGACAACCTGCCGATCGACGAGGGCGTGAAGGGCAGCCCGAGGTTCGAGGAAACCGGCCGCTCGTTCAAGGCCGGCGTGTTGAGCGAGAACGTCCTGGTCGCGTTGAGCACGCTGGCCGGCGAGCCGTATTCGATTGCGCACGAAGGCCGCGAGCTCGTGAACAACCTCACGCCGCACAAGGCGACCGCGCGCGACTATACGGGCCTGGGCTCCGAGGTCGAGCTCGATTTCCATATCGAGAACGCCGCGCAGGCGCACATGCCGGAAGGCGATACGTCGCCGTTCGCGTTGCTGCTGCTCGGCGTGCGCAGTGAAGCAGGCGGCGGCCCGTACACGCGGCTCGCCGATGCGCGTCGCGCACTGCAGCTGCTGTCGCCGGAGGATATCGCGCAGCTCTACGGCGAGCACTACATCATCCGCGTGCCATACCGGTGGCGCGGGGCGGCGCCGACGCCGCGCGACAACACCGACCTGAGCGCGGTGCTGTCGGGGCCGCTCGATGCGCCGCGCGTGACGGTCGCGTTCTATCCGGACATGGTGCTGGCGGTCAACACGCGCGCGCAGGAGGCGCTGGCCAACCTGTATCGCGCGGTGCGCGAGGTGTCGTTCGGCGTGCAGATTCAACCGGGCAAGCTGGTGCTGATCAACAATCATTTCACGCTGCATTCGCGCGACCGTTTCGATCCGCAATACGACGAGAACGACCGGGCATTGCGCTGGGTTCAGCGCGTGTTCGTCGCACGCAGCCTGTGGAACTTCCGCGCGTTCACGCCGCTGCAGGCGCGCGTGTTCGATCCGAAGGCGCTGTATGCGGGCGAGTCGCAAGCAACGCGCCCGTCGCCGGTTGCGCAACCGGTCACGCAACGCGCGGCCGCGGCCGAACTCGAGGCGACGCCCGCCTGAGCGGGCCGGGAACGCCAGGCGGCGACGGGCGCTGAAAATCGTTCGCTCCGCCCGCGTTCCGCGCCCGCATCATCAAAAAACAAAGGAATCCGGAAGACATGATAAGAACAGCATTCCCCGTCGTGCGCGTCGTTCGCGTGCTGGCCGCCGTCCTGATCGGCAGCAGCGTGGCCGCGCAGGCCGCGACGTTCGACCTGAGCCCCGAGCAGCCCGGCCGGCAACGCGGCGCCGTGAACCCGGCGGTCGAACAGGCGTTGCCGGCCGGCTTCCGGTTTGCGGAAGCGAACACACTGACGATCGGCATCGCGCCGAACCTGCCGCCGCTCAGCACCTATGCGACCGATGCGCGGACGGTGGTCGGCTTCGATCCCGATCTCGCGCAGCTCGTCGCGGACAGCATCGGCCGCAAGCTGAAGATCGTGCCGCTTTCCTGGGCCGACTGGCCGCTCGCGCTGCAGTCCGGCAAGGTCGACGCGGTGATCTCGAACGTGACGGTGACCGAACAGCGCAAGGAGAAATTCGACTTCTCGACCTACCGGAAGGATCAGCTCGGCTTCTACGTGAAGAACGGCAGCCGGATTGCGGCGATCCGCGAGCCGAAAGATGTTGCCGGGCTGCGCGTCGTGACCGATTCGGGCACGAACCAGGAAAAGATCCTGCTCGAGTGGAACCGGCAGAACGTCGCGCGCGGCCTCGCGCCGGTCGAGATCCAGTATTACGCGGATGCGGCCGAGCGCTGGGTCGCGCTGCAGTCGGGGCGCGTCGACACGATCTTCAGCGTGAATTCGATGCTCGCGTACCAGGCGTCGCTGCGCGGCGATGCGAAGCTGATCGGCACCGTGAGCGGCGGCTGGCCGCGCACCGCGGACATCGCGATCACGACACGCAAGGGCAGCGGCCTCGCCGAGCCGCTGACGGTCGCGATCAATGCGCTGATCGCGAACGGCAGCTACCGGAAGGTGCTCGGCCGCTGGAGCCTCGACGCCGAAGCGATCGACCGGTCGCAGACCAACCCGCCGGGGCTGCCGCGCACCTGAGCCGCCCGTGTGCCGATTGCCGCGATGCTCACGTGATCGGCCACTGCAGGATCACGATCCCGTCGTTGTAGTCGGCATCGGCGCCGTCCTCCGCGCCGAGCCAGCCGAGCCAGACGGAGTCGCCCGCGGACAGCGGCGCGAGGCGCGCATCGGTCGCGGATTGCCTGCCGTTGGCCGACGCCTCGATCCGGATCTTGCCGCCCTTCGAGTTCAGCGTGAACATCCTGACGCCGTCCTCGCTGTTGCCGACGAACGATGCGGCCGGTTCCGGCGCATCGTCGACGAAGAGTTTCAGGTCCTGCCGGTCGGCGGCATTCGCATAGAAGATCGCCTTGAACGCCGTATTCGGCGGCAGCGTGAAGCGGCCATTGCGATCCGACGACGGCTTGAAACCGGGCTGCTTCGTGTCCGGCCGGCTCCCCGCGATCTCGATCGACGTTTCCCAGCGGAAATAGCCGGATACGTTGCCGTCGCGGTCGTATACGCCGAAATCGGCCGTGCACGTGGTGGCGCCCGCGGCCAGCACGTCGCTGCGCCAGTAGTGGTCCTTCATCGGATGGCACGGCGGATGCAGCAGGTCGTCGGCATTCGGCACGGGCGTGGCCGCATCGCGCACTTCGGGTTCGATCGGCGCGACGATGCCCGCATCCTTCAACGCGAACCGGATGAACAGCACGCTCACCTCGGCGCGCAGGGCCAGCGCGGTTTCGCGCAGGCGCAGCTGGTCGCCCGGCGACAGGCCGGTAAAGAGGCGGCTGTCGTTGTGGCCGAGCTGCGCGGCGTCGCCGGGGCTCACCACATAGAGGTGCCGGCCGTCGATCACGGTCGGGGCGGCCGGGTCCCGGCTTGCCTCCGGGTAGGCCGACAGCAACGTGACGGCATCGACGATCACCAGCACATCGCAACGAAGACCAGACATGAGCGCTTCCTCCGCAACAAGTGGATGACGCGGGCAGCCGCCGCGCGGCCGCCCGCCTGCCGCGATCAGTTATGGATCGAGATGAACGGATCCCAGGAGAAGCAGCCCTGGCTCTGGCAGTTGCGATCGATGATCTGGAACTGGAAGTGGTACGTCACGCGGCCGACTTTCAGGCATTCCGACGACCAGTAGTAGTTCGCGACCTTCTGGCAGGTCGGCACTTCGGGCTTGCTGGTGTTCGGCACCGGAATGGACGCTTCCGCGACGCGCGGCGTGGGCGTCGAGATCAGTTCGTTGCCGACGTTGCCGACGAACTTGTAGAACACGACCTGGTTCTCGAAGCCCAGCGACAGGCTCGTTTCACGCCAGCGGATCAGGTCGCCGACCTGCGCCTTCAGGTCGAGTTCGCCGCCCGCCTGCCCGGAGATCACGTTGTCCTGGTTGGTCACCATATAGACATAGCGCCAGTCGATCAGCGTCGGTGCGGCCGGGTTCTTGCTGGGATTCGGATATTTTTTGAGAATGGTTTCGGTATCGAAAGAGACGAGCACATCGGTGACGCGTGACATAGAAGCTCCCGTTTGAATGAATGGGACTTATTGTTGCGCGAATTTCTTCGTGCGGCCGCCATCGCCTTGCCCTGCAAGGCTTCGCGCCGATCAAGGCACGTGCGGGCGGGATGGCGAATGCAGATTATCCCGTTCGGTTAATTCTGGAAGCTGTAAAAGTAAACAGGGTATTTAATATTATTTCAGACGGTAATTTGAAAATCGGATTCAATCGGCTCGATGCGTTACATAAATATAACGACATTGAACCTGTTAATTGAATCGCCGATTATGTCCGGCAATGTCCGGCTGCCGTGGGGCGGGGAAGGATCGCTTACCGGTAGGTCCACAGCCGGTGCAGCGCGAACGTGGTCGGCGGAACCAGCAGCGCGATCGCTGCGATGCTCATCCCGCGGGAGCCGTCCAGCGCTTCGGTCGCACGCGCGAGCAGCATCGTTTCGCCGAAGCCGGCCAGCGTGACCGCGAGAAAGCGCACCGCGTTGCGCGTGCCGACCGTCGACGAGAAGCTCCACAGCGTATTCGCGACGTACGAGAACGCCGTCGCGCAGAGGAATGCGATCGCGTTCGCCGTCACCAGCGTCGCATCGAACTGCGCGAACAGTGCCGCTGCGACCAGCGTGTGGATCGCGGTCGAGCCGAGCCCGGACACGCCGAAGCGCACGAGCCGCGTGCGTTCGGCCTGGAGCAGACCGATCATGGCCGTCGGCGCGCGTCAGCGTTCGCCGATCCGCGCGCGAGTCGGCTGCACGCGCCGGCGGGCCATCTGGCGGCGCGCGTCGCGCGCGACCGGCAGTTCGATCACCTTGCCGTGCGCCTGGTAGCGGCGGCGGACCAGGTAGACGGGCCGTTGCTTCGACTCGTCGTAGATCCGCCCGATGTATTCGCCGACGACACCGATCCCGATGAGCTCGATTCCGCCGATGAACAGCGTGACCGAGATCAGCGACGCGTAGCCGAGCACCGGATTGCCGAACACCAGCGTGCGCAGGATGATGAACGCGCCGTACAGGAACGCGAGCGCGGCGATGCCCACGCCGATGTAGGTCCAGCTGCGCAGCGGCACGGTGCTGAAGCTGGTGATGCCTTCGAGCGCGAAATTCCACAGCTTCCAGCCGGAGAATTTCGAGTGCCCGGCGCTGCGCGCGTCGCGCTGGTATTCGACGATCACGGTGCGGTAGCCGACCCACGCGAACAGCCCCTTCATGAAGCGATGCCGCTCGGGCAGGCTGCGCAGCGCGTTCACGACCTTGCGGTCCATCAGCCGGAAATCGCCGACGTTCTCCGGCAGTTTCACGTCCGACAGCAGGTTGTGCACGCGATAGTAGATCGCGGCCGCCGTGCGTTTCGCGAACGAGTCGCACGCGCGGTTGCTGCGCTTCGCCGCGACGACTTCCGCGCCGTCGCGCCAGTGCTCGATCATCACGGGAATCAGGCTCGGCGGATCCTGCAGGTCGGCGTCGAGCGGGATCACCGCGTCGCCGAGCGCTTCGTCGAGGCCGGCCGTGAGCGCCGCTTCCTTGCCGAAGTTGCGGGTGAGATCGATCACGCGCACGCGCCGCTCGGCGGTGCTGATCCGGATCAGCCGGTCGAGCGTGTCGTCGCGGCTGCCGTCGTTCACGCAGACGATCTCGAAACGGATCGCGTCGATGGACGTCATCAGCGGAATTACGACGTCGAAGAAGTGCTCGACGGCCTCGCCTTCGTTATAGAACGGCACGACCAGCGAGATGAGCGGTGTATAGAGTGGTTCCCGCATGGTGATTCCCCTTGTGATGTCGTTTCACCGATGAGCGCCGATGGTCGGTCGGCCGGTGCGGCGCATTCCGTACGCCGGGCGGTGGTGCGTTCGGGCCTGATGGGTGAACGCGGTTTCGGTCGAGGTGTCGTGGGTGTCCGGCATCGACGGCACGTCGTGTCGTTCCCGGGCGACCCGGCTGACGAGCAGCGCGAGCGACGCCAGCGTGACGAGCGGCATGAACTGGAACGACAGATGCGGCACGACCGCGAGGCCCGCGAGCGGCATCAGCCACAGCAGCAGCAGCCATTCGCGATCGAAGCGGCGCCAGCCGTGCGTCCACGCATAGCGCGCGTACCACGCGATCACGATGCCGTACCAGGTCAGGTCGTAGTCGTACAGATAGGGGCTGACGAGCAGGCAGGCGCACGCGAGGGTCGCGGCGCGCAGTGCGTACGAGCAGGCGCCGCGCCAGGCGTAGATGACGGCGAGGGCCGCGGTCGCGGCGGATAGCAGCTGGAGGCCGTTCGCGACGATGGCGGGCCAGCTTGCCAGCGTGGCGAGCGCGAACACCGACGGCATGCGCACGAGCCTGGCCTGGCCGGCGCCGACGATCGCGTAGACGTTGTCGATCACATGCATGAACGTGAGCCACGGGCCGAACCCGAACGCGAGGGTCGAGAGCGCGACGCTGCACGCGATCGTCGCGGCCCACGCGGCCAGTGCGCGCCATTGACCCGCGCACAGCAGCGCGAGCGGGAACAGCACCGCGAGCTGCGGCTTCATCGTCAGCAAACCGAAGCAGATCCCGGCGTACACGGGGCGGCGGTTCAGCGCGAGCAGGCCGGCGCCGGCGAGCAACGCGGTGAAGAGGCTGGTCTGCCCGACGATCACCGTGAGGAACGCGCCGGGGAACGCGAGCGCGCACAGCCACGCCGCGTCGCGCTGCACGGTCGCGTGGATCGCTGCCGCGAACAGCCCATACGTGAGCCCGAGCCACAGCACGAGCGCCAGCGTGTACGGCAGCCAGCCGAGCGGCAGCACGAGCAGCAGCATCGAGGGCGGATAGAGCCACGGCATTGAGCCGTCCGCGAGGTTCATCGCCGGAATCGCGAGCTTCTGGACTGCGAACAGCGCGGGGAAATGCCACGCGTCGGCCGCCTGCCCGTGCGCGGCGAGCCACGCCGCGCTCCAGATCGGTGAGAAATCCGGCGACAGCGGTTCCGGTGCGCCGTGGTGCGACAGGAGCACGCGGATCGAGTAGATGCCGATGAACAGCAGTTCCGCCATCAGCGCGGCGGTCGCATAGAGGCGCACGCGTTCGCGATTGAGCCAGTGCGGATAGCGGCGCGGGCCCGCGATCGGGAGTTCCGGGTGCACATCGGTGGCGGCATGCGCGTGACGGGCGAACGAAGGCGCTTTCATCGCGTGTTCCGTGACGCGAGGGTCGCGCGACGCACGACGACGAGCAGCACCGCGAGCAGCACGAGCGGCCCGATCTGAGGCAGCTTCGTCAACCGGTTGAACAGCTCGAAGACGGGCAGCAGCCATGCGAGCACGAGGATGCCCTGGTCGCCGGGCAGCCAGCCTTCGTCGAGGCCGTGCGCGATCAGGCAGAAGATCGCGATGCCGAGCCACGTCAGTTCGTAGTGCCACAGATAGGGCGTCGTCAGCAGCGTGGCGACCGCCAGCACCGCGCCGCGCAGGCGCATGTCGGGCGTACGGCGCCATACGTCGACAGCCGCGGCGATGGCGAGCAGTGCGACTGCCGCTTGCGCGGCAAGCGCGGTGGCCACCGGCGCACCCGCGAGCCGCAACGCGGCGAACGGCGTCGGCGACGCGAACCAGTACGACGCGAGCATGAAATGCATGTCGCGTACCGTCGCCATGGCCTGGCTCAAACCGTGCAGCGCGCCCGGGCCGGTCAGTGCAATCCCGGCCGCCGCGAACAGCGTCGCGCTCAGCGCGGCCGCCGCGAACGTGCGCCATGCCCGCGCCGCGATCAGTACGAACGGGAACACGACGGCGAGTTGCGGCTTGATCGCAAGCAACCCGATCACCACGCCGGCCACGACCGGGCGCTTGCCCAGCAGATGCAGCGCGAGCGCGGCGAGGCCGGCGGTCAGGACGCTGTTCTGGCCGAACAGCGCGGACAGGCACACCCCCGAGTACGCGACCACGACGAGCGTGGCAGCGCGCGGGTGGGGAAGATGCGCGCGCAATCCCGACAACCGCGAGACGGCGAACGCGTAGCATAAAAGACTGCCCGCCAAAAAGAGGAAATACGCGGGCAGGAAAGGCACAAGGGCAAGCGGCGCGATGAACAGCAGCATCGTCGGCGGATAGAGCCAG
This sequence comes from Arapaima gigas, assembly GCA_900497675.1. NCBI lineage: Eukaryota > Metazoa > Chordata > Actinopteri > Osteoglossiformes > Osteoglossidae > Arapaima > Arapaima gigas. The sequence continues at coordinate 122,137 of UFQX01000855.1, read as the reverse complement.
GGAAGCGGCTGATGCTGCAGAGACGCACCGAAGTGCGCGAACTCGGCCTGCTTGAATGACGAAATGTCGTAGACCGATGCGGCGTGGCCTTGCAACACGAGATGCGATGCGGTCCAGAAGACGGAGAAGTCGGTGCCGGGGCGGACCGTGGTGGTCGACGTGAAGCCGTCGGTCACGATTCCCCATACGATCAGCAATGCGATGAAGAGCATCAGCATGATGCAGCTGTACGGAATGATCCGATCGGCTGTCAGCCATTGGACGCGGCGTATTGCACGCCCGCGGATTTCACGGTTGGCTGTGTACATGATTCCCCGTCTGTCGTGAGGGCTGCGTGGTCTTTCACAGCCGTTTTCATGTTGGCGTGCCTGCGGATCGAATCGCGCTGAAATCGCGTTGTCCGGTGAATTCATTGTTGAAGAAAAAATCGCGCGATGCAAACCGCACCCGGACGGCGGGTATTTAAATTGTTCAGCGATGCGCGTGAAAACCGCGTTTTCACGTATGAGAAAACGGCGCGACCGGATTTCATGTATCTGGCTTGAAACATTCCGCATTTTTTACCGGGTTCGCGTGCCGCCGATATCGCGGCGCCCGAGCGGCGTGACGTGTTCGGGAAAGTCCCGAGAAAAAAATTTGGACCCTTGCTGCAGGGCGGCTGCGGGCGTTCCGGCGTGCAACGCTGGCGCCGGCGGGATAGATCAATTTTGAAACATTTCGCGCATCGCGCCTCGGGCCGAAGCGCACGGGCATGCCGGGAACGCTTGATGCGCCTGGATTTCGTTCGGGGTGGCCTGCTCTTTGCGTAAGCGTTGGCACGGCAGTCGACGAGGTGACGACCGGGCGGTTCCAGCAAAGTCGGACGGAACCCGCTTCGGAATCACCTGCGGAAAGAAAGGCCGGAGCGCGACGATGAACACGCGCTCCAGGTCGATCAACCGGGCAAGACTTCGTCGAATGACCCAAGAGACCCGGTATCGTCAGGGCAATAAGAAATCGGCATGGCAGCATATGGGGAATAAAAATGAAAGACCACAGCACACCGCGGCTTGCAAACCGCGTTAAAGACACATTGCAGCTTTGCCGGGAGTTTGTTTCCCGCTCAACAGGATTCCATGCGTCGAACGGCAGTCGTGCCGTTATGGTCGATCGGATCGTTCGGTTCATCCGGCCGGTCGCACCGTACACGCCTCTCTCGCTCTCTGCCTCACTGATACCCGTTCGCACGGACAGGGGTGTCTATCCCCGCTCCCGCGGCTGAGCGACGCATTCCGATTTTTCGAGTAGTGCCGGTGGTGCCCGCCCCCGACGTCCTGACGGACGAAGGGTATTTCATAGCAGTCCGAAAGGAGAATGCTCATGTCAAGAATCATCGAGAAGATCGCCTGGCTCGTCGAGGATCAGGGCGGCGTGACGGCCATTGAATACGGCCTGATCGCCGCGCTGATCGCGATCGGCATCGTCGCCGCGTTGACGACCGTCGGTACCGATCTGAAGACCGTATTCAGCACGGTCGCCGACGATCTGGATTCGATAGTAGCTGCGATTTGATGGACGGTGCGGCGAACGGCTCGTCCGATTCGTTTGTTGGCGCCACACGGCATTAACACCATGCCTCGACGTATCGATGCCGGATCGATCGATCCTGCCGGCGCGCGAGGGATCTGAAAGTGACTACGCAAGGAGATCATCATGTCCAAGTTCATTCAACAAGCCAGCCGTTTCATCCGCGACGAAGACGGTGTGACGGCCATCGAATACGGCCTGATCGCCGCACTGATCGCCATCGGCATCATCGCCGCGCTGACGACGGTCGGCAAGGACCTCAAGACCGTGTTCGCCACGATCGCGGACGACCTCGATTCGGCGGTCGCAGCCATCTGATGGATCGTGCCGCGGACGGCTCGGCCGGTGCAGCGCGCGAGCCGTCCCCGGTCCTCTGATCAACCGGGAACCGGAGACCATCATGCAAGCCAGGATGCGCGTCGTACGTCGCTGGATCAGCGACGAGCAGGGTGTGACGTCGACCGAATATGCATTGCTCGGCGCGATGTTTGCCGTTGCGGTGCTGGGCAGCGTCGTCACGCTGAAAGGCTCGCTTGCCGATACGTACGAGGTGATCGCGACGGCCGTGACGGCTGCCGTGGCCACCGCGCTGGCAATGGTTTCCTGATCCATCGATTCCACCGATTCCACCGACTCGACCGATTCGACTGCGAGGTTCGCCATGCTCCCCGTTGCGCCGCCTTACCCGGTTCCGTTGTGCGTGACGCTGCTCGCGGTCGCCGCGGCCAGCACGGACATCGCGACCCGTCGCATTCCGAACCGTCTCGTCCTGCTCGGCCTGGTCGGCGCGCTGGTTGCCCAGTGCCTGTTGCACGGCGTCGTGGCCGGTGCACTCGGCTGGCTCGCCGGCGCCGCGACCGGCTTCGGCATGCTGCTGCCGTTCTACCTGTTGCGCGGCATGGCGGCCGGCGACGTGAAGCTGATGCTCGCGATCGGCGCCTGGGTCGGCGCGGAAATGACGTTTTACATCGTGCTGGCCACCTTCCTGGCCGGCGGGATCGGCGCCATCGCCTTCGCGCTGCTGCGCGGGCGGCTGCGCCAGATGTGGGCGAACGTGCGCGCGTTGCTCGCGCGGCGCTCGCCGGGCGCGAGCGCCGAGGCTGCCGGCGGCCCCGTCGCCATCGCATCGGTCGGCACGCTGCCGTACGGCGTGGCGATCGCGGCCGGCACGCTGGGCATGCTGTTCGTGTCGTGCGCATAGCGCGACGCATCCGCAACGAGGACGCAACGATCATGAACACGAATCACACCGAACCGAGACGCGACGCACAGGTGGCACGCCTGCCCGATCCGTTGCCGTCGCGGGAAGCGCATACGAAGCTGGGCGCGCAGTTGCCTGCGGCGCCGCGCTCGCTCGAGGAAACCGGGTTGAGCATGACGTTCGTTGCCGGCCTCGTGCTGAAGTCGACGCTGATGCTGGGCCGCCCGTCGTACGGCGACCTGGTCGAGCGGCACTGCCTGTCGCTCGCGGTGCTCGACGACGTCTTCGCATTCCTGGTGCGCGAGCACCTCGTGGAGCTCACCCATCGCGGCGCGACCGATCTCGACGTGACGTTCCGCCTGACCGACGCGGGCCGCGTGCTCGCGCTGGAAGAACGCTCGCGCAGCGGCTACAGCGGTCCAGCACCGGTGACGCTCGATGCCTATATCGCGTGCCTGGACGCGCATTCGGTGCGCAAGCTTCGCATCAGCCAGAACGAGGTGTGGGCGGCATTCGAAGGGATCGTGATCGACACGTCGCTGCTCGACGCGGCGGCGGCCGCGCTGAACGCCGGCCGTCCGCTGCTGATCCACGGCCCGGCCGGCAGCGGCAAGACCTTCCTCGCCGAGCGGCTCGGCTCGCTGATGCGCGGCCGCGTGCCGGTGCCGCACGCGATCTGCGCGGCCGGCGAAGTGATCCAGATCTACGACCCGCTCGTGCACGTCGACGCGGGAGGGCCGTCCGGCGGCCTGTCGGTCGATCGCCGCTGGCGCCTGTGTCAACGGCCGGTCGTGATGTCGGGCGGCGAACTGACGCTCGACGAGCTCGACCTGCGCCGCGACGAAGCCGCCGGCTTCTACCAGGCGCCGCCGCACATGAAGGCGAACCTGGGCATGTACGTCGTCGACGATCTCGGCCGCCAGCGCGTCGAGCCGCGCGACCTGCTCAATCGCTGGCTGCGCCCGCTCGATCGCGGCGTCGATTTGCTGACGCTCGAATCCGGCAACCGCTTCGTGATGCCGTTCGACGTCTGGCCGGTGTTCTCGAGCAACCTGTCGCCGGAGCAACTGGGCGACGACGCGTTCCTGCGCCGCCTCGGTTCGAAGCTGCACGTCGGCGCGATGTCGATCGACGACTACCGCGCGGTGTACAACGCGGCCTGCGCATCGCTCGGGCTCGTATCCGCGAGCGATGCATTCGACTACCTGCTGCATCGGCTGCACCTGCCGACCGGCAAGGCGTTTCTCGCCTGTTTCCCGGCGGACCTGCTGCGTCTCGTGGCCGCTGGCGCGCGCTACCGCGGCGATCCGCCCGAGGTGACGCACGACGCGCTGTACGACGCATGGGCGAGCTATTTCGGCACGGTGCCCGAACGGGACGGCAGCCATCCGCCGCCCGTCGAGCGCGGCGGACGCACCTACGTCACCGGTTGAGCCGTTTCTTTCACGATTCGTCGAGGAGCATTGCCATGAAAAACAGTCGAGCGGTCATGATGCTGGTCGTCGCGATGATCGCGGGTCTTGCCGCGGTCGTGTTCGCGTCCCACTGGCTGGTGCAGACATCCACGAGTTCGGTCACGCCGGTCGCGGTGGCCACCACCGACCTGAACCTGGGCGAACCGCTCGGGCCGAACCAGATCCACATGGTCAGCTGGCCGTCGGGCAGCGTGCCGACCGGCGCGTTCACCGATACGAAGGGACTCGAAGGGCGCGTCGTGCGCACCAGCCTCGCACGCGGCGAGCCGGTGATCGAGTCGAAGCTCGCACCCGTCGGCACGAAGGGCGGGCTGTCCGCGGTCATCGCCGACGGCAGCCGCGCGATCACGGTGCGCGTGAACGACGTGGTCGGCGTCGCGGGCTTCGCGCTGCCGGGCAACTACGTCGACGTGATCGTCAACACGCAGGAACAACAGGGCAAGACCGACGGGCAGAGCATCTCGAAGATCGTGCTCGAGCACATCCTCGTGCTCGCCGTCGCGCAGCAGGTCAGCCGCGACGACACGGCGCCGAAGGTGGTCAACGCGGTGACGCTGGAAGTCACGCCCGACCAGGCCGAACGGCTCGACCTCGCACGCAGCGTCGGCACGCTGTCGCTCGTGCTGCGCAACCAGGTCGACCAGAAGACGCTGAACACCGACGGGGCGACCAAGCTGACGCTGCTCGGCAAGGAGCCCGCACCCGAAGCAGCGCCGGCACCGGCCCGTGTGAAGACGGTGCGCGTGCACGTCGCATCGCATGCGGCGCCGGAAGTGCGGCGCGACTGCGTCGGCGTGCTGACGGGCGTGAAGGGCAGCGTCGAGTGCTTCTGAATCGATTCATTACAGTCACATAAACGGCCGCCGTCAACGCGCGGCGGCCCTGGAAGTCGATCACCGGCACGGCGCCGGTCTCTCGGGGGATCAGACGAAATGAAGATCAAACCGCAACGCACAGGTACCGGCCCGCGGCAGACACGCGTCGCACGGGGCACGATGATGGCCGCGATCCTTTGTTCTGGATGGCTGACCGTTTACGGCGCACTCGCGCAGGAAGGCGTCGAATCGGCCGTGCTGACCAAGGGCGGCGCCAGCGCACCGGCCGCGGTCGGCAAGGGGCCGATGCAGATGACGATCAGCATGGCGCCGGTGGCGGCCGCCGCGCCCGCCGCAGCGGCGGGGCCGCTGCGCGGGCCGAACTGCGTCGGCGCTGTGCGCGAATCGACCAGCGTCAGCGTGCCGCTCGGCAAGTCGCTGCTGGTGCCGATGCCGGAGCCGGTGCGCAATCGGACGATCGGCAATCCGGCCGTCGCGCAGGCCACGATGGTGTCGCCGCAGACGCTGTACATCCTCGGGCTCGCGGTCGGCACGACCAACATGATCGTGCAGGGCAAGAGCGGCGCATGCCGCGTGATCGACGTCGCGGTCGGCGCGGATGCCGGCGGCCTGCAGGCGTCGCTGATGCAGCTGATGCCGAGCGAGCGCGACATCCATGTGTCGACCGCCGCCGGCACGATCGTGCTGGCCGGCACCGTGTCGAGCTCGATGGCCGCGCAGCAGGCCATGCAGATCGCACGGGCGTACGGCGACAGCGCGGGCGATCCGGCGAGCGGCGGCAAGGCGGGCGGGGTGCTCAACATGCTGAACGTCACGTCGCCGCAGCAGGTGATGCTCGAGGTGAAGGTGGCCGAGGTGTCGAAGACGCTGATCAACCAGATGGGCAGCGCGCTCAACATCCAGGGCGGCTTCGGGTCGTGGAGCGGCGCGCTGGTCAGCAACCTGCTCGCGGGCGTCGCCACCGGCATCGCCTTCAGCAAGGCGAACAACCGGCCGTTCAACCTCGCGGCCGACGCGCAGAACACCGACAACCTGGTCAAGATCCTCGCGGAGCCGAATCTCGTGACGATCAGCGGCCAGGAAGCGACGTTCCTCGCCGGCGGCAAGATCTTCATCCCGATCCCGCAGAGCAGCGGCAACGGCACGTCGTCGATCACGCTGCAGGAAGAGGAGTTCGGCGTCGCGCTGAAGTTCACGCCGACCGTGCTGGGCAACGGCCGGATCAGCCTGAAGGTCGCGCCGGAAGTGTCGGAGCTGTCGCAGACGGGCGTCACGCTGAGCGCGACCAACATCGGCGGCACGTCGATCCTGCCGCTGATCACGACGCGGCGCGCATCGACGACGGTGCAGATGGGCGACGGCGAAACGTTCGCGATCGGCGGGCTGATCAAGGACAACGGGACCGGCGCACTGAAGGCGCTCCCGGGCGTCGGCGAAATTCCGGTGCTCGGCGCGCTGCTCCGCAGTACATCGTTCCAGCAGGACCGCACCGAGCTGATCTTCGTGATCACGCCGCACCTGGTGAAGCCGCTGCAGACCGCCGACGTGCCGCTGCCGACCGACAGCTTCTCGAAGCCGAACGAAATCGACGTGTATGCGACCGGCAACATGGAAGGCCGCGGTGGGGTGCGCAAGCCCGGTGCGCAACCGGCCACCGGCGCGGCAGCCGCACCGCAGACCCCGGCCCAGGCACCGGCCCAGGCACCGGCCCCCGCACCGGCACCGGCACCGGCACCGGCACCGCAATCGGAAGCGCCCGCCGGCCCGGCCGCCGCGCTGCCCGCACCGCGCGCGCCGCAGGGGACGGACGCGCAGCCGCCGGCGACGGCCGAGCCGCAGAAGACGCCTGCACCGGTGGCCGCCGCCGTCTCGCAGCACGAACCCGACAACGCGGCCCGCATCGCGCGTATCGAAGCCGCCGCCGCACGTCTTGCGGCAGCCGGTTCCGACACGCCGGCCCCGCCCGCGGGGCAGCCGAAGCGCCGGACACCGGCGGCGGCCCATGCGCAGCAGGTCGCGCGCGTGAGCGCGGCACCCGAATCCACCGATCGTTGAAGCCATCCAAGGGGACGCTCATGAAATCCGCCTACCTCGTCATCGTGCGCCGCGTGGCGCTCGCCGCACCGCTCGCGTTCGCGCTTGCCGGCTGCATGTCGTCGACCCCGGTGTGGGACACCCGCTTCGGCGATTCGGTCCGCGCCGTGACGCAGGCCCAGATCATCGACCCGCACGCCGGCGAACACGCGGCCTCGGTGTCGGCACCGGGCGTCGACGGCGCCGCCGCCGCGGCCGCGCTCGACAACTACGACAAGTCGTTCAAGCAGACCGTGCCGCCTGCCAATGCGTTCGTGATCGGCATCGGCAAGACCACCCAGTAACGACGGCACGCTCAGGGAGAACGCCATGAACAGCGCAGCTCGCCATCCGAAAGTCATGCGTCGCCGCCTGCATCGCCAGCGCGGTGCCGTCGCGATCATCGTCGGTCTCGCACTGGCGGTGATGATCGGGTTCGTCGGCCTCGCGCTGGATCTCGGCAAGCTGTACGTCACGCGCAGCGAACTGCAGAACAGCGCCGATGCCTGCGCGCTGTCGGCTGCGCGTGACCTGACGTCGGCCATCAGCCTGTCGGTGGCCGAGGCGGACGGCATCGCCGCCGGCCACCTGAACTTCGTGTTCTTCCAGAACAAGTCGGTGCAGATGTCGACGAACGCGAACGTCACGTTCAGCGACTCGCTGTCCAACCCGTTCCTGACGAAGACCTCGGTCACGAAGCCGGCGAACATCAAGTACGTGCAGTGCACCGCCACGTTGAGCAACATCGCGCACTGGTTCATCGAGATACTGAACGTGCTGCCGGGCACGAAGCTCGCGAATGCGGCGGAGGTGTCGGCCAGCGCGATCGCCACCGTCGGCGGCGGGCAGACGACCTGCGCGATTCCGGTGTTCGTGTGTCGCGGCCCGTCCGATCCGGTCTACAAGGTCGGCGACTGGATCGCGTCGCCGTCCGGGTCGTCGTCGACGTACGGGCCGGGCAACTTCGGCTGGGCGGCGCTCGACGGCTCGACGAACGAACCGACTCTCGCGAGCGAGCTGTCGGGCAACACCTGCAACATCACGAGCCCGCCGGATCTTGCCACCACGGGCCTGAAGTCGGCGTCGCTGCGGGCCTGGAACACGCGCTTCGGCATCTATACGAACGGCGCGAACGGCTCGAGCGGCCAGCCCGACTTCACCGGCTATGCGTATGTCGGCCCGAACTACGGGCCGCCCGGAACGGCGGGCATCAAGGGCGACGCGTACACGCAGTTCGTGGCCGACCGCGCAGCCTTCAAGTCCTACCAGGGCGACGGCGCGCCGCCGACCGGCAGCGGGATCAACACCAACGGCACCGCGACGGCGAGCAACTACCAGACTTACGGCAGCGACCGCCGTGTCGCGCTCGCGCCGGAAGGCGACTGTTCGACGCTGAAGGGCAGCAGCGGCAAGGTGCACGTCACGCAATGGGATTGCGTGCTGATGCTCGATCCGCTGCCGTTCAGCGCGGGCAGCGGCGCTATCGTCGCGCATCTCGAGTACCTCGGCTCGTCGGTCTCCGGCAACAACCCGTGCGCGACGCACGGCTTGCCGGGCAGCGGCAGCGCGTCCGGGACCCAGGTCCCGATGCTCGTCCAATAGCGGAGAGCGGATCATGAACAAGCCCCCGTTTCGCCGTTCGCGCACCCGCGGCGCCGTCGCCGTCGAGTTCGCGCTCGTGCTGATGCCGATGATCATGCTCGCGACCGGCGTGGCCGAGTTCGGCCGCGCGATCTACCAGTTCGAGACGCTGACCAAGGCGACGCGCGATGCGGCGCGCTACCTGTCGGTCTGGTTGCCGACCGACAGCGCGTATCCGGCCTCGCAGGCGCAGTGCCTCGTCGTCTACGGCAGCACGACGTGCGGCACGGCCGGCACCGAGCTGGTGCCGGGGCTCAAGACGTCGATGGTGACGATCTGCGACGCGCAGCGCACGACCGGCTGCAGCGACCCGTCCGACCCGGCGCAGTTCGCGAACCTGCCGACCTACGACTCGAACAACAACGCGTCGGGCGGCACCGCGACGGGCGCGATCAGCGTCGTCGAAGTGAAGATCACGGGCTACAAGTACCAGCCGATCCCCGCGTTCCCGGGGCTGCCGTCGATCACCTTCAACAACATCGTCACCGTGATGAGGCAAGTCTCATGAACGCGCGCCATGCCCCCCCGTCACGCCGGCGTGCCCAACGCGGCTCGGCGATCGTCGAGTTCGCGCTGATCGCATGGATCCTGATCATGCTGCTGATCGGCATCTTCGAATTCGGCCGCGTGCTGTTCTACTGGGGCACCGCGAGCGAAGCCGTGCGCCTGGGCGCGCGCACGGCGGTGGTGTGCGACGTGAATGCGGCCGGCGTCGTGAAGCGGGTGAGAGCGCTGCTGCCGCTGCTGCAGACCGCGAACGTGTCGGTGAACTACTCGCCCGCGAGCTGCGACGTGAATTCGTGCGCGTTCGTGACGGTCAGCGTCACGAACGTCACCGTCAAGACGATGATCCCGTTCGTGAACATCACGGTGACGATGCCGCCGTTCACGACGACACTGCCGCGCGAAAGTCTCACTTCCGCGACCGGCGGCGCCAACTGCAATTGATCGAACAGGCGAGGCACACGACATGATCAACATCCTCGTAGCTTCCGACGACACCGCGCGACTCACGCAGATCGCGCGCCTCGTGGCCGACTGCGGTCACTATCGCGCGACACGGGCGACCGGGCGCCCGTCGCAGATCGAACATCGCACCGACGGGCTCGACGCGTTCGACATCCTGCTGGTCGACGGTACGTCGCTCGAGCCGTCCGAGCTGTCGGCGATCGAACGGATCTGCCGCGCGCACGCGAGCCTGACCTGCATTCTCGTGACGGCGGACACGTCGCCGCACGTGCTGCTCGACGCGATGCGCGCGGGCGCGCGCGACGTGCTGCAGTGGCCGCTCGACCCGCAGGCGCTCGGCAACGCGCTCGAACGGGCCGCCGCGCAAAGCACGCGGCGCGACACCGACGACACGCGGATCGTGTCGTTCATGTCGTGCAAGGGCGGGGCCGGCACGAGCTTCGCGGCCAGCAACCTCGCATTCGAGATTGCAGAAGGCTTCAAGCGCCGCGTGCTGCTGATCGACCTGAACCAGCAGTTCGCCGACGCGGCGTTCCTCGTCAGCGACGAAACCCCGCCGTCGACGCTGCCGCAGCTGTGCGCGCAGATCGAACGGCTCGACAGCGCGTTTCTCGATGCGAGCGTCGCGCACGTGACGGAAAACTTCCACGTGCTCGCGGGCGCCGGCGACCCGGTCAAGGCCGCCGAGATGCGCGAGGACGCGCTCGAATGGATCCTGGGCGTCGCCGCGCCGCGTTACGACTTCGTGATCTTCGACGTCGGCGTCTGCATCAATCCGCTGTCGATGGTCGCGCTGGATCGCAGCGATCAGATCGAGCTCGTGCTGCAGCCCGCGATGCCGCACGTGCGGGCCGGGCGCCGGCTGCTGGAGATCCTCGTGTCGCTCGGCTACTCGACCGACCAGATGCGGCTGATCGTGAACCGCGCGACGCGCGCGAGCGACCGCACCCGGGCGGCGCTCGAGGAAGTGCTCGGCCTGCACGCGGCCTGCACGATTCCCGACGATGCCGACACCGTGCTCGACGCGATCAACCAGGGCCACCCGGTGTCGCGGGTCGCGCGCGGCACGGGGGTCGTCCGTGCGTTGCAAGGGTATGCGAAGCAACTCGTCGAAGGGGAGGTGCGCGCGGGGCACGGCGCGACGCATAGCGAACCGCTGATGTCCCGGCTGTTCGGCCGCAAGGCCACGCCGAAGCTCAAGTCCATGTAAGTCTTTCGGGGAACCATCATGTCATTGCGCGAACAGATGTCGTTGCAGCGGGCCCAGCCGCCACTGGCGACGGGCAGCGAACCGACCGGCCCGGCCCATTCGTCCGTGCGCGACGCATACCAGAAGCTGCGCCGCGAAATCCACCTGGCCGTGCTCGAACGCGTCGAACTCGAGCGCCTGTCGCGGATGCCGCAGGAATCGGTCCGCATGGAGATCGGCCTGCTGATCACGCGCATCCTCGACGAGGAGCGGCTGCCGGCGAACGACATCGAGCGGCGGCAGCTCGCGATCGACGTGTACGACGAGATGTTCGGCTTCGGCCCGCTCGAAGCGCTGCTGCGCGATCCGACTGTTTCCGACATCCTCGTGAACACGTACCGGCAGGTCTATGTCGAGCGCTTCGGCCAGCTCGAACTGACCGACGTGACGTTCTACGACGACGCGCACCTGATGAAGGTGATCGAGAAGATCGTGTCGCGCGTCGGGCGCCGCATCGACGAATCGAGCCCGATGGTCGATGCGCGGCTGCCCGACGGCTCGCGCGTGAACGCGATCATCCCGCCGTCCGCGATCGACGGGCCGCTGATGTCGATCCGGCGTTTCGCGGTCAATCCGCTGAAGATGGACGACCTCGTGCGCTATCACAGCCTGACGCCGCCGATGGCCGAGCTGCTCGACGCGCTGTCGCGCGCGAAGGTGAACGTGCTGGTGTCGGGCGGCACCGGCAGCGGCAAGACGACGCTGCTCAACATCCTGTCCGGCTTCATTCCGCGCAACGAGCGGATCGTGACGATCGAGGATGCCGCCGAGCTGCAACTGCAGCAGCCGCACGTGCTACGGCTCGAAACGCGACCGCCGAACATCGAGGGCAAGGGGGAGATCACCCAGCGCACGCTGGTGCGCAACGCGCTGCGGATGCGCCCCGACCGGATCATCCTCGGCGAAGTGCGCGGCGCCGAGGCGCTCGACATGCTCAACGCGATGAACACCGGCCACGAAGGCTCGCTCGCGACGATCCACGCGAACACGCCGCGCGACGCGCTGACGCGGCTCGAGAACATGGTCAGCGTCTCCGGCCTGACGCTGCCGCCGAAGACGATGCGCCAGCAGATCACGTCGGCGATCTCGGTGGTCGTGCAGGCCGCGCGGCTGACCGACGGCAGGCGCAAGATCGTCAGCATCCAGGAGCTGACCGGGATGGAGGGCGACATCATCAACATGCAGGAGATCTTCACGTTCAAGCGCACGGGCGTGGACCGCGACGGTTCGGTACGCGGCCACTTCTGCGCGACGGGCGTGCGGCCGAAGTTCGTCGAGCGGCTGCAGGCATTCGGCATCAACCTGCCGGATTCGCTGTACGACCCGTCTCAGCGGTACGAGACGAACTGACGACAGGGCGCCGTTTGCTGCCGGGGAGGCTTCATGAACACGATCTTTTACGGTTTTGTGATTCTCACCTTCGTCGCGGTGGTCCTCGCGATCGAAGGCGGTTATCAATGGTGGAACGCGCGGCATGGCGCGGCCGCGCGCCGGATCGAATCGCGCATCCGCGCGATGTCGGCCGGCGGCAACGTGCAGCAGGAACGGCTGTCGATCCTGAAGAAGCGGATGCTCGACGAATCGAAGCCGTTCGACCGGCTGCTGCTGCGCATGCCGCGCGTGCATCGGCTCGATCTCGTGATCCAGCAATCGGGCCTCGACTGGACGCTGCCGAAGCTGATCATGCTCAGCACGGTGTTCGCGGCGTTCGCGTGGCTGGCGCTGAGCTTCGCGACGTTGCCGCAGCTCGCTGCGCTGCCGGTCGCGCTGTTCGCCGGATGCCTGCCGATGATGTATGTGATGCGCTGCCGCGGGAAGCGGATGCGCAAGCTCGAGCGGCAGTTGCCGGACATCTGCGACATGATCGCGCGCGCGCTGCGGTCCGGTCACTCGTTCACGAGTACGCTCGGGATGGTCGGCGACGAGTTTCCCGAGCCGATGGGCGGCGAGTTCCGCGTCACGTTCGACGAGGTCAACTACGGCGTGTCACTGCACGACGCACTGATGAACCTCGTCACGCGCGTGCCGGTGCAGGACCTGCGCTACTTCGTGATCGCGGTGCTGATCCAGCGCGAGACGGGCGGCAACCTCGCCGAGCTGCTCGACAGCATCGCCGCGCTGATCCGCGAGCGCTTCAAGCTGTTCGACAAGGTGCGCGTGCTGTCGGCGGAAGGGCGGCTGTCGGCGTGGATTCTCGGGCTGCTGCCGTTCGGCACCGCCGCGGTGATGGCGCTGCTGAATCGCGAATTCCTGTCCGTGCTCTGGGAGGACCCGGCGGGGATCCGGATGGTCGGCACGATGCTGGTGTCGATGCTGTTCGGGCTGATCTGGATCCGCCGTATCGTCCGCATTCGCGTCTGACGCGCGAGCCGTATAACGAACCGTTGCGAGGCTGTCATGCAAAACCTGAGCGTAGTCCAGGCCGTGATGCTGGGCGGCTTGTTCCTCTTCGTGGCCGGCGGCGCGCTCGTCGCGATGCTGCTGTTCGCGCCGCGCAGCATCCAGCGCCGGATCCAGCAGGCCGGCGGGGCCGGGATGGGCGCGACCGGCGCGGCGGGCACGGCGGGCACGGGCGACGGCGACGACCTGGCGTCGCGCTGGGTCGCGAAGCTGGTCGAGCTGTCCACGCCGATCTCGAAGCTGTCGGTGCCGAAGGAGGGCTGGGAGAATTCGCCGCTGCGCATCCGGCTCATGAATGCCGGCTGGCGCAACCAGAGCGCGGCCGCGTTGTATTTCACCGCGAAGACGGCGCTCGCGCTCGGGTTGCCGTGCGCGGCGCTGCCGGTGCTGATCACGACGTCGCTCGGCGACGAGCGCGCGATCCTGTCGGTCATCCTCGTCGCACTCGCCGGCATCGGCTACTACATCCCGAACGTCGTGCTGTCGCAGCGGGTCAAGGTGCGCCAGCGGAAGATCTTCGAGGATTTCCCGGATGCGCTCGACCTGCTGACGGTGTGCGTCGAAGCGGGGCTCGGGCTCGATGCGGCGCTGATGAAGGTGAGCGAGGAGCTGCGGTTCAGCAGCGAGGTGGTCGCGAGCGAACTCGACCTGCTGCTGCTCGAGATGCGCTCCGGCTTCACGAAGGAGACAGCGCTGCGCAATCTCGCGCTGCGTACCGGCGTGGAGGACATCGAGTCGTTCTGCGCGATGCTCATCCAGGCCGATCGTTTCGGCACGAGCATCAGCGAATCGCTGCGCGTGCTGTCGGACCTGCTGCGCACGCGGCGGCGGATGCGCGCGGAAGAGCGGGCCGCGAAGATCGCGCTGAAGCTGCTGTTTCCGCTGATCTTCTGCATTTTCCCCGCACTGATGATGGTGTTGCTCGGGCCGGCGATGATTCACGTCTATCGCGTGTTGCTGCCGACGTTCGTCGGGATGTCGCCGTGAGCGGCGAACCGGCGTCATGCCGGGGCAACGGGATCGTCTGAATCGTCGATCAAGGTTTTGCGTGCCGGCCGGCCACCCCCGCCGGCCGGCACGGTAACAGGCTTCATGGAGGCTCCCTCCCCAGGCGGCGCCGCGAGACAGGTTGACCATAGCGGCGTCAAGGCATCCTGGACCCATGGTCGGCCATGGATCAAGCCGTAGTCCACCGCCCACGCGGGTGGCCCCCTACTGCTTTCGCAAGACCTGCGATGGGGAATCGGCGCGGGCGAGCGCACAGGCACGGCGATAATCGGTCGCCGTCGTGTTGAAGTGCCGGCGAAACAGGTGCGCCAGGTAGTCGCGGTTACCGAGCCCGCAGCGGCGCGCGATGGAGTCGATCGGTAGCGCGGTGCGTTCCAGCATCCGGCACGCGTTGGCCAGCCGGACTTGCGTCAGATAGGCGGTGGGCGACATGCCGGTTATCTGCTTGAAATTGCGCAGCAGGGTGCGCTCGCTCATGGCGACGAGGCCGGCGGCCTGTCGCACCGTCACCGGGTGGGCAAAGTTGCACGCCATCCACTCGGCGACGTGCCGAATCTTCATCGGCATTGGCCATTCGTTCAGCGGCGCGCGGATCGTTGCGGATTCATCCTGGGTACCTGCGTTTGCGACGCTGTCGCTCGGCGCATGAAATGACATCGTGTTGTTACGCCGAAGCGATTCGCCATTCATGTCATTTTTATCTCCGCAGTTGCAGATCGGGCAGGTAAAGGGGCGAATATCCGGGTTGAATGGCAGCAAGCGTGGTGTCCTGTCGTTGGAGAGCGGATATTGTCGATGCCGATTCGGACAGATGGTGTCCTGATGCGGGACACCATGCTCGCCATCTGCCGATTCGTCGTGACGCCTGTCGTAATGTTTCGGATTCCATATTTGGTCGATGCGGATCGACGCAAGCCGGGTAGCAGCTTGCGCCGTCCGACTATCGATTCCCGGCGTGAGACGCAACCATCGCATCGAGTCGCGTAGCGATCAGCGCGAGCAAATCCCGCCGCACCGTGATTCGTCCGTCGGGCAGACGCGCGGCGGACGCATGCAGGGAACGGCCGAGCGTGTCGAGCGCCGACGGGATGTCGAGCGCGCCCGCGATGGCCCAGTGGCCCGAGCGCTTCCGGGGAAGCTCGCGTGCGTCACCGGCGAACAGCGCGATTTCGGTGCGGGCGTGATCGAGCGACCGGTTCAGTGCACCGTTTGCGCCGATACAGTTCCAGCAGAATCCATCGGACCGACGCGCAGCCTGTTTGACGACGTGCACCACGATGTCGGCGCCGGCGGCAGCACGATCGCGAGCGATGCGCCAATCCAGTTGCATAGGCTTCGACCTTGGTCCGGTGAGCCATGCTTGTGCGTCGCGTTCGTCGATTCCCCACAACCGCAACGCAATGCGAAGTGCCGTCCGGTCGCCGTGCACGGTGCGCGCTTTCGATGCGTTGTCGAGGTTCGGGTTACCGATGGGTCGGGTCATGGGTGGGATTCGCAAGTGAAGGGATGCCGATGGTGTGCCTCCATCGGGTCAAAATCTGTCCCGTTCCGTACGGAAGTGCAGATCTCGTGTTGTCGAGCGGGACCACACGAATTATTTTGGGGCGCCGCTATTGCCGGCCGGATCTCGGGACGTCATTTGTCCCGATGCGCGGCTAGCGTAGCGAACCGACTGATCGACGCAGCCGGATACTCCGCTCGCAATCGAGCGGAGTCGACCGCGAGAGGTACGTCGATCTGGTCGGCAGGTTCTCTCCGAACAAAAGGTCGGAGAGGTTGCGTGGCGCACGATTTTCCGTGGAAAGCGGCGCCGCGCCCGTGCCATCGTTTCAGTTTCGGCGCTGTCGCAATGGCACGCCGTCTGACCAAATCGATGCGCGCACAACTTCATTCGAGGTTTGAACATGACCCATTACCCGTCACCGCTCGAAAGTCTTGCGGCGTTTGCCATTGCGTTCGCCGCCGGCGTGTTGTCGACGGCCGCGCTCTCCAAATACATCGACAAGGTGGCGGCTGATGCACGGCGGGCGGACACGGAAGGCCGTTGAGCATGCCGTCGGGCAACGGCATGCCGGGGGGGCGTGTGTGTTGGCGGCTTCGCCCGAATCTCCGATGTCTGGACGGATCTCCGAGCGTAGGGGGGCATTCAAGAAATCGGGTCGGGTGCCGTTAACCAGAGAGGTTCCATTTTCAACGCCCGGATTGATCGCTATGCCAGACCTCGATCGCGACATCATGCGCCTGTTGCCGGATGCCGGCACTCAGGCCGATTACGTGACCACGCCAGACCTGTATGTGCGCATGCAGGAGACCGTACCCGACATTCCGTCGATCAAGACCGTGCTGCGTCGTCTCGCCGAACTCGAAGCGCGCGGGCTGGTCGAGACCGACCGGCGCGGCACGGCATCGGTATGGCGGCGCAAGGCCGGCGCGAGCGGGATGGCCGCGAAGGCCGGGTCGATCATGAGCTTCGACGAGGCGCTCGCGCTGCAGACGCTACGGCGCTTTTCGTCGCGGCAAATTCCGGGACTCGTGGCCGATTCGATTTCCGCGTTGTTTCAGATCGCCGAAACGCGGCTGCAGCGGCCGGTCAGCGAATCCGAGCGCAAGTACGCCCGCTGGACGACCAAGGTCGCGGTCGAGAGCGGTGGCTTCTCGCTGCACTATCCGGCCATCGATCGCAAGATTTTTGCGGCGGTGTCGCGCGCGCTGTTCGAAGAGCGCAAATTGAGGATCGTTTACCGGCCGCGCCACAACGCGGACAACGAGAAGTCGAAGGTCGTGCTGCCGCTCGGCCTCGTCGAAGTCGGCGGTCTCGTCTATATGGTGGGGGGCACGGAAGGCCGGCCGGAACCGACGCTGTACCGGATGGACCGGCTCTGGCGCGCCGAGGCGATGCTCGAATCGTTCGACTATCCCGCGTCGTTTTCGCTCGAAGTCTACGTCAAGCAGCAGCGCCGCTTCGACTTCATGGTCGACAAGGAGGTGGCGCTTTCGCTCAAGTTCGTCAACCAGGCCGGCGACCATCTGCTGGAGGCGCCGCTGTCGCTCGACCAGACGACGCGTCGCGCCGGCGATGCGCTGTTCGTGCAGGGCACCGCGATGCTGAGCCAGCGGCTGCGCTGGTGGCTGCGATCGTTCGGCCCGAACATCGAGGTGCTGGGTCCGGCGAGCCTGCGCGCCGAACTGGCGGCCGAGGCACGTGCGCTCGCGCAGATCTACGGCGAATAGCGGGCGACGCATGCCACCGATCTTTCCGAGTGGCTGGGACGCGCTTCCCGTCAGTGGCGCGGCACAGCGCGAAATCGAGACGCTCGAGACGTTGCGCACCAGCCTGCCGGACAGCTACACCGTCTACCACGGCGTGCACTGGACTCAGCTCGACAAGGGTTTTGCCATTTTCGGCGAGGCTGATTTCGTGATCGTGGGGCCGTCGGGCCGTGTGCTGGTGATCGAGCAAAAATCCGGCATGCTCGAAGAAACCCCCGACGGACTGACCAAGGTGTACGGGACGACCCGCAAGAGCGTGCGGTCGCAGTTGGCCCGGACGATCGCTGGAATGCACGGCCGTTTTTATGCGGCGTTCGGCGCGACGCGGTATCGGCCGCGAGGGCCGCGATCCGGGGGCGAGCCGGGCAACGGCACGGTTTCGGAACATGGGATGCCCTGATCCGGGATCGTGCTGATGATCGCGACGGCGTGCCTGATCGACCTGCGGAGCGAGCACAGGGTATCGCTCGATCTGAAAGCAAATCGGAAGCTCGTGCTCGACATGTTTCATCCGTCGCGGCAATCGCATCGATGCCTTGAGTTTCATCATCCACCGCGCTACATTGCCGCTCGCAGCATTCCGCACGGACTCCTGCGCATCCTGTAATTCGTACGTAAGGAACCCCCGATGGGGCAACAGGCGGAAGGCAACGACGACATTCCCGGCAGCCCCGCCGGCCGCGATGCACTCGCGCCGGTCGCAGGCGCCGCCGCGTTGCTGGTCGCCGCGCTCGGCACGCTGGGCGCGGTCGACGTCCTGCCTGCCGACCTGCGCTGGTGCGCGCCGCTTGCCAGCGCGTGGTGCAACGTACTCGTCGTCGCGATCGGCGTGCTGCTCGCGGGCCGCGCACGCCGCCATCCTCCGGAAGGATCGGCCGTCACGCTGATCGGCGATTGGCTGCGCCATGCATTCAGCCGCAAGCACGAGCCGGAGCATGACGACAATCCGTGGCCGGCGATCGCCGCCGCGATCGACTGGCGGCCCTGGGCCGTTGCCGGCGGCGGGGTGCTCTCCGTCGCGCTCGCCGCGCTCGCGTGGCAGCCGCCGTCTCCCGCGTTGCTGGTTCGCGCGATGGCAGCGCCCGAACCCACGCTTGCGGCCGGCGCCGCATGCCTCGTCCTCGCCTTCCTCACACTCGTCGCCGAACGCCATCATGCGGCGGCCGCCAGCCGTTCGGCGGTGTCCGCGTCACTCACGCGGGTGCTGCGCGTGGCGCTCGTCACCGCGCTCTCGGGTGTGCTGGCCGCCGCGTGGTTCGCGTTCCGGCACCGCACGGCCGACAGGCTCGTGCAGGCGGCCGCGCTGCTCAATGCGGCCGTCGCCGCCGAACTGGCCTTGCGCGGCGTGCTGTCGTGGTTTGCGGTGCCGCGCGGCGCCGTCGTGCCGACCAGCGCGATCGCCGGGCTGCTGAGCCGGCGCCCGTCGCCGTTCGCGTCGCTCGGCGCGGAACTGCGCCATCGTTACGGCATCGACCTGCGGCAGAGCTGGGGCTGGCGCAGCTTCGTACGGTTGCTGCCCGGCGCGCTTGCGGCCACCGTCGCGTGTGCATGGCTGCTCACCGCCGTCGTCGTGCTGAACCCGGAGCAGCGCGCGGTCTATGAACGGTTCGGCGCGCCGGTCGCGGTCTGGCAGCCGGGGCTGCACGTCGGTTTGCCCTGGCCGTTCGGGCGCGCGCGCATCGTCGACAACGGCGCGGTGCACCAGGTCGCGATCGCGGGCAGTGCGAACGACGGCAGCGCCGATACGACGCCCGTGCCGGCCGACGGCCCGACGCCCGAACGCCTCGACCGCTTGTGGGATGTGCCGCATCCATGGGAAACCACCCAGGTGATCGCGGGCGCGAACGGCGACCGCCAGAACTTCCAGATCGTCAACGCGGACGTGCGGGTCGACTACCGGCTCGGCCTGACCGATGCCGACGCGCGCGCGGCGCTCTATCGCACGATCGACCCGGAAAGCACGGTGCGTACGAGCGCCAATCGCGAACTCGTGCATTACCTCGCGTCGCATACGCTCGAATCGCTGCTCGAAACCAATCAGGCCGCGATGGCCGATCAGTTGAAGCACGCGATCCAGCAGCAGCTCGACCGGCTGCAAAGCGGTGTCGACGTGATCGCGGTCGTGATCGAGAGCGTGCATCCGCCGACCGGTGCGGCGGCCGCCTTCCACGACGTGCAGGCCGCGCAGATCCGCGCGCAGGGCAGTGTCGCGCAGGCACGCGGCTTCGCGGCCGGCCTGCTCGGCAATGCGCAGCAGCAGGCGCTCGAACGGGTCGCGCATGCCGAAGCGCAGGCCGGCGACACGGTGTCGTCGGCGCGTGTGCAGCAGATCGATTTCGACGCCGACCTGGTCGCATACCGGCTCGGCGGCCCCGCGTTTCCGTTCGAGTATTACCTCGACCGGCTGCAACGCGGCCTGCGCAATGCGCGCATGACGATCATCGACGACCGGCTTGCCGACGGCACGCGGGCGACCGTCGATCTTCGCAATACTCCCGCCGGCGATCTGGCCGGCATCCATTGACATGTCGCGGCGTCATCCGCGCGGGCGGCGCAACACGGCGGCAGGCCGTGCCGCCGCACCGCACGCGGACGACGCCGCACCCGGGGCGACAACGTGAGTCTGTTTCATTCGCACGCGCATGACCATGCGCACCACGGCCATGGCCACGGCCACCCTCATCACGCGCACCACGGTGCGCCGCAGCCGCCCGGCGCGTTTCGCCTGCGCGTGGCCGTCGCGGTGCTGTGCGTGCTCGTCGCGCTCGCGGTCGCGAGCTTCGTGCAGGTGCGTGCCGGCGAGGCGTCGGTGGTCACGCGCTTCGGGCGGCCCGTGCGGGTGTTGCTCGAACCCGGGCTCGCGTGGCGCCTGCCTGCGCCGATCGATGCGGTGACGCCCGTCGACCTGCGCCTGCACACCACGTCGAGCGGCCTGCAGGACGTCGGCACCCGCGACGGGCTGCGCATCATCGTCGAGGCGTACGTCGCATGGCGCGTGCCGGCCGATGCGCGCGACATCGGGCGCTTCATGCGCGCGGTCGGCAACGAGCCGGACGAAGCGGCGCGGCAGATCCGCTCGCTCGTCGGCTCCGCGCTGCAGACGACGTCCGCCGGGTACGATCTCGCGTCGCTCGTGAACACCGATCCGGCCCAGGTGAAGATCGGCGAATTCGAAGATGCACTGCGCCGGCAGATCGACGCGCAGCTCTATGCGGCGTACGGCGTGCGCGTCGCCCAGGTGGGGCTCGAACGGCTCACGCTGCCGGCCGTCACGCTCGCCGCGACGGTCGACCGAATGAGCGCCGAACGCGAGACCGTGGCCGCGCAGCGTACCGCCGACGGCAATCGCGAGGCCGCACAGATCCGCTCGGACGCCGAGCGCGACGCGCGCATCGCGCTGGCCGATGCGAACGTGAAGGCGGCCGGCATCGAAGCGCAATCGCGCAAGGACGCGGCCGACATCTACGGCAAGAGCTATGCGGGCAACCCGCACCTGTACACGATGCTGCGTTCGCTCGACACGCTGAACGCGGTGGTCGGCACCAATACGAACCTGATCCTGCGCACCGACGCCGCACCGTTCCGCGTGCTCGTGCAGGGCCCCGCCGACACGGCGGCGCAGGCACCGCCGGCGCCGAAGGCGCACAGGGCCGCGCGATGAGCGAGCCGTCCGCACCGCCGCTCGGGCCGGGCGCGCAGGCCGTGCGCCTGTCGTTCTGGTTCGTCGCCGCGCTCGCGGTGCTCGCCGCATGCGCGTGGGCCGGCTCGAACATCCGGCGGATTCCGGCGGACAGCCGCGCGGTCGTGATGCGTTTCGGCGTGCTCGTGCGCACCCAGGATGCCGGACTCGTGATCGCATGGCCGCAGCCGTTCGAATCGGTCCTGCTCGTGCCGGGCGCCGCGCGCGTGCTCGAGCAGCGGATCCGCTCGCTCGACCGCGATCCGCGCGCGCTTGCGCTGCCCGCGCAGGGCGTCGCGCGGCTACCCGATGCGCTCGCCGGTTCCGGCTACGTGCTGACCGGCGACGGCGGCGCGGTCGCGTTGAGCGCGGTGCTCTACTACCGGGTCAGCGATCCGTACGCGTACGTGCTGCAGCGGGACCGTCTCGACGCGGCGCTCGAACGGATCGTGTCCGCGTCGGCCGTCGAGGTCGCGGCGGCCCGCGATCTCGACGCGATCCTGGTCGCGCGCCCCGAGCAACTGGCCGCCGACCGGCAGATGGCCGCGCGTCGCGAACGGTTGCGCGGCGATCTCGCCGATGCGATCGCGCGGCACCTGCGCGCCCTCGACGCGGCGCACGCGGGGCTCGGCGTCGAAGTCGCGCGCGTCGACGTGCAGCCCGCGTTTCCGGGTGCGGCCGCCGATGCGTTCAACGCGGTGCTGACGTCGCTGCAGGTCGCCGAGCGGACCATCGCGCAAGCCCGGACCGCCGCCGAACAGCGGCGCCAGGATGCGCAGCAGGACGCCGATCGCATCGTCCAGGACGCGCAGGCCCACGCGGCCGAGCGCGTCGCGACCGCGCAGACCGACACGCTGGAAATCCGGCAGCTCGACGCGACGCTCCGCGAGAACGGCGATCCGGGGCTGCTGGCGCGGCTGTATCGTGATCGCGCGCAGCGCGTGCTGTCGAAAGCCGGGCGCGTGACGACGATCGATCCGAACGACACCTCCAACCTGATCCTGCCCGGAAACGCCCGATGAATTCGCTCGCCGAACCGGCCACCCAGTCGGACGCCGCGCCTGCCGGAGCGACGGCCTACGCGCTGTCCACCGACGAACGCCGCACGATCACGCGGCAGATCGCGCTGGCGCTGCTCGCGGGCGGCCTGCTCGTGCTGTCGTTCGCATGGCGCATGCTGTCGGCCGGCGGCGACACGCTCGCGCAACTGCTCGCCGCGCTCGCGTCGCTGATCGTCGCGGGGCCCGTGTTTGCGAGTGCGTGGCACAGCCTGCGCGCGCCGAGCCTGCACGGCGTGACCGACCGCCTGATCGCGCTCGCGATGCTGGCCGCGTGGGCGATCGGCGACATGACGACGGCCGCGCTGCTGCCGATCGTGATGACCTTCGGCCATGCACTGGAAGAGCGCAGCGTGCTCGGCTCGCAGGAGGCGATCCGCGCGCTCGGCCGGCTGACGGCAGGCCGCGTGCGACGTATCGGCACCGACGGCAGTGTGGTCGAAGTCGCGTATGACGCGCTGCGTGCGGGCGATCGCATCGAAGTGGTGGCCGGCGCGCGCATTCCGGTCGACGGCGTGGTGGTGGCGGGTACGTCGAGCGTCGACAACGGGCCGATCACCGGCGAATCCGTGCCGCACGACGTCGATGCGGGCAGCACCGTGTACGGCGGCGCATTGAATCTCGATGGCGTGCTGCGCATCGACGTCACGCACACCGGCAAGGATTCGACGCTCGGCAAGATCATTGCGCTGATGCAGCATGCGGAACAGGCGAAACCGCCCGTCACGCAGGTGCTCGAGCGGCACATGGGCGCGTATCTCGCGCTCGTCCTGCTGATCGCGGCGATCGTCTGGTTCACGTCCGCGAATGCGTCGGCGATGCTCGCGGTCATCGTTGCCGCGTGCCCGTGCGCACTGGTGCTCGCCGCGCCGTCCACGGCCATTGCCGGGATCGCGGTCGGCGCGCGGCACGGCATCCTGTTTCGTAATGCCGCATTTCTCGACAAGATCGCCGAGGTCGATTCGCTCGTCATCGACAAGACGGGCACGCTCACCCGCGGGGAATTGCAGGTCCGGCAGGTGTGGCTGCAGCCCGGCGTCGACGGTGCGCAGGCGCGTGCGCTGGCCGCGCGTCTCGGCGCAAGCAGCGCGCATCCGGCGAGCCGCGCGCTCGTTCGCGATGCCGCCGCGTCCGGCCTGGCCAGCGCTGCCGTTGCGCCGTTCGAGCGCACGCGGGAATTGCGCGGGCTCGGCGTCGTCGCCGACACGCCGGACGGCACGGCGGCACTCGGCCGGCCCGCGCTGCTCGCCGACCATGCCGGTGACCTGCCGTCACCCCCCGAGGGATTCGACGGGCCGATCGTCGGCCTCGTGCTCGACGGGCGGCTGCTCGCGTGGTTCGGTTTCGCGGATACCTTGCGGCCCGATGCAGGCGACGCGCTAGCCGAACTGCGGACGCTGGGCCTTGCGCGGCAGACCCTGTTGACCGGTGACCTCGAGCGCGTGGCCAGCAAGGTCGCGGCCGACACGGGCATCGAGACGGTGGTCGCGCAGGCACTGCCGCACGACAAGCTCGATTACGTGATGCGCGAGATTGGCGCGGGCCTGCATCCGCTCGTCGTCGGCGACGGGCTGAACGACGTGCTGGCGATCAAGGCCGGCTCGACGAGCATCGCGATGGGCGAGCGCGGCGTCGACATCGCGATCGCGTCGGCCGACGTCGTGCTGCTGGGCGACGATCTGCGCCGGATTCCGACCTGCATCCGCCTCGGCCGCCAATGCCGGCGCACGGCGACGACCAATGCGGCGATCGGCCTCGCGTGGACGCTCGCGGTGATCGCGCTCGCCGCGACCGGGATGCTCGGCGCGGTGTGGGCGGCGATCCTGCACAACGTCGGCACGTTCATCGTGATCGCGAACGCGGGGCGGCTGCTGCGGATCGACGAGGACGTTCACGGCGCGTGAGCGGTGGAGGGGGCACGTCGTCCCCTGCGCGGCCATCACTGAAAGTGATGCACATACCGCAGCACCATCCGCGTGCCTTGCGGCCGGTTCCGCGCATAGGTCTCGAAGTACGCGTTGAACATCAGATGATCCTGCTGCGAGAAGCTGACCATCGCCCCCGGGCCGATCGCGAACACGGCCTCGCGCGTGCCCGGCACGTCCTGCCCGTTTTCCTTCATGTCGGTGGTCTGGCGCAGCCAGTAGCCGTTGAGCCCGAGCCGCAGGCCGGGGCGCACTTCGTACTCGGTCGCGAAGTTCGCGTGGATCGCCTGGCCGGCCTGCGTCGACGTCACGTCCGGCCCGAGCGACGCGGCCGGCTGGTGGTTGGTCGCGTTCCACAGATAATGCAGCCGCCACGACACGGTCCACTTGGGCGTGAGCCACAGCGTCGCTGCCCAGTACGGATCGAACGACCAGACATGGCTGCCGGGATTGATCGCGCGCGACGGGTCGTACGCGCCGGTCGGCGCGATGAACTGGAACTCCACGCGCTGCGCGAAGCGCGGGCCTTGCGCGCCCATCACCGGGTCGAACTGGATGAACGGGCCGATCAGCAGGTCGCCGAAGCCGGCGCGCGCATTCAGCGCGACGTTGCCGATCCCGTCGTCGGTTCGCGCGGACGCGATCCACGGCAGGATCACGTCGAGGCCGGGATGCATGCCCGCGTACGTCAGCGGCGACTGATAGACGAGCTGGCTCAGCCCCGCGAACAGGTCGATGTCCTGCTTCGGCAGCCCGATCTTGTTGCCCGCATTGTCGTTGACGCGGCCGGTCGTGTAGTACTGCAGGTACTGGGTGCCATACCAGCCGGAGCCGGCCGGCGGCATCCCGTCGAGGAAGCTGGTCATGCCGAGGTTGACCGCCGGCAGGTCGGCTGCGCCTGCCGGCACGCCTGCGGCCATGCCGGCGATCGTGAGGCCTGCGACGACGAGCACGCGAGAGCCGAATTTCATGTTCACCACCTCCTGTTTATTTATTGGTATAACTAATCAAACGACACGAAAAAGATCGGGATGATCGGCGATCGCGCGATACTGGCCGGCGTGGAACACGAGCGGCGCTTTTCCGAACGTGTCGAACTGTTCGATCCGGCCGATGAAGAGCAGGTGATCGCCGCCTTCGTAATGGCCGACGTTGCGACACACGAAGCGCGCGCTTGCACCGTCGAGGCAGGGCACGCCGCCGGTTTCCGAATCCACGTGAAGCACGCCGTCGAACTTGTCGGCGCTGGGCGTCGCGAAGCGGCGCGACAGCTCGATCTGGTCGTGCGCGAGGATGTTGATCGCGAAATGGGTGGCCGCGACGAAATCCGGGCGGCTCGGCGCGACCTTGCGCAGGCTCCACAGCACGAGCGGCGGATCGAGCGACAGCGACGAGAACGAATTGGCGGTGAGGCCCACCTTGCGTCCGTCGGCCGCGCACGTGGTGATCACGGTCACGCCGGTCGGGAATTGCCCGAACGCGGCGCGCAACTGCAGCGAGTCAAGGGCCGGGCGATCGGTAGCGGTCGTTTCCATCCCGGTTACTCCGTGCGTGCGCTGTGTTCGCGGATCATCGCCGCGCAGGCCGACGGCTCGAACCACCACGGCGAGAAGCGGCGCGGATCGTCGAAGCCGTCGACGATCGCCGCGGCGAGCGTCGGCAACTGGCCGGCCGCGCCGAGCAGCTCGAGGATGTGCGGCGGTGGCGGCGTGAGCAGCGAGTTGGTCCAGCGCACGACGTGCTGCGCATACGCCCAGTAACCTTCGAACGTCTGCTGCATCCAGTCTTCGCCGAACGGTGCGGCGTCGCGCGCGACGATCGCATCGAAATACGCTTTCGCGCATTTCGCGGCGTTGTTCGATCCCTGCCCGGTGATCGGATCGTTGACGACCACCGCGTCGGCCATTCCGAATATCGTGCGGCCCGACGGCAACCGGAAGAACGGCTTGCGCACCGTCGGCGCGAAGCGCCCGGCCAGCGTGCCGTTCGGATCGGTGAGCTCGACGTCGCGGCAGCGTTCGAATTCCCACGGCACGTACTGCTGCAGAAACGACAGGCTGCGGTCCAGATGCTGCTCGGGCGTCTTCACGTCGGCCCAGCAGTCGAGCGGGCCGCCCGGAATGCCTTCGAACACCATGATTTCGCACGGGCCTGTCGTGGTCAGCGCGGGGAACACGAAGTACTCGCCGATGCCCGGCAGCAGGTTGAAGCGCACGCGCGAATACGGCTGGCTCGGCGTCATCCCTTTCACGTAGGTCAGGGCCAGCGCGCGTTGCGGGCGGTCGAACGCGCTGCGTGCGTCGTCGCGGCCGAGCAGGTTGACGATCTCGCCCTTGCCGGCCGCGAGCAGCACGAGGTCGTGGCTGCGCGTCAGTTCCTCGAGTTCGGGCACGCCGACGTCGGCAATGCGCACGTCCGCGCCCCGGTGCTTCACGCCGTCGAGCCAGTCGGCCATCTTCACGCGCTGGTCGACCGACTGCGCGTAGCGGGTCAGCCGCGACGACCAGTCGATCACCTTGCGGCCGTTGCCGTCCGGATGCGGCACCGCGATGCCGATCCCTTCGACGGACGGACACGCTTCCTCCCAGGCGTTCAGGCCGAGGTCGCGCTCGATCTGCAACGACGTGTGGAACATGCACTGGCTCGACATGACCTTGCCGTTGCGGATCTGTTCGGCGTCGCGGTTGGTCGCGAGCGTGACGTGGTAGCCCTGGTCGAGCAGGGCGAAGGCGAGTTGCAGGCCGGACTGGCCGGCGCCGACGATGGCGATGCGTCTCATGGGTATGTCCTTGGTTGGCCGGATGCCGGCCGGAATCGAATTGATTGCGGGAAGCGGCGGTGAGGAACGGTCACTCCGCGAGACGCGGAATGGCCGGCGACGCCTGTTCGGGGCCCATCGCGGAATAGCCGCCATCCACCGCGTAGTCGGCGCCCGTCACGAAGCTCGCCGCGTCGCTGCACAGGAACGTCACGACCTGCGCGACCTCCGACGGATCGCCGACCCGGCCGAGCAGGTGAAACGGCGCGGCGACGCGGTCGGTTTTCGCGCGATCGCCGTGCGTCAGCTCGTCCATCACGCGCGACCACGTCCAGCCCGGCGACACCGAGTTGACGCGAATGCGGTCGGGCGCGAGATCCATCGCCATGCTGCGCGTGAGCTGGCGGATCGCCGCCTTCGACGTGGGGTACAGCCAGCGGCCGGTTTGCGCGCACTGGGCCGAGATCGAGCTGAAGTTCACGATCGCGCCGCCGCCGCGCCGGACCAGGTGCGGATGCACGGCCTTGGCGAGCATCGCCGCCGACACGACGTTGACGTCCATCGCGGCGAGCCAGTCGTTGCGGGTCGCCTGGATCCCGTTGTCGACGTAGCTGCACGCGAGATTGACGAGCACGTCGATCGCGCCGAACCGCTCGACGATGGCCGCGACGGCATGCTCGATCGCGCGATCGTCGGTGATGTCGAGCGCGACGAACATCGCCCGTTCGCCGAGCGCATCGGCCACGCGCGCGCCGTTCCCGGCATCGAGATCGAGGATCGCGACGCACGCACCGGCGCGGCTCAGGTCCTGCGCGACCGCGGCGCCGATCAGCGTGGCGCCGCCGGTGACGATCGCGACTTTGCCAGCAAGGGCAGTCATGGGGTGTCTCCGGAAATCGTGGGGTGAGGGAAGGGGCGCGTCAATGCGCACCCGCCGATGGTTCGCTGTCCTGCCAACGGCGCATCAGGCCGTTCGACGGCACGGTTTCGTCGAGCAGCTTGCGGGCCGTTTCGACACCCGCGACCGGCAGGCCGGCCGGATCGAGCAGGCCGATCTGCACGAGCACGCTGGCCTGGTCCCAGTAGATGTGCTCGTGATAGAGCTTGTCGCCGCGAAACTTGACGATCGCGACGAGCGGAATCTCGACGCGCTTGCCGGTCGGCGCGACGCCCGGCAGCATCCAGTCGATCTCGGTGGTGTGCGTGAAGCAGAACAGCAGCTCGTCGACGATCTGGCTCGCGCCGACCGTGCGCGAGATCGGCGTGATCGTCGTGTCCGGCGGATTCGCATGCACGAAATGATGCGTGTAGAAGCGCTTGAGCTCGTCATGGCCAACGCCGCCCGTCAGCGTCGGAACATGGTTGACGTACGGTTCGGCAACCATCGTCGCCATCGTGGCATCGACGTTGCGCGTGTCGAATTCGTGTTTCAGATGCGCTTCCCACAATGTGGACAGATCGTAGTGCGGGCCGAGCGCGGCACGGAACGCGGCGATCGCGCGCTGATGGGCCATGATCGCGGCGGCCTTGTCGAAATGATCGGCGCCAGCGCGCGCGAACGCGTGATCGACACCGGGATACACATACACTTCGACGCCGTCGCGCCCGGCCAGCGCGTCGGCAATGCGCTGCTGCGCGTCGGGCGGACAGAAGCGGTCCTGCCCCGCGATCTGCAGTACGAGCCGGCCGTGCAGGTGCGACGCCTCGTCGAGCGCCTGCTCGATGCCCACGCCGTAGTAGCTGACCGCCGCGGCCACGCCCGGCAGCCGGCATGCGGCGAGATACGCGAGCTTGCCGCCGAGGCAGTAACCGAGCACGCCGGCTTCGCCCGTGCATTCCGGCAACTGCGTGAGCACCGCGAGCGCGGCGCCGATGTCCTCGACGCCCTTGTTCTCGTCGTATTCCTGATAAAGGGCCATCGCGCGCTCCATGTCGGCGGCCGTGTAACCGAGTTCGATCGCCGGCGCCTGGCGCCAGAACAGGTCGGGCACGAGCACCGTATAGCCTTCCTCCGCGTAGTAGTCGGCCGCTTCCCGCATCGTCGCGTTCGCGCCGAAGATCTCGTGGCACAGCACGATGCCGGGCCCCTTGCCGGCGGCCGGCGTGCTCAGGTACGCGCGAAACGTGCCGCCGTCCGGCGACGGAATCTCGATGTGACGTCCTTGCATGTGTCCCTCCATTCCAGTTTTTTGCTGCGACGGGCCCAGTATTGGCGGACGAAATGGGCACTTCTATCCGCTTTCTTCGGCCGGTATCCGCGAATTCCGGAAACCTGGGAAACCGGCCGCCGCGCGTGGGCGGGCGCGCGGCTGACTGCGGGTATGTGCGGATGCGGAACGCCCGCACAGTTTTCTACGATGCGCGAACGGTCCGCTTCTTGCGTTGTTTGCGCGGGACTTGCGTGCTTTGGCGGCCGGACTGTCCGGATACTCCGGGCGCTATCCGGATCGTGCGGCGAATGCCCCCATACCGGGAACGCATGCACGACGCGAGTGCAACCGAGCATGACGGGAGATCATCGATGGCGCAATTTTCCGGAACGGGCTGGCTGCCGGATACGGCCTGTTTCAATCACGACAACCTGCTGCTGCAGTCGAACGACGTCGACGAGGTGCGCGCACGCGTCGCCGACGTCTTCAAGCCGCACCGGCTCACGCCGACCGGCGAATCGCGCGCGCTGCACAGCTGCATGCATCACGCGCGCTGGGGCAACCTGTCGTTGAACCTGCTCGATTATGGCGGCGGCGTCAGCATCGAGCCCGGGCCGCTCGAGCACTTCTTCCTGTTGCAGATCCCGCTGCGCGGCGACGCGGAGATCGAGTGCGGCTCCGCACGTTTCGTGTCGTCGCCGGGCACCGCGTCGCTGATCTCGCCGACGCTGTCGCTGAAGATGCGCTGGGGCGACGCGTGCCCGCAAGTCATCCTGCGCATCGAGCGCGAAGTGATGGAGCGCCACGCGCAGCGGCATTTCGGCGACGACCGGCGCGCGCCGGTCGAATTCGAGCCGGAATTCAGCCTGTCGTCGTCACAGGGAACGTGTCTCGCGCAGATGCTGCCGATCCTTGCCGGCGCGATCGCGACGGACGCGCATCCGCTGCGTCACCCGCTCGCGTTCGAGCAGCTCGAATCGACGCTGCTCAACCTGCTGCTGCACGGCCACCCGAACAGCGCGCGCAACGGCACGCGGCATCTGCCGGTGGCGATTGCGCCGTTTTACGTGCGGCGCGTCGAGGACTACATCCGCGCGCATCTCGACGAGCCGCTGACGATCGAACGGCTCGCCGAACTCGCCGGCGTCAGCCCGAGCACGCTGTTCGCCGGCTTCCGCCATTGCCACGGGATCACGCCGATGGGCTTCGTGCGGCAGTTGCGGCTGCAACATGTGCGCGACGAACTGCTGGCCGATGCGGCGCCGGGGCACGCGTCGGTGACGGACATCGCGATGAAATGGGGTTTCGCGCACCTCGGGCGGTTCGCGATCGAGTACAAGCGGGCGTTCGGCGAGTCGCCGTCGGCGACGCTCAGGATGCGGCGCGGGCGGGGTTGACGACCCACGCTGTAGCCCGCGCGTGGATCGTCGACGGCAGCGGCGCACCCCGGACCGCCGTCACGTCGACGCCGAGCCGCCATTCACCGAACGGGCGGCGCGGCGCAATGATCGCCGGCAGGCGGCTATCGCGAAAGCGCGCGTAGCAGGGCTCGACCCGGCTCGGTTCATTGCGCAACGTCCACGGGAACAGTTCCTGCCTGACCGGCGTGATGGCCGTGAAGCTTGCGGGGTTCTCCACCGCATCGACGACGAGATTCGCGAGGCGGCGATCGCGCCGTCGTTTTC
Source organism: Arapaima gigas (assembly GCA_900497675.1). Classification (NCBI taxonomy): domain Eukaryota; kingdom Metazoa; phylum Chordata; class Actinopteri; order Osteoglossiformes; family Osteoglossidae; genus Arapaima; species Arapaima gigas. The sequence goes on along the minus strand of UFQX01000855.1, from coordinate 91,194 downwards.
CCGGTAGAGATCGATGTGGCGCCGCTGTACGAGCTCCGCCGCAAACACGAGCGGAAGCGGTGCGAACGTGTGGCAGTGCAACCCGCGGCCGCTCCAATGGCGCCCGCAGTCTGGCGTCCCCGTCTTTCATCCCCCTTGCCTTGCCTGGCGAAAGCCGCTCGGACCGATGCCGAACCGGCTTCGCTTTTCACGCACCGAACGCCGGCGCATCTTTTTTGAGACTGCGCCACATTCGCCCGGTATCATCGCTGCGCTAGTGAACGACGCCGTTGGCCGGCGCATGCCGACTCGCGCGCAACCAGCATCCCAAGCATGACAACACAGGGCGGACGCCGGCGGTGCGTCGCGCCGCGATCGGGCCGATTCGGCCACCAGCACGACGGAGCATGGAACGATGGTAACGGGGACGGGTGCGGCACGACGCGCGAGGGCGGTCGCTGCCGGGAGCGCGTGGGTCATGGCGGCGGCAGGCGGCGCACACGCGCAGGCATCGGGGGCGGCCACCACGCCGCCGGCCGGCGCGGCGGCGGCCGTGCTGCCGGCGATCGACGTGACGGGGAAGGGCAACCGCGCGTCGAGCGGGCTCGTCGGGCTGCGCACCACGGCCGGCACGAAGACCGACACGCCGGTGGCCGAGATTCCGCAGACGATCAATCTCGTGACCGCGCAGCAGATCGAGATGACCGGCGCGACCGACCTGAACCAGGCGCTGCGCTACGTGCCGGGATTTGCCACGTTCGGCGCCGACAGCCGCACCGACTGGTATGCGGCGCTGCGCGGTTTCACGCCGACGCTGTATGTCGACGGCGTGGCCGCGCCGAATACGGCCGTCATCGCGAACTGGCGCGTCGACCCGTACACGATCGACTCGATCGCCGTGCTGCGCGGGCCGACGTCGGTGCTGTACGGCGCGGGCGAACCCGGCGCGATCGTCGATGCGCACACGAAGCTTGCCGACGGCGAGCGCGTCCGCGAAGCCGGCGTGCAGCTCGGCAACGACGCGCGCAAGCAGTTCATGCTCGACGTCGGCGATGCGCTCGATCCGGACGGCCGCTATGCGTACCGCTTCGTCGGCGTGGCGCGCGACGGCAACGCGGTCACCGGCCCGAACGGCGACCGGCGCGTCGCGCTGGCGCCGTCGTTCCGATGGCGGCCGAACGCCGATACGTCGCTGACGCTCTCGGCGACCTTCCTGCAGGACAGCAGCGACATTTCGTCGAACTTCCTGCCCGCGTCGGGCACGGTGCTGCCGAACCCGAACGGCCGGCTGTCGCAGGACATCTACATGGGCACCCCCGGGTTCAACGACTACCGGAAGAAGCAGTGGTCGCTCGGCTATGCGCTGGAGCACCGCGTGAATGCGATCTGGTCGCTGCACCAGGACGTGCGCTGGTCGCACCTGTCGCTCGACGACGCGACGGTGTTCGGTATCGGCTTCGTGCCCCGCAGCACCACCACCATGATGCGTTATGCGGGGCTGTTCCAGCTCAACTACAGCCGGTTCGACATCGACAACCACGCGCAGGCGCGCTTCGGCACGGGGCCGCTCGAACATACGCTGCTGCTCGGCGCGCAATATGACCGGCAGACGACGACCAACAGCGTGTGGCTCGCGCTGGCGCCGTCGCTCAACCTGTATCACCCCGTCTACCGTCCCGTCACGGACGCGATTTTCTCCGGCCCGACGTCGCTCGGCCACGTCGACCAGTACACGGCGATGAACGTGTTCGGCGTGTATGCGCAGGACCAGATCCGCTGGAAGCGCTGGACGCTGACGCTCGGCGGCCGCGAGGATTTCGTGAATGCGCGGTTCGACAACCGGACGGCCGGCACGCAGGCGCAGCAGGACGTCAGTGCGTTCTCCGGGCGCGTCGGGCTCACCTATCAGGGCGACGCCGGGCTGTCGCCGTACGTGAGCTATTCGACGTCGTTCGATCCCGTCATCGGCGTCAGGATGTATGGCGGCGGCATGCCCAAGCCGACGCGCGGCAAGCAGACGGAAGCCGGGCTGCGCTGGCAGCCGCCCGGCAGGAACCTGCTGCTGAGTGCGGCCGTCTACCAGATCGACCAGACCAACGTCGCGACGCCGACACCGGTGAGTCTCGACCCGACCGGCACGACGTCCGTGCAGACCGGCAAGGTGCGCTCGCGCGGGATCGAGCTGAGCGCGGTCGGCAAGGTCACCCGCGAGTTGTCGGTCGTCGCGTCGTATGTGTATCAGGACGTCAAGAACGTGCAGGCGAACGACGCGTCGTTGAACAACTGGCCGGTGGCCGTGCCGCTGCCGCGGCAGATGGCGTCGATGTGGGCCGACTGGACCTGGCGTACGGGCGCGCTGTCCGGCCTCGGGATCGGCGGCGGCGTGCGCTACCAGAGCGCGTCGGCCGGCGCGCCCGACAACTCGTTGACCGTGCCGAGCGTGACGTTGTACGACCTGGCGCTGCACTACGAGATGCCGCACTGGCGGTTCGCGCTGAATGTGGCGAACCTGTTCGACCGGCGCTATGTCAGCGGCTGCACGTCGTATACCGTCTGCGTGTTCGGCAACGAGCGGACCGTGCTGGCCACCGCGAAATACAACTGGTAATCGCGAACGCGCGGAACGGCCCTACGCGTCGCGTTGCGGCTCCCGGCGCGCGGCGCGTTCGCCGGCGTGGCGCTGGCGCCGCCACTCGGTCGGCGTGAGGCCGAAACGCTCGCGGAATGCGGTCGCGAAATTCGCCGGTGTGGAAAAACCGATTTCCTTCGCGATGCTGGCGATGCTGAGCGACGTCGAATCCAGCAGGTCCTGCGCGATCCGCAGCCGCTCTTGGCGCAGATACTCGAACACCGTCTGGCCGAGATTGTCGCGAAACGCGCGTGACAGCCGTTTTTCATGTGTGCCGACCGCGCGGGCCAGTTGCTCCACCGTCGGCGGATCGTTCAGCGTTCGTGCCAGGTGGCGGATGGCCGCGCGCACGATGATGTCGTCGTCCTTGCCGGCCGCGAACGGGCTGTCCGCGTCGACGGGCCGCTCGCGCTTCTCCCGCGCGAGCTGTACGCGAATCCGCGCGAGCACTTCGGCGGGCTCGAACGGCTTCACCACGTAGTCGACGCAGCCGATGTCGAACCCCTCGAGGCGCTCGTGCAAGGCGCCGGCCACGGTCAGGAAGATCACAGGAATCGCGCACGTCAGCGGATCGGCGGCAAGCAGCCGGCACGCGGTGAAGCCGTCCATGCGCGGCATGCGGACATCCATCAGGATCAGGTCGGGCATCAGCGCCTGCGCACGCTGGCACGCCTGCAGCCCGTCGGATGCAATGCTGATCCGGCACCCCGTGCCGCGCAGGATGTCGATCAGCAAGCGAAGCTGGTCGGGCTGATCGTCGACGATCAGGATATGGGCGCCGCCCAATGCGGAGGTCGATGGATGCATCGTGCACCTGTTCTGGAATGGCTGCTGGCTGCGTTCCTGCGGGTGGCCGGCCCGGTTCGGATCAATCGTCGGAAGCTGCTCCACGGCGACGTACAAGCGTATCGATAGTCGGATTTCGCCCGACGACACGACGGACAACCGGTCGGCGTAATGCCCGGCATGGCGGGTTTTGATCACTGACCCGGCAAAGGCGCCGAGCGTTGTCGTCGTCGCGCGCTGAAAGGTGCGCGCCCGCCGGTATCGATGCGAGCCGAATTGTAGGGGCATATTTCAATTCTCGCCAGACGCATTGACTCTATTTGCTTCATGCCGTTTTTCGGATACTTCATCGTATATCGCGATTTTTGTTTGCGGTACGGCACGCCGATGTCTGTCCATTTCCGCCATTTTCATTTGTGCCGCCACGTGCAGTCGCGCAGTTCCGCGTTTTTTTGGAAAAACCTCGTGAGGAATTTTTCTTCAATCCGTTTCGGCAAAGGTTTTATCCTCCCGGTAAAACATCTCAATTAATTTCGCTGGTGCGAAATCGTTTGCGAGATGCGCGTTTTTATCGCAACTCGTTGAATATATGGGATTTTACAATCTATAAAGAATGTCGCCTTCAATAATTTTAAATCGTGTCTCATAATTCGTCCGAACTTTGAGTGAAGGGTTGCACCGAGCAACACAAGGCACGGCAGGTTGTGACGGACGTTGTGCGATTCGGGTCCGAGGCATCAGTTGATGTCACTCCGGGCGCATGTCCGTTACGCGCAAGCGCAAATCCGGTTGCCGTGGATGAAATAAAAGAAGCGGGGTTGGTCGCGGTCGGCGCGGCATCAAATACGGGGTGTCCATGACGTCGGATTGAATCTCCTGATTCAGTCGCTGGGTGAATTCGCCCATATAAAACGATATGCATTCCTAATGCACTGCATGAATTAACGGAACGGGCCGTCGTGCGAACGGCGTGCCCGCGCTTTCGAACGTCCCGTCGCCACGGGCGAACGATGCGTGTCGCCTTCGGCACGCTCGGGCCACGCACGGGAATCGGGTTCCGCACTGAAGTCGCAATCGCAATCGCAGGTGAAGTCTTCAACAAAAGTAAGTAGTCCGTATTCAAACCAAACGCTACAAAACGGAGCAGAAGACCATGAAGAGGAAGCAGATTTCGGCGCTTGCCGCCGCCATGTTCACGGGTGCAGGTGTCCTGATCTCGGGTGCCGTGCATGCGGATAATTTCGTCGACCGCGGCAACCCGGACAACGCGCTGAACGGCCAGTGCATCGACGGGACGAACCCGCTGTGCGTCGCGACCAAGAGCGGGAGTTACGTGGCAGTGAGCACGGCAAACGTCAAGATGGGCACGAATGCCAAGGCAGGCACCAGCGGGATCGCGATCGGCGACCAGTCGAATGCGAGCAGCAATGGCGGCACCAGCAGCGGCGGTGCGATCGCGATCGGCGTCGGTTCGCAGGCGCTGGCGAACTCGGCCACGGCCATTGGCACGGTAGCCGTCGCGCAAGGCAACACGGCGCTCGCCATCGGTCGCCAGTCAGCCGCGGTCGGTGATTTCTCGATGGCGCTCGGCAACGTCGCCGATGCGCACGGCACGAGCTCCATCGCGCTGGGTCACTCGGCGCTCGCCAGCGGCGATCGTTCGGTTGCGATCGGCGGCGCCAACCCGACGTCGAGCGACGGCGTGTCGGCCGGCGCGTCGTATGACGCAGCCACCCAGACGCGCGCCGGCGGCACGCAATCCGTGGCGATCGGCGCAGGCGCGCAGACGAACGACAACAACCAGGTGGCGATCGGGTCGGGCAGCATCGGTGCGAACAATGGCGGCACGCCGGTATTCGGCGGCACGGCCGCGCCGGTTGGCGGCGCGGTGTCGTTCGGCTCGATCGGCAAGGAGCGCCAGCTCAAGAACGTCGCGGCAGGCGCGGCCGATACGGACGCCGTCAACGTCCAGCAGCTGAAGAACGTGAACGGCACGCTCAGCACGAGCATCGCCACGGTCGATGCGCGCGTGACGTCGGTCGGCAATTCGCTGTCGACCACGATCTCGAATGTCGACCAGCGCGTGACCAGCGTCGGCAACAGCCTCAGCACCAGCATCGTGACCGCTACGAAGAACGTCGTGAAATACACCGACGATTCGCATGCGGCGATCGCACTCGACGGCGCCAATGGCACGACGATCAACGGCGTCGCGGCGGGCGTCGCCGACACCGATGCGGTCAACGTCGGCCAGCTGAAGGGCAGCGTGGCACCGCTGCAGACGTCCATTTCGACGGCGGCGTCGAACATCACGAACCTGCAGACCAGCGTCACCGGCATCAACACGTCGCTGAGCACGGCAACCACGAACATCAGCAACCTGCAGGCCGCCGACGCGCGCAACGTGAAGTACGACGGCCAGAGCGGCTTCGACTCGGTGACGTTCGCCGGTACGAACGGCACGACGCTGCACAACGTCGCAGCCGGTGTCGCGAACACCGATGCAGTGAACGTCGGGCAACTGAACGGTGGCCTGGCGTCGCTCAGCACGAGCGTGACGAACAACATCAGCACGACGCTGGGCAACCTGAGCACGTCGATCACGAACCAGATCGGCGACGCAACGAAGAACGCCGTGCAGTACGACGATGATGCGCACAGCGGCGTGACGCTCGGCGGCAAGGGCGCGCAGTCGCCGGTCGCGCTGCACAACGTGGCAGACGGCATTGCCGCGAGTGACGCCGTGAACGTCGGCCAGCTCGGCAAGGCGACCGACACGCTGAATCAGTCGATCACGAATGTCGGCAACAGCGTCACGACGCTCGGCAACCAGGTGACGACGAACACGGGCAACATCGCGGCACTCCAGCAGGACGCGTTGTTGTGGAACACGAACCTCGGCGCGTACGATGCGAGCCACGGCGGCAACGGCCCGCAACGCATCGGCAACGTCGCGGCCGGTGTTGCGAACACCGACGCGGTCAACGTCGGTCAGCTGACGGGCAGCATCGCACCGCTGCAATCGTCCATCTCGACGGCGGCGTCGAACATCACGAACCTGCAGGGCAGCGTCACGGGCATCAATGCATCGCTGAGCACCGCAACCACGAACATCAGCAACCTGCAGGCCGCCGACGCACGCAACGTGAAGTACGACGGGCAGAGCGGTTTCGACTCGGTGACATTCGCCGGCACGAACGGCACGACGCTGCACAACGTCGCAGCCGGTGTCGCGAATACCGACGCGGTGAACGTCGGGCAACTGAACGGCGGCCTGTCGTCGCTCAGCACGAGCGTGACGAACAACATCAATACGACGCTCGGCAACCTGAGCACGTCGATCAACAACCAGATCGGCAACGCGACTAAGAACGCCGTGCAGTACGACGATGATGCACATAGCGGCGTGACGCTCGGCGGCAAGGGCGCGCAGTCGCCGGTCGGCCTGCACAACGTGGCGGATGGTGTTGCCGCGAGCGACGCGGTGAACGTCGGCCAGCTCGGCAAGGCGACCGACACGCTGAACCAGTCGATCACGACCGTCAGCAACAACGTGACGACGCTCGGCAACCAGGTGACGACGAACACGGGCAACATCGCCGCGCTCCAACAGGACGCACTCCAGTGGAACGCGACTCTCGGCACCTACGATGCGAGCCATGGCGGCAACGGCCCGCAACGCATCGGCAACGTCGCGGCCGGCAAGAACGGCACGGATGCCGTCAACGTCGACCAGTTGAACGCGGCGATTCAGGACGGCACGAGCCAGCTCGACGCGCTCGCGGTGAAGTACGACGACGCGAGCAAGAAGCAGGTTTCGCTCGGCGCGGGCAACGGCGGGAGCCCGGTGCACCTGACCAACGTCGCGGAAGGCAACGTGGCGGCCGGCAGCACGGACGCGGTGAACGGCGCGCAACTGCGCCGCTCGACCGACGGCACGGCGGCCGCGCTGGGCGGCGGTGCGACGGCGAATCCGGACGGCTCGATCAGCGCGCCGGCCTATAAAGTCGGCGGCGGTTCGTTCAACAACGTCGGCGATGCGCTCACGAACCTCGACGGCCGCGTCGGCAGCAACACGACGACGCTCGAGAATCACGAAACGCGCATCGGCAACGCCGAAACGAGCATCGCCGGCAACACGGCCGCGATCGCCGGGCTGCAACAGGACGCGCTCCAGTTCGACCCGAAGGCCGGCGCCTACAACGCGGCGCGCGGCGGCGCACCGACGAAGCTGACGAACGTGGCCGACGGCAACATCGCCGCGGGCAGCACGGACGCGGTGAACGGCGGCCAGTTGTCGGGCGTGAAGTCGTCGCTCGAACAGCAGATCACGCAGGTGTCCAACCAGGCTGGCGAGGCCGTGAAGAACGTCGTCAAGTACGACGTCGACACGAACGGCAACCGGCTGAACTCGGTATCGCTGATCGGCGGCGACACGAATGCGGCCGTCGTGCTGAAGAACGTCGCGGCGGGTACCGACGATACGGACGCGGTGAACGTGAAGCAGCTGAAGGGCGTGCAATCGAGTCTCAACCAGCTTGGCGCGCTCGCGGTGCAGTACGACGACAGCTCGAAGAGCTCGATCACGCTCGGCGGCGCCGGCGGCACGCGCATCACCAACGTACAGGCAGGCACGCTCAGCGCAACCAGCACGGACGCGGTGAACGGTTCGCAGCTCAACGCGACCAACCAGCAGGTTGCGAAGAACACGACCGACATCACGAACCTGCAGGGGAACGTGACCAACATCGCGAACGGCAAGGCCGGCCTCGTGCAGCAGCAGGATCCGAACGGCGCGATCACGGTCGGGAAGGACACCGGCGGCACCAGCGTGAACTTCTCCGGTACGTCGGGCGACCGCGTGCTGACCGGCGTCGCGGCGGGCGTGAACAACAACGACGCGGTCAACATGGGCCAGTTCAACAATGCGCTGAAGAACGTCGCGGCCAACGACCAGATCCGTGCGGCGGTGACCGATGCGAACACGTCGTGGATCGCACGTGCCGATGCGGGTTCGATCGGGTCGACGGCAACCGCAACCGGCAAGAACGCGGTGGCGGTCGGCCAGGGCTCGGTTGCCGATCGCGACAATTCGTTCTCGGTCGGCGCGAAGGGCAGCGAGCGCCAGGTCACGAACGTCGCGGCCGGCACGGCGCCCACCGACGCGGTGAACGTGCAGCAGTTGAACGACAACCTGTCGGCCGCGTCGAATCAGGCGAAGGGCTACACCGACCAGCGCATCGGCCAGGTGTACAACTCGTTCAACGACCTGAAGAAGGACATGTACGGCGGCGTGGCATCGGCGATGGCCGTGGCCGGCCTGCCGCAACCGACGGGCGCGGGCCGCTCGATGGTTTCGGCGGCGACGTCGAACTATCACGGCCAGCAGGGTTTCGCCGCCGGGTACTCGTACGTGACGGAAAGCAACCGCTGGGTCGTCAAGGCGTCGGTGACTGGCAACGCGCGCTCGGACTTCGGCGCGGTAGTGGGCGCGGGTTACCAGTTCTGAAGTCGTCCGCGCAGTATCGATTGAACGGTGGGGCCGGACATCGGTCGTGATGCCCGGCACTGGCTGGAAATCCGTGGCCCGGGGTGGTTTTTTCACCCTCGGGCCATCGACGTTTGATGCGTCGCGCCGCGCTCAGCCGCCGGCGCGAGTCAGCCTGTCGATGATCGCGCGGGTGTGCGAAGGCCGGGTGATTTCCGTCCAGTGCAGATCGGCGCAGAGCGCGACACCGCCGATTCGCATTACTCGCCACCCGACACGCGGTTTGTGCCGCTACGCAGGACTTCAAGAGCAAGAAACGGAGTGCCTGTCAGCGCACGGCCGCCTACATTGCCGTGATGAACCTCACTCACGGGATGTGAAAACCATGACCTTGCTCGAAGGGAAAGTCGCCATCGTCACCGGTGCCTCCAGCGGCATCGGCCGAGCGATCGCGTTGATGTTCGCGGCGCACGGCGCATCAGTCGTATTGGGCTCGCGAAGCGAAGCCGCACTGAATCAGGTGGCCGACGCGATCCGTCTTCAGGGCGGGCAGTCGCGCGCCTGCGCGGGCGACGTCGGTCACGCCGATACGCATCGAAGGCTCGTGGCAACGGCGCTGCGCGAGTTCGGCGGTCTCGACATCGCGATCAACAACGCCGGAACGGTCGGGCCGCTCAAACCGCTCGCCGACATCTCGCTCGACGATTGGCAGCAGACGCTGTCTACCAACCTGACGGCGGCCTTCCTGGGTGCAAGCAGCCAGATTCCCGTGATGCTCGAACGCGGAGGCGGTTCGATCGTCTTCACGTCCAGCTTCGTCGGAACCAGTGTCGGGCTTCCCGGCATGGCCGCATATGGCGCGTCCAAGGCCGGCTTGATGGGATTGGTGAAGGGCATTACCGCGGACTATGCGACACGCGGGATTCGGGCGAATGCGCTGTTGCCGGGCGGTGTGGATACCGCGATGGGGGGAGACAGTGACCAGAAGGAGTGGGCGGCCGGGCTCCACGCGATGAAGCGTATCGCGCGCCCCGACGAGATCGCATCCGCGGCGCTGTTCCTGGCGAGCCCGATGGCCAGTTTCGTTACCGGCTCGGCCCTGTTCGCCGACGGCGGTAATGCTGCCGTGAAGTGATGCGCCGTTGGCGCAAGCTCAGCCGCCGGCGCGAGTCAGCATGTCGATGACCGATCGGGTGCGCGATGGGCTGGTGATTTCAACCCAGTGCAGATGCGCGAATTTCGGGTCGTCACGCAGGCCGGCGAACTTGACACGATTCCTGGCGAACGTGGTGTATGACCACAGCAGCACCGACTCCCGGGAGAATGCCATCCGCAGCGACTCACGGTTTCCGTGCGAAAGCTCGGTGCGCATGAGTCCTCGGCTCAACGTGCGCCAGAGCACCCGGGAGAACACAGTCCGTCGCCCGAAGTTCAGCCAGATCACGTGAGTGGCTCTCGACCAGAGCGCGTCGCGCACGGCGCTGTAGTTCCCGTCGGCGACCCATCGGTCGCCGGCCGTCGCGGCCAGCACGGCGCTCTCGAACTGTTCCGGCGGCACGGCTGTCCAGCCGGGGCCCCAGTAGAGCCGATCCAGCTCGATGTACGGGCAGCCGGCTGCTGCCGCCAGTGCGCTGGAAAAAGTGGATTTTCCCGCTCCGCTGGTTCCAACGACGACGACGCGCATGGGTTTGACCGCAGCTGAATTTTTGAAGCTGCGTATTGTGCCTCATGCGTGCCTCATGCAGGAAGCGGCCCCTCGAATGCCGCGGTTCATCGTTGAATATTCGCGATGCCCAGGCTTGCTCCGCCAACCCATCTGCATTGGAGGGGCAGCCTGGTCAACGCCGAATCAGCCTGACGGGCTGTTGCTCGGACCCGTCACACGCAGGCTGAAGACGGAACCTTTCCGGTCACTTCTTGAGCGATACCACCATGTTCTGCGTGTTGCCGACGCGAACGTACTCGAAGCGGAGTTGCTGGTCGTTCGACTGCGGTACTCCGTCGATGGCGATGACCTGCTTGTGCAGCATCGCCGACTGGTCGAACGCGCTGCCGGCGCCGTAGAAGGTGAACTTGCCCGTCGGCTTGGAATCAGGTGTCGACTGGAAGTTGAACAACCCCTGGGGATACGTCTTGTTGCTCAGGAAATCGAAAGGTTTTCCGCCGGAATACGTATCGAATTCCACGTTGGCGTTGTCCGAGATGGAAAACGTTGCCGTCGACGCACTGTCGTAAAACTCGACCGCGTCGGTAACGAACTTCGCATTTGCATCGTCCTGAGCCCAGACCCGCACGCTTTTGCGCAACGTAATCTGCTTGCTCGTCATCGCGCTCTTCGCACGCTTTCCGAACGCGAGACGCGATTCGGCGATCTCCATCTTGCCGCCCGTCGATTCCATGTGCAGCGAGTAATCGTTGCCCGGACCCCGGGGCAGCGCCGCCGGCAGAACGGCATACTCGCTGAATGTCAGCACGATCTCTTCGGCACGGACATTCACCGCGGACTGGCCCTGAACACGCAGCCTCTTGGTGCTGGCGTACAACCGGCAGGAGACGTCATAGAGGCTGGCGCCGGCCAGTTCCAGATCGAGGGAAAGGTCGATATACATGCCGAGCAACGGCGGGACCAGGCCGCCCGCATTCACCGTATCGAAACGGCTGGCCTCGAACGCGGCGTCGACGATCCTGAAGTTGACGAACGGGTGACCGATGAACTTGTGCGGATACGGGCCCATCGTGAAATCGACGCCGCGCGCATCGCCGGAGATTCCGCGCATCACGAGGGTACCGCTACGAAGATCGATTTCAACGGGCGGGATGTCGTTGTCGAAACTTCCGCCCCATACCGACGACTGCCGGGACAGCAGCGTCAACGTTCCAGCGGGCGCGATCATCGAGAAGGATTTGCCGGCTTCCTTGTCAAAGGAAGGGGCGCTCAACTCGTTCGTACCCGGCATGCTGTATGTCTGGTTTTCATTGGGCTTCCAGATGAAGATGTCTGGCATGATGCTCTCCTGATTCATTCGAACGGTACGCACGGGAGCGTTGAATTCTTCCCCGTCAGTCTCGAGGTTGATCGAACGACGACCGGCGCTTGATTGGCTCTGTTCGATCCGCCTGAAGTCAGGCGCATGGCGAAAGAGTGACGTCAATATAGGACCGGTTTTTTCCAGAATCGATTACACGTGATTACGCGGCGCGACGTGCCGGCAGCGCCTGTATCGGGGGGCGAGCAGATGTGTCCGGGCGGGGTAGTCTCGCCGCCGCGCAATGGCCATTTGAATGTGACATCGACGTCTGCTGTTCGCTGCCTGCGCCTTTGCACGACGAACCACAACAATCCTGCCGCACACCGCGGCGGCCAACCCCGACAAGATCAAGAGAGAGAAACGATGGCGACCGAACCCGGGTTGCGGAACAGCATGCAGGTGCGTAGTACCCGCGCCAGCAGCCTGGCATGTGTGCACGGATGGGTAACGGCCAGGCCCGCGTCTCGAGCGAATCGGGGGCTGGCATGAGCGACAAACCCGTTCGGCCGATACAGCCATTGGCAAACCGGTTTCGTACTGATGGCCGTCATCGCCGCGCTGGCGATCGCCCTGTCGTACGCGTTGCCGCTGAAGGCGGGAAGCCGCACCGCGGCCACGTCGGGCATGGCCGGCACTTACTGGATCCTGCTGCGGCGCCCGGGTTTCCTTTGGCCGGCTTGCGCGGGCGGGTTGGGGTTCGCGACGACCGTGACCTTGCAGGAAGTGAGTCCGTTCGTGTTCCAGGAGCATTTCAGGCTGGCCGTGACGAGCTTCGGCAGTATCGGCCTGTTGCTCGGTGTCGCCTATTTCAGTGGCGCGATGCTGGTCAATCGCCTCGTGAAGCGGCTCGGCGGCGTGCGGCTGATGCATGCCGGCGCCGCGCTGGTTGCGCTCGCAACCACGTCGATGCTGGCGTCATCGCTGGGTGGCCTGCTGGCTCATTTCAGCGGCCTGTGGATCTTCATCGCGCTGTATTGCCTCGCGATTTTCGGCCAGGCGGTGCTGTTTCCGAACAGCATGGCGACCGCCGTCAGCGATGCGCACGAACACGGCGCGCATGCGATGGCCTTGTGCGGTTTCTTGCAGCAAGGTCTGGCGGGCATCGCGGCGACCGCCGCGGTGCTGCAGCACCATGGCGGCACGTGGACGCTCGCCGTGTTCGTGCTGGGCGCACTGACGTGGCTGGTGGTGCGGTTCAAGGTGAGGGCCGGCCAGGCGGCGGACGTCGACGGATCGTCCAGCGGCCCCACGCGATAGATTGCGCCGCGCCGCTCGGGCGAACGATTCGTAGAAAGCATGACCTCGTGCGTCGCTCTGAAGACTTTCGCTACGAATTCACGGGCGCCGCCATCGAAAGCGAGAATCGAACAGCCATTAAAGGTTTCATTGATGCATCGGGAATGGCAACAATCAAAATAAATATTTAATAAAGCAAATAGTATCGGGCGCCTCACGCCGACTTCACTTCATTCGTCCCGCGCGACCCGTGCCGCGCACCGCCTCGCCCAGGCGTCACGGGCCTCTCCGGCACATTCCACCGATGCAGGCTTGTCGATCCCGCCATCGCTGCCGACAAGATCATTTCGAATTTATCACCAAACCATGACTCGATTAACAGCGATGACAGAAAAAATTAAACTGTCAGAAAATATCTTGTAATTATAAAAATGACCTTCTAGCATCCCTCTGCGGTTCGTGACATGTCTTAAATCAAAGTTTGTACTTGATGCATTCCTCGAACATCACCCACTTATAACCCGGGGGATTACATGAAGAAACTGTCTCGTCTGCTGTCCATCTCCGCGATTACCGTCGCGAGTCTCAGTGCTTTTGCCCAGGCCGGTGACCAGTCGGCTGCGGTCGACAAGGCACTGCAACTGATCCAGCAGAACCCGTCCGCCTTCAGTCTCGCAGCCGGCGGCGCAGCACGCACGTTGAAGTTCGCCGGGCCGCAGGCGAGCGCGCCGGCGGACGGCGATCAGTTCCAGGTGCGCGACGTGATCGTCGACCCCGACGGCACCGAGCACGTGCGTTTCGACCGCTTCTATGCGGGCCTGCCCGTGATCGGCGGCGACGTGGTCGTCCATTCGAGCAAGGGGCAGTTGAAGCAGGCGAGCGTGACGCAGCTCGCGCCGATCAATCTCGCCGGCACGATCGGCAAGGTCGGCAACCGCGCCGTGGTACGCAACGCACCCGACATCGGCGCTGCCCGGGTCAAGCGCATCGCAGCCGCGCGTTTCGACTCCGACGTGCGCCGCGTCGATGATGCGGAACTCGTCGTGTTCGCACGCGACGTCACGCCGACGCTGGCCTACGCGGTACGCGTTTACGGCAAGGCGACCGATGTGCACGGCGACGCGGTGCTGTACTACGTCGATGCGCGCACCGGCACCGTGCTCGATGCACAGGACCTGATCAAGACGGCCGCCGCGACCGGCACCGGCCGTTCGTTGTACTACGGCAACCTGACGCTCACCACGGACCAGACGGGCACGAACGCGTACCGGATGCTCGATCCGAGCCGCGGCTCCGGCTCGGTCTACGACGGCCGCGGGCTGACCTCGGACGACGTCGAGCAGGCGACCGATCTGCCGATCTTCACGAGCAGCACGAACGTGTGGGGCAACAATACGACCACCGACCGGCAGACTGTCGCCGCCGACATCGACTATGGTCTCGCGCTGACTTGGGACTACTACAAGACCACGCACAACCGCAACGGCATCTTCAATGACGGTCGCGGCGTGAAGAGCTACGCGCACGTCGTATTCAACACGGGCAGCGGCACGACCGGCGCGAATGCGGCGTGGCTGGATTCGCACGTGATGGTGTACGGTGACGGACAACCCGGCACCAGCCTGCCGAAACCGGTCGTGTCGGTCGATGTCGCCGGACACGAAATGAGTCACGGCGTGACCGAGGCCACGGCCAACCTGAACTACTCGGGCGACGCGGGCGGCCTGAACGAATCGACGTCCGACATCTTCGGCACGCTCGTGAAGTACTACGCCAACAACCCGAACGATCCCGGCAACTACGTGATCGGTGCGCGCGTGGTGAGCGGCGGCCTGCGCAAGATGTACAAGCAGGATCTCGACGGCCGGTCGTTCAGCTGTTACCCGTCCGGCGGATTCTCGTGGTCGAATCCGCGCCACGATCCGCATTTCACGTCGGGCGTCGGCAACCGCCTGTTCTACCTGCTCGCGGAAGGCCCGACGGTGCCGTCGACCGATACCGGCCTGACGAAGGCGCAGCTGGTCTGCAACGGCGACACGACCTTCAGCGGCGTGGGTCGCGAGAAGGCCGGCAAGATCTGGTACCGGACGCTGACCGTGTATCTGAACGCCAACTCCAGCTACCCGAACGCACGCCGTGCATCGATCCAGGCGGCGAACGACCTGTATGGCACGAACTCGCCCGAAAGCGCAGCGGTCGCTCGCGCGTGGAGTGCGGTCGGGGTGAATTGATGGCGCTCGTGTGAGTGCGTCGAATGCCCGAGGGTCGCGTGGCGGACCCTGCGCTTCGGAGTAGTGCGAACCAGTCGAAGCCGCACGATGCCCGGGCGAGTGAAGGGCAGAGGTTGATCGACCGCCTGCGATTGCAGGCGGTCGTTTTTTTTGCAGTTCGGCTTTCATTACACCCGCAGCATTACCCGTCGCCTGCACCCCACATCAGGCAGGCCAGCCATCGCCCGCACCCCCGCTATCCCGTCCCGCGTCGTCCCGGCGCTTTTCCCCGGAAAAAATATCTGCCGGCAATCGTTTGCGCCCGGCCGTGCGGCGTTCAGTTTATTCATCGCATGCCGATATCTCGGGGGCGCGCCTGATCGAAGCGGCATTGCCCCCGCCGCATCGATCGGGAATGGCATCAGCCCATGCGACGAATAGGGGAAGAAAGGTTTTGGTGACAGTTTTCGGGTGCATCGTTCATCGGCACAATCACTGGCTGGTGTTGCTTGCCGCACTGCTGTGTGGAGGCGGCTCGTGGGTTACCGCGCGCCTGTTCCAGCGCACGGTGAACACCGCCGGCACGCAGCGGCTCGGCTGGCAGGTGCTGACGGCCATTTCGGCCGGCGTGGCGATCTGGTGCACGCACTTCATCGCGATGCTCGGCTTCGAAGCCGGCGCGCCCGTGCACTTCAACCTGCCGCTCACGCTCGTGTCGCTGCTGATCGCGGTGGTCGGCAGCACGATCGGCTTCGCGCTGACGACCTGTCGCATCGTCAAGGTCGCGCCCGCGCTCGGCGGCGCGATCGTCGGCGTGGCCATCGTGCTGATGCACTACACCGGCATGCTCGCGTGGCGGGTCGAAGGAATCGTGTCGTGGGACGTCGGCTACCTGATCGCGTCGGTGGTCCTGGCGATGACGCTCGCCGCGCTCGCGCTGCACCTCGCGATGCGGCCGTCGCCGCACGCCGTCAACCAGATGGCCGGCGTGCTGTCGCTCGCGATCCTCGCGTTGCATTTCACCGGGATGTCCGCGCTGCGCATCACGCCGCTGATGCTCGACGGCAACTGGGCCGACGTGAGCGAGCTGCGTCCGCTCGCGCTGGCGGTCGCGGGCACGTCGCTCGTGATCGTCTGCACGGGGCTCGTGAGCTACGTGATCGACAGCAACGTGCGGGCCGAATCGCTCGAACACCTGCGCCGGCTGGCGCTGAGCGACATGCTGACCGGCCTGCCGAACCGGGCCAGCTTCAACGAGCGGCTCGACCTCGAAATCGCGCTTGCGCATGAGCAACGCACGAAGCTCGCGCTGATCGGCATCGACCTGAACCGCTTCAAGGAAATCAACGACCTGCGCGGCCACCACGCCGGCGACGAAGTGCTGCGCATCCTTGCGCGCCGCATGGCGAACCTGCTGCGCGAAGGCGAATTCGTCGCCCGCATCGGCGGCGACGAATTCGCGGCGCTCTGCCGGATGGACGACGACACGCGCCTGATGGATCTGCTCGAACGGCTCGAGCCGGCGCTCTACAAGCCGGTCAGGCTGGACGACTACGAGGTCGTGCCGGGCGCGAGCTTCGGCGTCGCCGTCTACCCGGACGACGCCACCACCAAGGCCATCCTCATCAACAACGCGGATCTCGCGATGTACCGCGCCAAGGGCAGCATCGCGCAATCGATCTGCTTCTACGAGCCGGCGATGGACCTGATCGTCCGCGCGCGCCGCAGCCTCGCGGCCGACCTGCGCCGCGCGGTGGCCGACAACCAGCTGAGCGTCCACTACCAGGTGCAGGCGTCGCTCGCGACCGGCGAGATCCGCGGTTACGAGGCGCTGCTGCGCTGGCAGCACGCGACGCTCGGCACGATTCCGCCCGCCGAGTTTATTCCGCTCGCCGAGGAAAACGGCGTGATCCTGGACATCGGCGCGTGGGTGCTGCGCGAGGCCTGCGCGCGGGCAGCGACGTGGGAGCCGCCCTATGCGGTCGCGGTGAACGTATCGGCGGTGCAGTTCATGCATGCGGACCTGACGACGCTCGTGGCGAACGTGCTCGAAGAAACCCGCCTGCCGGCGTCGCGCCTGCAGCTGGAGCTGACCGAATCGACGATCTTCGCCGGCCGCGAGCGCGCGCTGGACACGCTGCGGCAGATCAAGGCGCTCGGCGTGAGCATCGCGCTCGACGATTTCGGTACCGGCTATTCGTCGCTCGATACGCTGCGCTCGTTCCCGTTCGACCGCATCAAGCTCGACCAGTCGTTCGTCGCGGACGCGGAAGCGAAACCGCAGGATCGCGCGATCATCCGCGCGGTGCTCGCGCTCGGCAAGAGCCTGGGCATTCCGATCCTGGCCGAAGGCATCGAGACGCACGACCAGCTTGCGCTGCTGGCCGACGAAGGCTGCGACGAAGTGCAGGGCTACCTGCTCGGCAGGCCCGCTCCCCTCAACGAGATCGTCGGCAGCGGGCAGATTGCGCTGACCGGCGGCAACCGCGCCCGCACGGCGGCTCCTGCGTCCGAATCGGCCGTCGAGGCCGATCTCGACCCGGGCCCGCGCGGGTAACCCTCGACGCCGGACACGGCAGCCCGCCCCCGGGTTGCAGCCCGCAGGCTCACATGAAAATCCTCTACGCACGGATGGCAAGACTGGCAAGCATCGCGGCGCCGGCCCGGAACCCGGAGCTGCTCGCGGCGCAATACCGGGTATTCGCCGGCCAGATCCCGGTGTCGTACCTGATCCTCATCTCGAGCACCTGGAGCCTCGCCGTCACGCATTTCGGCAGCACGCCGTGGTGGCTGTCGGTCGCGATGCCGGCCGCGATGACGCTCGCGGCGCTCGCGCGGCTGCTGCACTGGCACCGCACCCGGCTGCTGGAACCGACGCCGGACGCCGTGATGCGCGCGCTCACGGTCACGAACTGGGTGGTGATCCCGGTCGCGGTGACGTTCACCACCTGGGCGCTGCTGCTGTTCCCGTACGGCGATGCGTGGCAGAAGGCCCAGGTGGCGTTCTACATGGCGATCACGGTGATCGGTTGCGTCTTCAGCCTGATGTACCTGCGTACGGCCGCGCTGGGCGTGGCCTTGGTCGTCAACGTCGCGTTCATCGCGTTCTTCCTCTCGACGCGCCAGCCGACGCTCGTCGCCACCGCGGTCAACATGGCCTTCGTGTCGGCGGCGCTGATCGCCGTCATCTCCGTCAATTACCGCGGCTTCCTGCGCACCGTCGACGCGCAGGCCGAATCGCGTCTGCGCGAGCAGGCGCAGACGCGGCTGATGCGAATGATCGACGACATGCCGGTGGCCGTGATGACGGCCGACCCGGAGACGTTCCGCATCAATTACCTGAACGCGACGTCGCGCAACCTGCTGCGCTCGATCGAGCACCTGCTGCCGATCCGCGCGGACGACGCGCTCGGCGCGTCGATCGACTTCTTCCATCCGCACCCGCAGCACCAGCGCCGCCTGCTCGCCGATCCCGCGAACCTGCCGCATCGCGCCCGCATCCCGCTCGGGCCGGAAGTGCTCGACATCCAGGTCTCGGCCGTGCGCGACGCCCAGGGGCGCTACATCGGCCCGATGCTGTCGTGGTCGATCGTCACGCAGCAGGCCGAGGCGGAGGCGCGCATTCACCAGCTCGCGCATCACGATTCGCTCACCGGCCTGCCGAACCGCGCGACCTTCCTGGCCGAATTCGACGCGAGCCTGCGCCGCTCGGACAAGGTGCTCGCGCTGCTCTTCATCGACCTCGACGGCTTCAAGCTGATCAACGACGCGTGCGGGCATTCGGCGGGCGACGCGGTGCTGCGCCAGGTCGCCGAACGCCTGCGCGGGCAGTGCCCGGAGCCGGCGATGATGCTCGGGCGCATCGGCGGCGACGAATTCGCGGTGCTGCTGCGCGACACCGATGCGGATCGCGCGATGGGCGCGGCCGCGCGGCTCGTCGACACGCTCGTCGCCCCCTATGCGCCGTCGCCCGACCGGCCGTTCCGCATCGGTGCATCGATCGGCTGCGTGCTGGCGCCGCATCACGGCAACGACGCCGGCGTGCTGCTGTCACGCGCGGACATGGCGCTCTATGCGGCCAAGAAAGCCGGGAAGGGCACCTACCGGATGTTCTCGCCGGACATGGAAACGAGCGCGCAGGAGCGGGTCGCGCTCGAATCGAAACTGCGCGTCGCGCTGGACGAGAACCACGGGCTGTACGTGTTCTACCAGCCGATCGTCGATGTCCTCACCCGCCGGATCACGACACGCGAGGCGCTGCTGCGCTGGCATCACCCGCGCGCCGGCTGGATTTCGCCGGGCCGCTTCATTCCGGTAGCCGAACGCGGCGGCCTGATCGACCGGCTCGGCCGCTTCGTGCTCGAGCAGGCCTGCCGGGAGGCGGCGCGCTGGCCCGACGGCGCACGCGTCGCCGTCAACGTGTCGGCGGGGCAGCTCGGCCACGGCACGATCGCGCCGATCTTCGCGGCGGCGCTGGCCGGCGCGGGCCTCGCGCCCGACCGGCTCGAAATCGAGGTGACGGAAACCGCGCTGCTGCACGACGAGGGCAAGGCCATCGCGGACCTGCGCGCACTGCGTTCGATGGGCGTGCGCGTCGCCCTCGATGATTTCGGCACGGGCTTCTCGTCGCTCGCGCATCTGCGTGCGTTCCCGTTCGACAAGATCAAGATCGACGGCAGCTTCGTGCGCGA
Organism: Arapaima gigas; assembly: GCA_900497675.1. Lineage (NCBI taxonomy): Eukaryota > Metazoa > Chordata > Actinopteri > Osteoglossiformes > Osteoglossidae > Arapaima > Arapaima gigas. Next base: position 71,146 of record UFQX01000855.1, on the reverse strand, counting down.
TGCAGTCACGCGCCCGGACTGCGCGGCCGTCGTGCGCACGGTGGCCGATCTCGGCAAGCGCCTCGGCGTGACGACCGTCGCGGAAGGCGTCGAGACGGAGGAGCAACTGGCGTGCATCACGGATGCCGGCTGCCGCGAGGTGCAGGGTTTCCTGATCGGCAAGCCCGCACCGGGCGAGCAGGATGCGCCGGCCATCCGCTGGATCGAGCGGGCCGCGCTGGCGGCGCAGGCCACGGCCAGACAGGCGTGAACGGCGGCGAGACGGCCAAGGCCATCGCAACGTGATCAACGGGATTGCTTCGCTGAAACCGGCGATCTTGCGCGGCCGGCCGATCCGGGAATGCGTCAAACGCTCGCCGGTATCACGTGCCGGCTTTTCCGCCGCCATTCCTGGCGCTTGATAAAACGAGCAAAGACAGCGGGTGGGTTCAGGGTTTTGGCGGGCTGAAACAATTTGTTACAAAGAGCCGATTTCGCCCCCCTTGAAGTGAGCGATGCGCACCTCTATTTCGCTTTCCGCCAGACAGTGGTACGGCTGCCCGGCAGCGACGCTTGCGTCGCGATGCCTGGCAGGCGGATTCCTTTTTCGAACCTTTAATCGCTCAGGAGATGAGAATGCAGATTCGTCCCCTCTACGACCGGGTTATCGTCAAGCGAATCGAGACGCAGCGGACGACGGCTTCGGGCATCGTGATTCCCGATTCGGCCGCGGAAAAGCCCGAGCAGGGTGAAGTCGTCGCGGTCGGCAGTGGCCGGCTGCTGCAGGATGGAACGCTTCGCGCGCTCCAGTTGAAAGTCGGTGACCGGGTTCTCTTCGGCAAATACGCGGGCCAGACGGTCAAGGTCGATGGCGAGGAACTCCTCGTCATGCGCGAAGAGGACGTCATGGGCGTCTTCGACGCCGAGTCCGGCGCGTCCCGCAAGGCCGCCTGAGATACCGGGCAGATCGCGTACCCCGCACGGGGTGTTCGCGACGCATCGAATCAACGACTTCTATCCAGAGCAAGAAGATGAGTGCAAAAGACGTCAAATTCCACGACAGCGCCCGCGCTCGTATCGTCGACGGCGTGAACGTGCTGGCCGATGCCGTGAAGGTCACGCTCGGGCCGAAAGGTCGCAACGTGGTGATCGAGCGCAGCTTCGGCGCGCCCACCATCACGAAGGACGGCGTGTCCGTCGCGAAGGAAATCGAGCTGAAGGACCGCTTCGAAAACATGGGCGCGCAGATCGTCAAGCAGGTCGCATCGAAGACCGCCGACGTGGCCGGCGACGGCACCACCACGGCCACCGTGCTCGCGCAGGCGATCGTGCAGGAAGGCATGAAGCACGTTGCCGCCGGCATGAATCCGATGGACCTCAAGCGCGGCATCGACAAGGCCGTGGCGGCCGTGCTGGATGAACTGCGCAAACTGTCCAAGCCGATTTCCACGAACCGGGAAATCGCGCAGGTGGGTTCGATCTCGGCCAACTCCGACGAGGCGATCGGCAAGATAATCGCGGACGCCATGGAGAAAGTCGGCAAGGAAGGGGTCATCACGGTCGAGGATGGCAAGTCCCTCGAGAACGAGCTCGATGTCGTCGAAGGGATGCAGTTCGATCGCGGCTACGTCAGCCCGTACTTCATCAACGATCCGGAAAAGCAGGCGGCGTATCTGGACGACGCGCTGATCCTGTTGCACGACAAGAAGATCTCGAACGTCCGGGATCTCCTGCCGATCCTCGAGGCGGCCTCCAAGGCAGGCAAGCCGCTGCTGATCGTGGCCGAGGACGTCGATGGCGAAGCGCTGGCCACGCTCGTGGTCAACGCGATGCGAGGCATCCTCAAGGTCGTGGCCGTCAAGGCGCCCGGCTTCGGTGACCGGCGCAAGGCCATGCTCGAAGACATCGCCATCCTCACCGGCGCCACCGTCATCTCGGAAGAAACCGGCAAGCAACTGCAGAAGGCTACGCTCGAGGATCTCGGCGGCGCGAAGCGCGTCGAGGTTCGCAAGGACGACACGATCATCATCGACGGTGCGGGCGACGCGCAGCACATCGACGCGCGCGTGAAGTCCATCCGTGCGCAGATCGAGGAAACCACGAGCGACTACGATCGCGAGAAGCTTCAGGAACGCGTGGCGAAGCTGGCCGGCGGGGTGGCCGTCATCAAGGTCGGGGCAGCAACCGAAGTCGAGATGAAGGAGAAAAAGGATCGCGTCGACGATGCGCTGCATGCCACCCGCGCGGCGGTCGAGGAGGGCATCGTGCCGGGTGGCGGCGTGGCGCTTCTGCGCGCGCGTTCCACGGCGACGAGCCTGAAAGGCGCCAACAGCGATCAGGATGCGGGCATTCAAATCGTGCTGCGCGCGCTCGAAGCGCCGCTGCGCGTGATCGCCGCGAATGCCGGGGATGAACCGTCGGTCGTCGTGGCGAAAGTGCTTGAAGGCAAGGGCAACTTTGGCTACAACGCGGCCACCGGTGAATACGGCGATCTTGTCGAGGCAGGTGTGGTCGATCCGACCAAGGTCACGCGCACGGCATTGCAGAACGCCGCATCGATTGCCGGGCTCATCCTGACGACGGACGCGACGGTCGCCGAAGCGCCGAAGGACCCTAAACCGGCGCAGTCGGTCGCACCCGAGTTCGAGCACTGACCCCGGCAGCGGGTCGTGTACGCGCCGGCCAACAGTCGCGGCCGGCGCAAGTCGTTTGGCGCCGCAGGCTGCCCCAGGACATGCGGCGCCCCTTTTTGCCGAAGATCGACATGAAACTCGAACTTTGCATTGACTCGAAACCGCTCGACATCGAGCTTGACGACGTCGTGGCAGGACTGCTGGCTGCTCGGCTCGATTTGCCGGCAAACACCGATCACCGGGACGCCATCACCCGTTATCTGAACGAGAAGGGGGCGCCCTGGAGCCTGGACGCGGAACACATGCGCCGACGTATCGTTCGCCGACTGATCCTCGATATCGCCGATCCGGCACTCGTGATCGGCTATCTGATGGCGAACGACTGAATCGGCCGGGCCGGTTCCAGTCGGCTCGCGGGGCATGATGTGCATGAGGCGGCCCGCCGTCCCGCTGCCCGTCATCCGGAATTATGGTGCGAGATCGAGTCGGGCTCGAAGCACGACGCAGTGCGATATGCGTCGAGCGCTTCCGGCCTCATGCGTCGCGCGGCAGGGGAAACCGGATCAGCCGATTTCGATCGTGCGACTGGCGGACCTGGCCGGCTCCGATTTCGGTACGGTCAACGTGAGGACACCGTTGTCAAACTTTGCCAGGGTGTGATCGGGGTCGGCATTTTCCGGCATCGGGATCGTGCGCACGAAGCTTCCATGGGCGCGCTCCAGCCGGTAGCAACCGTTTTCTTCACTGCGCACGTCCTGCCTTTTCTCTCCGCGCAGCACGATTGCCCCATCCTCGACGCTCACCTTCAGATCTTCGCGCTCCATTCCCGGCAACTCGGCGGTCACGCGCAGCACCGGGCCTTCATCGACGACGTCGATGCGCGGCTGGAAGCGCGATGAACTGAAGTCGCCAAACCACCGTTCGAGCGTGCCGTTGCCGGCGAACGGGTCATGCAGGAATTCCTCCATGGCGCGCCATGGTTCTCGTGAAAACAGTCTCGAAACGTCGGGCCACGACGCACGCCACGACTCGCCTGCCGGCGTACTGTCCGGGCCTTCCGCATCGGGCTTGCGGGTGGCCCCGCGAAGGAACTTGAAGGGGTTCCACTTTTTCGGATCGACATTCATGGCGTCCTCCGATTGATCTCCAGTTTGTTTCGAGCCTGGCGTAGCCAGCCGGTGCGGACACGCGCGCCGTGATTCGTTTCACGCGGATCGTGCGGATCCGGGGCGCGTGTCCTCACCCATGCGCCTGCGTCAATTCAGGCAGCGAAGCCTCGCCGATCCTGTTCTGCGTCGACGCAGGGGCCGCGCTGCGCCTTGGCTCATGACGCGTCAGCCGGTCTTGACTTCGATGCGTCGTGGACGCGCTTCGTCGCGGCGCGGGATCGTCAGCTTCAGCACGCCGTCCTGAAGGCTCGCCTCGATCCTCGACGAGTCGAGATCCGCCGACAGCGTAAACGTGCGGGCGAAATGCGGCTCCCGGACCTCGGCATGCTGAAGCCGCAGATTTGCCGGCGTCGGCACCACAGCCTCGGCCTCGATCATGAGGCTGCTGTCGTGAACCTTCACGTCCAGCTTGTCCTTCGTCACGCCGGGCAAATCGGCCCATAGCGTGACGCCTTGACTGTCCTCGTACACGTCGACGGCCGGCACGAGCGTCATCCGGCGCACGGGCTGTTCGGTTTCGCGACGCGCCACGGCGGACGAGTCGCGTTCCGTCATGTGGGTCGTGTCTTTCATGATCGGCTCCTCCTCTTACTGGACAGCGATGGCGCGCGGCCTCGACGATTCACGCTTGCCAATGCTGATCGATAGACACCCATTTTCGTAGCGCGCCTGGACCTTGTCGGGATCGGCGGCCTCGGGCAGCTCGATGACCCGCCGGAACGTCCCGGCAAAGCGCTCTTGCGCATAGGTGCGGCGCTCACCCCCGGCGTCGGGTTGTGCCGGTTTGCGTTCGCCGCCGATGGTCAGCAGCCCCTTGTCGATCGACACATCGAGCGCGGCGGAGTCGACGCCGGGCGCGAACGCGACGATCTCGATTGAATCGTCCGTCACACCGATATTGATCTGAGGGAAAGTGCCGAAACGGCTCGCACGAATGCTGGACGGGAACCCGACGAAGCGTTCCGCCATCTGCTGCCGCAGGCGGTCGAACTCGCTGAAGAGATCGGTTCCGAAATAGAGATCGCTCATGATCTTATCCTCCTCGCATGCAGCATGGAGGCGAACGGGCCTACGCGCTCCAGTTCGCCTGCCTGACTGCGTGGCAAACAAATCGAAACACGCAGCGCGCGGAATGAAGCGACCCGCGCGTCTGCCTGAGCGAAACCTAAGATAGGAATTCTGCGGAGAATTTCAAGGGGCAACCGTCATTTTTTGCACTTGAAATTGCTGCGCTGGACCCTATCATCGCGGCGAATCGGTACTGCATGACGGAGGACGCGATGGAATTCGACACGGATTGGCTTACGCTCGGCAGGCATCGTATTCGGCTGCGTTCAACGAGGGGGTTTCCGACCGAGTCGATGCGCACCGTGGCGGAGGTTTGCCGCCTTGCGATCGACAACAACATGAGTGCGCGAGCCCGGCTCGTCGAGGTCGTCTGCCGGCAGGAAAAGACTTACGACGTCGTCGTCGGCACCACGATCGCGGAGGACAAGTCTTGTGCGCCGCAACTCGAAGCGGCCGTGGCGGTCGTGCTGGGCCTGTTGCCCGACCAGATCAACATCACGGTCACGCCCGTCACGCAAAAGGAGGTCGATCTGCACTTCGGCGTGTATGAGCGGATGCTGTCGGAGAAGCTGGGTACGACGTCGCCGATCCAGTGATCGACCCGGCCCCGCGATGCGTCGCCGGTGCCGTTCGGTTTCGGCATTCGACACTTGCCGGTTCATGCGTGAACGGACCGGCGCAGGTGTTCGCCTGGAACGGCAAAGGGACGAAGGGGCGGCGAGCGGTGACGCTTGACCTTGGCGGCCGCCGCGCAAACTGAACTCGAAGCGCTGCTTCTTGTCCATCACGATCATGAGTTGCCTGCGTCCATCGCTGCCTTGAGGCGATGGAGCGGGCGGCCCGGGTGCCGCCGCTGCGGGGCATGCGGCAAGCAATGCGACGGCGGGGAATTCGCATCGCGCGCTGCGTCATCGCAGCGACATCTTTCTCGCGTAAATCTATGGTACTTCGCCAGTCGGCGAGGTACCGTTTTCTCAAGGAATACCGACCATGGCGGCAAAACGCCTTCGCATCAACATGATTACCCGTCGCCAGTCGACGTTCGATGGCCGGCATCTCGACACCGAGGCGGCACGCCGCTTCGACGCACACACGCAGGACGCGACGCCTGCTCATCTGAAAGTCACGCAGGGCGCCGAGGCCGAATGGCTGCCGCGCGTGAAGGTCAGCGAACGATAATCCGGTGCCGCGGGACGAGCCGCTGCGCGATAGCGACGATCTCGCCGTGCGGCGGCTTTTTCAATTTCAGGCCGGCTCGTGGCCAGCACGGCAAGGTTGGCGAACAACGAGCCCATCGGCCAGCCGAACTGCGGCTGCGACGCGACGAAACCGCGATGCGCATGGGTGCGCGCCCACTCCATCGACATCGGGGCCGAGTCGCCCCATTCGCCACCCACGCCGACGCCCTGCATGAAACGCAATGCCGTGGCGATAACGGCGCCCCGGATGCCGATCGCGGCGGCAAGTCGGAAAACCGAAGCAAGCGGCGATGCGATCGAGATGATCCGCGGTGGGCCGACCAGGCCCGCTCACCATTTATGCATCTTTCAACCAGGGCATTTCCACGGGCGACACGACCAGTTGCCGGAATTCGCGTTTCAGATCGAAGATGAACCCGACCAGGATCATGGAGTCGGCGTAAGGGATCGGAAAGACATGCGGATTTTCCGGCGTACGCAGCGGGCGCTCGGGGCTGTCGGCCGTCGCCGCGGCGTTCTCGCGCACGCTTTCCAGTTCGTCGGCCATGGCCGGGCCACTGATTTGCAGCACACGGCTACGCAGGTCACTGAAGGGCTCGATGCGCGCAGCGTCTTCGTGGTATTCGGGCACTTCGTATACGAACCAGGACATTTTCGTCTCCTGTGAGAAGGGGCGCTATTCTAACGCCGCGCGAGGATGCACCGAGCGTCGCGCGGCGGAATTCCTGGACTGGTTGGTGTCGTCAGCCCGAAGCTTTCACTGTAGTCAATCGGACTGAGTGCCCCAAGCGAGATCCTGATCCGTTTCTCGTCGTACCTGCGCGGCATCGAGCATCGTGTTCGCGCGCCCGGTTTACCCCTCCTGCCTGACCGCGGTAGACATGTACTGTTCGCGGACTGCCAGCCCCCCGTATGGCAGGTGCGATGCGGTGACCGTCGCTACGTAATCCGAATAGGCGTAGCTCACCCGCGCAACCGCCACGGGTTTGCCTATCAGCGATTCCAGCGTGGTATCTCCAGACACGGATGTCGGTGCGCCGAGCGCATCGTGCAGATTCCGGACGGCGATCTGCCAGCTCCGTCGTGTTTCATCTGCTGACATGTCGCGACGGTACACATTGATGGCCATCAACGTGTGATCCGGCGCGAAACTGAACCATATTTCGCTCACGGGTGGGCCATTCGAGCCGAGCGATTCGGCAGGCACGCCTCGACAGCGCAGGTAGCGCAAGCCTCGGGACAATTCGAGGCACTGCGCGTTGTATCGCGACATTCGTTCCAACACTTCGGCTTCCGTGCTGCGATCGAGCTGCAGGCCGAACGCAGGACGGTGGGCGGCCGCTGATACACCTCTCTCCTGCAAAATGGCTTTGTTTCGAATCGACAGCACCGTTCGGGAATCGACGGAATCAACCGGACACTTCACGCCAAGCTCGGTGAGGAGCCGTCGCCCTTGTGTCGTGTGCAACCAGCCGATCCCGGCAACGCTCATGGAGATTGCCGCAGCGACCCACGCGATCACGTGGGTCCTTCGCACCGCCGTCAGCCCGTACATGATGTTGCAACCGTCGGGGGCAGATACACGGGGCCGCCGGGTGTGGCGCTGATGATGGTATTACGCAGGTTGAAGAGGATAGGTACCGCACTGAACTGGAATTTCGTGCCGACCGGGATGCCGGCCGAGTTTTTCTCGGTGAGCGTGTACGTTCCATTTGTCGTCGACGTCAGTGCGGCAAAGTCCGCGGCCGAGAGCTTGCTTTGCAGCGTCGCGACGAGATCCACCATGAACTGGTCGAACACGCAGCCTGGAACGCCGACGTCGTTATGGGCAGCCGTCATGTCCTGGCACATCTCCGGCTGGGCGTCGATGTCTCCGGCCACCTTGACAGGGCCAGGGTAGGTGTACGGACCGCCGAGGAGCGCTTCGAACTGCAGCGTGAGACAGGCTTCAAGCCGTGCTGGCGTGTCATGGGCTGCACTGCTGTGGGTGGCATTACCTGTTACAGCCGCAAAATAGGGCGCTTCGACCGGGTCCGCCAAAAGGCCTGCGACAGCCGCATTGACCACGCCGGCCACTACGCCGGGGGCCGCCGAATCACCGCCGAGCGCGGTCCAGATGGCCAGATTCTCCGGATGTTGCGCTGCCACGGGCGCAATGTCGTCTCCGCCTCCGCAAGCGCTGAGCGCGAACGGCGCCGCTGCGGCAACGACGATACCGATGAAAAGCTTCATGAGTTGTCTCCTCTGAATGCCATCGCGACGCCATTTCCCGAGGTGGGACGCCAAGCACCTTGGCTGGATGACATTTGCAGATACGGTGGCCGAGCGAGAACGGATGCAGTGGCGATTGAAGATGCGAACGGTTGTCGACGCCCTCGGCATTCCCTGGATCGCGGATCTGTCCGCGATGAAGTACTCATCGCGCATCCGCTGCGCGGTTCGACTCGTATCTCCGATTGCTTCCAGTCAACGGCGGCAATCTTTCGGAGAACGAAAATGAAATCTTGCAGCAAAGTTAAACTGGGTGGTGCGGCGCTCGCCCTTGCATTCGCAACGTGCGTGTACGCGCCTGCCACCGAGGCAGGATCCATGTCGATGGAGCAGACGGTCGAGGTGGGTGGCGCTGCGATGTACCCGTCGAGGAACATCGTCGAAAACGCGGTGAATTCTCACGATCACACGACGCTGGTCGCTGCGGTCAAGGCGGGTGGGCTGGTCGACACATTGTCGAGCAAGGGGCCCTTCACGGTATTTGCACCGACCAACGACGCATTCGCCGCGTTGCCGGCCGGCACGGTGCAGACGTTGTTGAAGCCGGAGAACAAGGCGATGCTCGTCAAGGTGTTGACGTATCACGTCGTATCCGGACGACTCACGGCATTCGACCTTGCCAGGGCGGTCGAGCAAGGTGGCGGCAAGGCAACGCTGAAGACGGTCGAAGGCGATTCCCTGATCGTCAGCCGTGGCGCGAACGGGCTGGCCGTGACCGACGACAAGGGCAACGTCGCGCACGTCACGATCGGCGATGTCATGCAGTCCAATGGCGTGATTCACGTGGTCGACTCCGTGCTGATGCCCTGATGCTTCAGCCTGTATCGGCAGGAAGGCGTGATGTGCGGAAGCAGGCCGTGCGCGCTTGCACATCACGTCGCCCCCGGTATGTCGTCGGGGCGCCCCGTCGCACGGTCGAGCCCGGCTAGCGATCGAAGGTCACTTCATTTGGCTCTGTGTATTCAGGATCTCTACCGAACTGAGGGCTCGCGCGCGTGCAACCTGGTGATCCACGATCGGGAAGGGATAAGTTGCGCCGAGCGCGATGGATGCTTCCCGCAGCGCTTCAGCGGAAGCGGTCCATGGGCTGTGGAGTGTTTTGGCGGGGAGTGCAGACAGTTCGGGCACCCACCGCCGCGTGTATTCGCCGCTCGAGTCGAACTTTTCCCCCTGCAAAACAGGATTGAAGATTCGAAAATACGGGGCTGCGTCGGCGCCGCTTCCTGACACCCATTGCCACCCGGCGGGATTGCTTGCCTCGTCCGCGTCAACCAGCGTATCCCAGAACCATGCTTCGCCCTCGCGCCAGTCGATCAGCAAGTGCTTGGTGAGAAATGACGCTGTCACCATGCGCACGCGGTTGTGCATCCAGCCCGTGTGCCAAAGCTCGCGCATGCCGGCGTCGACCAGCGGGTATCCTGTTTTCCCCCTTTGCCACGCGCGAAGCGCCTTGGCGTCGGTACGCCACGGCATGGCGTCAAACTGACGCCGGAAATTGACCTGATGAAGGGGTTCGCAGTGGTAAAGAAGGTAATACGAGAATTCTCTCCATCCGAGTTCACTGAAGAACTTGTTCAACGACTCATTTTTGGCATCGTCAATGCGAACAACTCGCCTGCTTCGCATCGCGTCTACCGCTGATAACGTCGCGTACCACACCTGCCGGGCCGAGATATTTCCGAAGCGAAGATACGGAGAGAGCCGGCTCGTCGCTCGAGTGGCCGGAAAATCTCGAGCGCCGGCATAGTCGGAAAACGAGTGTTCAATGAAGGCCTCGAGTTGATGCCCGGCCGCTTCCTCGCCGCATCGCCAGGTTGCACGCAGGCCCTCCGCCCAGTCCGGCGTCGAGGGCTGCAGTGCAAGCGCGGGAAGCGTACAGACGTGTGCGCTGACGTTTCTGGAGACGGGAAAGAACGTGACCCGGGCGGGCGCCGACAGTGGGCACGGCGGGAAAAAATTATCGCGGCGAGCGGCTCTCCAGTACGCGCTGAATACCTGGAACGGCAAGCCTTCGCGCGTGGCCACTGTCCAGGGTTCGCGCAAAAGATGGCCATTGAATGTCGACACGTCGATGCCGCGCCCGATCAGGTCTTTCTTGATCGATGCATCCATTTCCGTTTGCGCTTTCGAGTAGCGGCGATTCCAGAAAACCATTGCCGCCCGGGTCTCGACGGCGAGGCTCCTGATGGCTTCGTGTTCGTTACCGCGAAGCACGAGCAGCGAGCCGCCGAGAGCGGAAAGCGAGTCGTCGAGTTTTTTCAACGACTCGTGCAGCCACCACTTCTGCGCGCCCCCCATGGCGCGCCCGAGCTTCGGGGCAGGGTCGTAGACGTAGACGCAAACAACAGGATGGCCGGTACTGACCGCATGAGAGAGTGCGGGATTGTCGCTGAGTCGTTGGTCATCCCGAAACCATACGATAACGGGGCGGGATTCATACGGCAATTCGGTGCGTGTCATGTGTGGTGCCTGAGAAGGTACGTTGGCAATTTGAACGGGATCGGAGATAACGCTGGCTTACGACGCGTCCGGCTCTATCCGGCGCGGGCGTCATTCATGTCGCCTGCGCCGATTGGCGGAGGAGAAGGGGGCGTTACGCCATCCCAATGGCTTGCAATCGCAAGCGCGGCCGGCAAGATGAACGCCCAGCCGGTTGCGAGAACGACGAGCGCTGCAGCCGAGTCTTTGAAATGAACGGCCCCCAGCGCCGCACCTGCGCGAAAGGATGCGGGGCCTGCGAATGCGCCGACGAGCGCCGAGACGAGCGGTCGCGCCCGAAGCCAGAGCAGCAAGGTGTTGAGTTGAATCGCGAACAGCGCCCACAGCCCCGCGAGCCAGTACGGCGCTGTACCTTTGAGAAAAACGCCGTTCGGGTACACGAGCAGGCCGGAATGTGCAACGGCGCTGTCCCATAACCATCCGGACACCGTGACCGTGATGACGATCCGCGCCTCGGATGCGGGCCGACGCGCGAAGAGAAGATGGCCCGCTGTCGCGATCAGCGCATAGGTGACGCCCCACGCGGCGTGATGCGCTGCGGCAGTCATCACGCATACCAGCCATCCTGTCTGGGTCGTCGCGAGATAGACGTACACGCGAGCGGCGCCGGACTTTTGCGTGCTCGACGTCAGTTGATTCGGCGCGCTCCTCATGATCGTTCGCGCGGGATCATCGGTAACGGCATGGTCGCCGTGCCGCCACGTCGACGTTGCATCTCGGGGTAAGTGGCAGGTAGAACGCTCATGGCAGACGGCTCTCACTATCGTCGACGAGCGGACTCGCCACCGGACGATTGCTTTGCAGCGAGCGATGGTCGGCATTCCGCGTTGATTCACCTATCCATTCACATACGACTCTCCGTTGCGGACGGATGCACTTGCGCAGGAAAGATCTGGATGCCGTCAAGGGGCGCGGTTGCCATGCGATGCGTGCATCCGCTTGCGCGCAAGCGCCGTAAACCTCGTACCAGGCGGCGGATGCGGCCGGAATCGTCAGGAATGGGGATCTCCATGAACATGAAAGCCGGGCTTGTCGTCCTGTCGGTGCTGCTCGCGGCCGGTCTCCTCTCCGCGTGCAGCCCGGTGCGGCTCCTGAATGCGCTGACGCCGAGCTACACGTTCAGTCTGTTCGCAGGTATCCCGTACGGATCCGGCGAACGCCAGGTGCTCGACGTCTATTTGCCCACGCGCGTCTTGCATCACTGGCCGGCCGATGCGAGTGCGGGCGCCCCTGTGGTCGTGTTCCTTTACGGCGGAAGCTGGCAGACCGGCGAGCGCAAGGACTATCTGTTCGTGGGAGAGGCGCTCGCGTCGAGGGGCTTTGTTGCCGTGCGGGCGCCCCTGTGGTCGTGTTCCTTTACGGCGGAAGCTGGCAGTCCGGCGAGCGCAAGGACTATCTGTTCGTGGGAGAGGCGCTCGCGTCGAGGGGCTTTGTTGCCGTCTTACCCGACTACAGGACGTATCCGGCGACCACCTTTCCCGGTTTCGTCGACGATGCGGCGCAGGCGGTCGCGTGGGCACGCGAGCACGCGGTTGCGTTCGGCGGCGATCCACATCGCCTGTTTCTGATGGGGCATTCCGCGGGCGCGCAGATTGCCGCATTGCTTGCGACCGACGGCCGCTATCTGGCGGCACAGGCGATGCGGAAGAGCGATATCGCCGGCGTGATTGGCCTGGCCGGGGCTTATGATTTCCTGCCGCTGCGCGATACCACGCTTGAAAGGATATTCCCGCAGGAAGTGCGGGCCGCGAGCCAGCCCATCCGGTTCATTCAGGGTACGGAGCCGCCGATGTGGCTGGCCACCGCGGAGAACGACACCGTGGTCGAGCCCGGCAACACGACCCGCTTCGCGCGAGCATTGCAAGAGAAGGGCGACACCGTCGTGGTCATGCGTTACCGGAACGTGGGCCATGCGTCGATCGTCGGTGTTCTGGGCGCGCCGTTGAGAGGGATGGCGTCAGTGCTCGACGATCTCTCCGCGTTCGTGGATCGAGTCGCGCATGCGTCGAATGCCGGAACCACGGGCAGGCCGCCGGCATCGCCTGCCGCAGCGGCTCGTTCTTCCGTTTCGGCTCAGTGATCGACGCAAGCCCTGCATTGCACGCGAAAGAGCATCGCCACCTGCCGTCGTCGGCAGGTCGGAACAGCCGGCGGCGCGTGCCGCGCTACAGCGCCTTCAGTTCCGGCGTCGTCCCGCCCAATCCCTCTTCGCGGAGAATGACGGCAAGCGCCGTCTCGAGCAATTCGGCTGCCCGGTTCGCTGCGTCTCCAAGGTGGCGGTGCAGCAGCGCATCGGCCGGCGATCGCGACACGCATTCGTCGCTGTATCGCTCGAACGCACTGAGCTGCATGATCAATTCGGAGAGGTGACGCGGACACTCGCATTTGACGGTGGTGGACAGGCCGCTGAGCGACGCGAGCGTCGCCTCGTCGAAGCGTCGCCGCGTGCGCAGCCAGAGCCCGCGATCCGCGTCATTCGATTGGCGCGACTTGACGACGGCTTGCGCCAGTTTCGAAATGATCGATATCGGGTTGGTCTGGCCTTCCGTCGACCGGAACAGCTCGAACCCCGACAGACGCGCCAGCTCGACCGCTTCTGCCGTGCCGAACCCGTATACGACGGCCACGGCGTGCGCGTTGAGCTGTTGCGCCTGGGCAGCGAGCTGCGTCGAGCTGCGAAACGACATCCTCATGGAGCGACGTGGTCGTCGCGATGAGGGCATCGACCGACGTACCCGCATGCGCGCTCGTGTCGTCGAGCGAGTCGATTCGCGCGGCGATCCGGATTCCCATTCGCTCGATCGCGGCTTCCGGAATCGAAAGCGCGCCGACGACCGCGAGGCTCACACTTGCCTCGTGAAACGCCGGGTCACGCGTATTCGTCAACGACAACGCCTCGAGTTCCTCGCGGCTCAGGCTGGCGATCGACCCGATCGCGTGGCCCTGATTGACGAGCGTTTTCAGCAATCGAATGCGCTGCACGTCGTCGTCCGAGTACAGCCGTTGTCCGGACGGCGTTTTGGGCGGCGCAACCACGCCATAGCGCCGTTCCCAGATTCTCAGCGTGGCTGCCGGCATGCGCGCCAGGCGCGCGGCCTCGCCGCTGCGATAGCGATGGGGCGTATCGCGATCCTTGCGAGGGGGCATCGTTGCTCTCCTGAAGTTGACGTACTGTTGTCTCAGGATTGTACGCAGTTTGCGTGAAATACGAAGCAGGAAAGTGATTCAACGTGCGGATTTTCGTCCGAAAAGGTGGTTCGCGAAGCGCGAGCCGGCTAGAATGCTTCGAAGCGGTGCCGCTCGGTGTCGCGAGGTCGGCCGGGACGCGCGCGGTGCCGGGCATACGGTGGGTCAAGGTGTTTCGTTCGACGCGCACGCGCAGGTGTCTCGACAACCCAGGCGGCGATCATCAATCGCGAAGCGTCCCATGAAGACTTTGAGGCTTGTTCTCGGCGATCAGCTGGACCCGAATCATCATTGGTTTTCCGATGTCCGGGCCGAAACGATCTACGTGCTGATGGAAGTTCGGCAGGAAACCGACTACACGCTCCATCACGCTCAGAAGCTGATTGCGATCTTTGCGGCGATGCGTCGCTTCGCGACGCTGTTGCGCGATGCGGGCCATCGCGTGCACTACATCGAGATCGACGACCCGCTCAATCGTCAGGCCATTCCCGCCAACCTGGACAGTGTCGCCGAGCTTCACGGCGCAGCGTGCATCGAGTATCTGCTGCCGGACGAATGGCGGGTCGACCAGCAACTGAGCGCTTATGCGGCAGCGGCGAACGTGCCGGTTCGCGCGGTCGATACCGGTCATTTCCATACGACGCGCGACGAGGTCGGACATGTGCTCGGAACCGGCCGATCATGGGTCATGGATCGCTTCTACCGGAGCATGCGCGTGCGGCATCGCGTATTGCTCGACGCGCAAGGGCGACCGGCAGGCGGCCAGTGGAACTACGATGCCGAAAACCGCCAGGCGTGGCCCGGCTCGCCCGCGGAACCGGCCGACTGGCGTCCGCATCACGATCATCGCGCGCTGTGGCAACAGATCGTTGCGGCGGGCGTGCGCAGCTTCGGGGAGCCGTCGGCCGGCGACTTCCGCTGGCCCGTCGATCGAGCCGAAGCGCTCGCCTGCCTCGACGCCTTCATCCGGGATGCGCTGCCGTTTTTCGGGCAGTTCCAGGACGCGATGCACGGGAGCGCGCGGCGCCTGTTCCACTCGATGCTGTCGTTCGCGCTCAATGTGAAAATGTTGAATCCGCGCGAGGTCGTCGCGCGGGCCGAGCACGCGTATCGCAGCGGCGCGGCGCCGCTTGCCGCGGTCGAAGGGTTCATCCGGCAGATACTCGGCTGGCGCGAGTTCGTGCGCGGCGTGTACTGGGCACGCATGCCGGGCTATGAAAACAGCAACGCGTTCGGTCATCGCCGCCCGTTGCCGCATTGGTTCTGGGATGGCCGCACGCGAATGGCCTGCATGTCGCACGCGCTGCGGCAGTCGCTCGAAGACGCGCATGCGCACCATATCCTGCGGCTGATGGCGATCGGCAACTTTGCGCTGCTGGCCGGGCTGGATCCGCACGAGGTGCATGAGTGGTACCTCGGTGTCTACATCGATGCGTTCGAATGGGTCGAGATGCCGAACACGCTCGGCATGAGTCAATACGCCGACGGCGGGGCAATGGCGACCAAGCCGTACGTTTCCAGCGCCGCGTACATCCATCGGATGAGCAATTACTGCAAGGGCTGCGCGTACGACCGCAATGCGCGAACCGGCGCGCGCGCATGCCCGTTCAACGCGCTGTACTGGGATTTTTTCGACCGGCACCGCGGCGCGCTGCAACACAACAACCGGCTCGGGATGGTCTATCGGCAGCTCGCGCGCTTTGATGACGAGGCGCTCGAAGCGATTCGCATGCAGGCGGACACTGTGGTGCGGAATATCGAATCGCTGTAGGCCGTTCCGCCATAGGCCGCCGCCGTTCAGTGCGTGATCAGGGTGTCGGCCACCGCGCCGCCGAGGCCGGTGCCGCTGAGCCACGCGCCTTCGATCTTGCCGCCGCCCAGCCAGTCGCCGCACAGTCCGATGCGCGGGCCTGCCCGCCACGCAAAGCGGCCGGGAGTCGCGACAGACGACGGCGCCGGCTCGGCATAGCGCCAGCGATGGGCGGTTGCCGTGTCCGCGGTGGCGCCCACGATGTCCCGAAAGGCGTCCAGCAGCGTGCGCGTTATCTGCTCGGGCGGCGCCTCCAGATGAGCCTGGCTCCAGTCGGGTGTCGCGTGCAGCACCCACGTGCTCGCGCCGGTGCGCCCGGGCTTGGACGTGTCGTGGGCGATCCAGCCAAGCGGACCGGAATTGACGAATGCGGCGTCGAATCCCGGGTCCGGCAAATGGCCGCACTGCGCCATCACGGCCCAGGCCGGGCGCATCTCGGTACGCTGGGCAATCACCGCGAGACCCGGTTCGGCGCGCTGCAGGAGCCGGACGGCCTGCGGCGCCGGGACCGCGACGATGACGACGTCGTGACGCGCGTCCAGCGCACGATGCTCGGCCGAGATCAACTGCCAGCCATGTTCGTCTCGCATCAACCCCGTGATCGTCGTCTCGCGCACCGTTTCGATTCCGGCCGACAGATGGCGCGCCGGCGCAGTCATGCCCGGCACGCCGACGTATCGCTGAGCTGGCGCGAGCAGTGCCCGCGGCCAGAGCGAGCCGATCGATGCGACGCGCGCGGCCCACGGGGCGGCTGCGCCGCTGGCGACCCATCGCGATATTTCAGCGACGAATGCCGGATGTTGCGCGGTGAAATACTGCGCGCCGTGATCGGCTTGCCAGCCGTCCGTGCGGCGCGTGCTCATGCGCCCGCCCACGCCACGGCTTTTCTCGTACACCGTCACTCGGTGGCCCGCATCGGTGAGGACGCGCGCGCAGGCCAGCCCGGCGATTCCCGCGCCGACGATCGCGATGTTGGCGGGTGAATCGGAAAATGAAGTCATCTGATTCGTCTTAGAAAATGCAGAATATTGCGCAAATTCTTCGCGCTTATATTGAATTCTACGTCATGATCGGGCATATGAAGCCGATATTTGTGGCATGTGACACGTGAATTTTGACTCGTTAAGTCATAGTGAGTCGTCATATCGCTTCATCCTGCCGGGAATTGGCATAGAATAGAAACTGTGAACAAACGGCATGTCGCGGCCCGGCCGCGCA
This sequence comes from Arapaima gigas, assembly GCA_900497675.1. Classification (NCBI taxonomy): domain Eukaryota; kingdom Metazoa; phylum Chordata; class Actinopteri; order Osteoglossiformes; family Osteoglossidae; genus Arapaima; species Arapaima gigas. The sequence goes on along the minus strand of UFQX01000855.1, from coordinate 54,114 downwards.
TCGTGCGGCGGTCGTCGAGCGCCGCGCGCGCAGGAGCCGGAGTCGCCGCGCGGGAAGGGTGCTTGCAACAGGAGTCGTCATGGCTTTTGTCTGGATTTGCGGGGCAACGGGAGCCGTTGGCAGCGCGCTTGCGCGTCGGCTGGACGCCAAGGGCGTTTCAATGGTGCTCACCGCCCGACACGCTGACAGTCTCGGCGCCCTTGCCGACACGATGTCGCGCGAGCGTGTGGTCGTTGCGCCCGCCGACGCGACTGATGCGGCGGCGCTCGATCGGGCGCTCGAGGCAGGCGTCGAGCGATTCGGCGTGCCGGACGGGCTTGCGCATTGCGTCGGCTCGATCGTCGTCAAGCCGATGCATTCGACTTCGGATTCCGAACTGCATGACGCGTTCGCGGCGAATTACTTCTCGGCATGGAACGCATTGCGCGCGTTCGTCCGCATGTTGCTCGCCGCCCAGGCCGGGGGCAGTGCGGTGCTGTTCGGTAGTGTCGCGTCGAGAACCGGGTTCCCGAACCATGAAGCCATCGCCAGCGCGAAAGCCGCGGTTGGCGCGCTCGCGCAGGTGGCGGCCGCCACCTACGCGGCGCGCGGGATTCGCGTCAACTGCATTCATCCCGGCCTGATCGTCTCGGCGATGTCCGCGCGTCTGACGAGTGCGCCGCAGGTCGCGAAGCGACTCGCGGACGCCAATCCGCTCGGACGACTCGGCGTCGGCGACGATCCCGCCGCGCTTGCTGCGTTCCTGTTGAGCGCCGATGCGTCATGGGTGACCGGCCAGCAATTCGGCGTCGATGGCGGCCAGGGCGCGCTGATCGTTTCGCCGAGATCATGATCATGCGTGCGGCGCTGCATCGTTACCGCGTTCCCGCAGCGTTGGCGCTGGCCGGTCTGGCGCCGTTCGTCGCGCTGTCGTGGCTGAGCGTCCACGCGTCGGCTGCCAATGACGATCACGTGCACGCGCTGCTGAACTACGCCGCGTGTATCGCGTCGTTCGTCGGGGCCGTGCATTGGGGTGTCGCGCTGCGCGCATCCGAATCGCCGCCCCGCCAGCGCATTCTCTACGGGTGGAGCGTGATCCCCGCATTGATGGCGTGGGCCGTGCTCATGATGCCGGGCATTGGCGCGCGGCTCACGGGAATGGCGATCGTGCTCGTCGCCTGCGCGGCCGTCGACGGCGTGCTGTGGAGAAAGGAATTCACTCCTGCCTGGTATTTCGCGTTGCGGTGCCTGTTGACGAGTGTGGCAAGTCTCTCGCTGCTGGCCGCCGCGCCTTCGATGAACGGTTGATCCGGATCCTTCCGTGGCGACGTCCCGAACAGCTCGCCGACCCGAATGCCGGAGCATCGAATTCGGGGGGCATCACGATGAAATATCGCAGGCCCGCGGCGGCGATGCTGTCGCGTCTCCATCGAGTCGGCGGCGCGCTGCCCCCGCCGCTGCAAATGCCGATTCAACGGCGCGCGGTTCGACTCGCGCAGTGCGATCGAACCGCGAGGTGATTCGCGCGCTCATTGCTCGAGATACACCTTGAGTCGCATCAGGCTGCGGCGAATCCAGCTCTTCATCGTGCCGAGCGGCACCTGCATGCGTTCGGCCAGCTCCGCGTACGACGCCCCGCCATGAAACGCTTCCCGCAGCACATACGCCTGCCGTTCGCCCAGATGCGCGAGCCCGCGCTCCAGACGCAGGCGCTCCTGGCTCGCCTGCGCGCCAAGGTCGGGTGTCGGGTTTTCGTCGGGGATCGACAGCGCCAGTTCGTCGTCGAGCGGAACCTCGCGGTGCTGCCTGATCCGGTCGATGGTCCGATTGCGTGCGAGCGTCATCAGCCATGTCATCGCCGTGCCGCGTCCGGCGTCGAATGAGTCGGCGCGACGCCACGCCGTCGTGAACACGTCCTGAAGCAGGTCTTCCGCTTCGTGGCGGTCGCGGATCATCCGGACGATCACGCCGTACAGCCGCGCCGCCGTCAATCGATACAACTGCGCGAACGCGTGCTCGTCGCCGGCAGCGACGCGAGACAGCAATTGGTCGAGTTCCGCATGCGCGTCAGGTGCTTCGTCGGGCTGAACCACCGCATCGGCGGTGAATTCGGTTCTGCCGCCCGGGCGCGACCTCGCGCGGGACGCGTCCCGGCGTTGCTGCCTGCCTGAATGCGGCTTCGTCGATCGACCCTGGCCGGACGACGGGCGGAGCGAATCGTGCGAGCAGTTCATCGGGAACTCCGTATGGCTTTGCGCTTCCTGCTGTTGCGCGCCCGCGGTGACGAGCGGGCGCGGCTCATGGCCGGGCACGGTGCCGTCGCATTCGTCGCGAATGCCTGTCGCGCGCATTACGCATGCTTTCCGGACAACAAGGCGAGAAACTCTCGGCGAAGCGATGCGTCCGCGAGAAATTTCCCGCGCATCACGCTGTTGGTCATTCTTGCCTGGTCGTCCTTGGTGCCGCGCCAATGCATGCAGAAGTGCTCGGCCTCGAGTACGACGGCAAGCCCGTCGGGCGAGATGCGCGATTCGAGGAGATCGGCGATCTGCTTGACCGCTTCTTCCTGGATCTGCGGGCGCGTCATGACCCAGTTCACGAGCCTTCCGTACTTCGACAGGCCGATCAGATTCGACGCGGCGCTCGGCAGCACGCCGATCCAGATGCGGCCCATGATCGGGCAGAGATGATGCGAGCACGCGCTGCGCACGCGCAGCGGCCCGACGATCAGCAGCTCGTCCAGCCGCTCGACGTTCGGAAATTCGGTGACCGACGGCGCCGCGTCGTAGCGGCCCGCGAACACTTCGTGGATGAACATCTTCGCGACGCGCCGCGAGGTTTCCCGGGTGTTGTGGTCGTTGTCGACATCGATCACGAGCGAGCGCAGCACCGCTTCCATTCCCTGCGCAACTTCGTTCTGCAACGCCTCCAGTTCGCCGTCGCGCAGGTGCGCGGCGATGTTGTCGTTTGCATGGAAGCGCACGCCCGCGTTCTCGAGCCGACGACGGATGATGTGCGACAGAGGAATGCCCTCGTCGATCGCAGTCAAGGTGTGTTCGGGAGCGTCGATCAAATTGCCCATTTCGGTTCGTTTCTCGAGGTTAGGGGGTCATGCGATGGATCGCGACAGAGGCGATGATTTGCCTGTGTTTCCTGGATAAAAGCCGGGCGAACGCCGCCGCTATTTCGACGACGCGCCGACGGGGTGGCGCTCACCAGGCGTGCGCGGGCGTGCATGGCGGCCCGGCAGCGTCACCGGAGATCCGGTCCTGATCGCGCACGACGGACCCATTGGCGTTGCCGGGGCCCAGCCGCCGACGTCCCGGCGGAACCGCAACATCGGGTCGTTCGCCGTCGGCTTCGCCGCGAGCATGACGGCGGCGGACTGTTGCAACCTGGCCAGGACGAACGCTTGGTCGACGCGGCCGCCGACCGAGTGAAACAGGTGGAACCCTGCAAGGCGGATCAACGCGAGGGCCTGCACGCTGCCGTACTCATAGATGATCGCGGCCGCGCGGACACGGCGCGCCTGGGCCAGCGACACGAATTGAATCGCCAGATTCATCTGCAACGACGAAACCTCGGCAATCAGCGCGTCGACGGCCTGGCCGGGCTGTCGTAGCGCCCGCGACACCGATTCGACGCGCTCGCTGACGTGCAGGCCGGCCTGCTCGATCGTTTCGTCGGATGCAGTCAGGACGCCCGTGACGAGTAGCGTGGGACACACGCGAGCCGCGACGGTGTTCGATCGCCGCTCGGGCAGTGCGCCGTGCAGGCTGGCGCTTGCACACCGGTCGGTCACCTGCGGCGAGCGGCGCCGGCAGCGTTGGCCGCGCTGCTGCGCGGCGACCCGCAAACGCGATGCAATCGGCCGGTCGGGTGCCGCACCGGCGTGGTGTGACGGGCTGCGTGCCGGGGCGACGGACACGCGCGCCATCCATGAAGCCGGACACGCCGGAAACCGGCGCGGCTTGATGTCGTGATTGCGTGTTGGCACGGGGCCTCCCTCGGTCGATTCATGCGTCACAGCTGGATTGTATGCAAATTTTCCGGAAAGTGAAGCGGAAAAGTGATTCACATAACAATATGTACCGGATTCTTTTGAGTCATTTGCCTCGTCGGTGCTGTAAGGTTGCGTTGCGAGCACGGGAGTGCTCATTTATGCAAGGGAACTTTGTGTTGGTGTGGCGTATGAAACGATTTTCGGCGTCAATGGGGTGGCAGTTAATTTGTGCCACGACGGGCCAGAAAGTACGCCGGGAGATGTGCGATTTGGATGCATGCATCGACCGTGTCGCACATTTGCGTGTCGATAAGGCGGGATCCGGTCCGCGGCCGTTCCCGCAAGCGTCGTGCAGTTGAAACGGGGCGGAGTGAACCGCCTGTAGGCAGCCAAGGGGCCACGGGGAAGGGGGAGGACTGCTCTGACGAGCGCGCCTATGCGCACACCGGCGCCGATCGATCCCGATTCCCCGAAACAGGCGCGAGCATTCCGTCTCGGATCGAAGCGCTATCCGGGCCCGCGCGCTGCTCGCGACCGGCTCGCCAACGCGAAGTCACCAACGTGCAGCGTTTGGCTTCATGCGGGAGCGCGGCCTCCGATTCCGACGGCAACGCTCCGAGCAATATCGGACTTCGTCCCAGGCGGCTTTCCATTTCTTTCTCCAGCTGAAAGGCAAGCCGCAGGTCTCGCATGTCTTCTCAGGCAAATGCATCTTGTTGACCATGGCGAATCACGCGTCGAGAAGGATCCTGGCGAACTGTCCGGTCGCGCGGCGCTGCCGGCGTCGATACACCGGACCATTGCCGCTCACCGTCGAATCAGCGCGCATCGTCGCCCAGCAATTGACGGCGCAACGACTTTGCCCGCGTGCGCGGGTCGAGCCAGATCGAGAAGAATGCGCGCGCGAACGCCGGGTCGGTCACGTCGGCCGTGAGGCGGCCGTTGGTGTAGAAGCGTGCGCCACGCTCGGGCACATACACACCGCACAGCACGTCGCCGCGCGATACGTCGGTGAACGCCCGTTCGATATCGCGGCGCCATGCATCGAGCGTCGCAGCCGGCAACGGCGCGGGTGCGAGTCGCTCGATCTCGTCCATGCCCGTCGAGACGAGCCGCTCGCCTTTCACGTCGTGACGGTAGGCCAGCGACAACGCAAACGGCGTGTCGAACGCGCCGGGGGGCCGGGGCGCCCACAGCTGGGCGTCGTACAGGCAAATGCCCAGTATGCAGAACCGGCCGGATCCGATCAGTCGCGCCGACGCGATGTCGTCGACGCAGCTCGCGCCGGCGAACAAGGGTGCAGCCAGCGCCGCGGCCGCGACCGCGGCGAGCATCGCAAGCCGGCGCCGCATGTCAGCCGCCCGACGACACGATGAAATGCATCACGTCGGTCCGCCGCTCGGCAAATCCCGCTTCGCAATAGGCGAGATAGAGGCGCCAGGTGCGAATGAACGTCTCGTCGAACCGTTGCGCGCGCACCGAGTCGATGCGCGCCTCGAACGCGGCCCGCCAGGTGCGCAGCGTGCGCGCGTAGTCGTCGCCGAACGCGAGCACCGGTTCGGCGGCCAGGCCGGCCCGCCGCGCGGCATCGACGAAACGCTCCGGGCTCGGCAGCATCCCGCCGGGAAAGATGAACTCGCGAATGAAGTCGCTAGACGTGCGGTACGCGTCGAATAGCGAATCGATGATCGTGATCGATTGAATCAGCGCGCGAGCACCGGGCTTCAGGCGCTGCCTGAGCGTGTCGAAGTACACCGGCCAGAACGTTTCGCCCACGGCCTCGAACATCTCGATCGACACGATCGCGTCGTATTGGCCGTCGACGTCGCGATAGTCGCGCAATTCGAGCGTGACGCGATCGGACAGCCCGTCGCGGGCAACGCGCTCGGCGGCCAGCGCGTATTGCGCCTGCGAGATGGTGACGCCATGCACGCGGATGCCTTGCCGTGCCGCATGCACGGCGAACCCGCCCCAGCCGCAGCCGATCTCGAGCACGCGCATGCCGGCGCGCAGGCCGAGCGAATCGACGATGCGCTGATACTTCGCCGTTTGCGCGTCGGCGAGCGAACGCTGCGCGTCGCCGTCGAAGCAGGCGCTCGAATACGTCCACGTGTCGTCGAGCCACAATCCGTAAAAGTCGTTGCCGAGATCGTAGTGCGCGTGGATGTTGCGGCGGCTGCCGGCCCGCGTATTCATCCTCAGCCGGTGGCGCAGCGCGTACCAGAGGCGTGCCAGGCGGCCGCCGGTCACCGTCGTCGCGATCACCGGCTGGTTGCGGATCGCGAGGCGCAGCAGCGCGACGAGTTCGGGCGTGTCGATCCAGCCGGCGCGATACGCTTCCGCGAATCCGATGTCGCCCGCGCGCAGGATCGCACGGCATGCCCGCCAGTCGCGGACCTGCAGCGTCGCGGCCGGCTGGCGGTGCGGATCGCCGAACACGTGTTGCGCGCCTTCGGGCGTCACGAGCGTCAGGTGCCCGTCGTGGATTTGTCGGAGCAGCGCGAGGAACAACCGGGCCGAGAGCGGCATCGCCGGTTGCGATGCGGGAGACAGCAGGCGCAGCAAGGTCATGGACGAGCCTCGTGATCGGACAGCGCCGAGCGGCCGCGTGGCGACGCGCCCGGCGAACGGGACAATGGCGAATCGGCAGCGGCAGGACGGCCGGGGGGCGTCTTGCCGTAGAACGGCACGCGCGCGAGCCACAGCCGCAGCGCTTGCCAATGAATGCGAATGACGACGTTGATCGCGTTCAGCGGCTGCCGGGCCAGCGCGCGCCATGCGCGTGCCGCCGTCAGCGGCGCGGACTGCATGGCGATTGCCGTGCGCAGCAGCAGGCCGTCGTCGTCGCGATAGTCGATCGCCACGCTCAGGTGGTCGCCGCACTGACGCACGCGAAACGCGTAATCGCCAACGATGTCGCAAAACGGCGAGACATGAAACGTCTTGCGGCAGACCAGCACGGTGTCGGCGTCGATCGGCGCGTGACGCATCGCACTCAGCAGGTAGCCGTGGTGCGCACCGAACGTGTTGCGCACATCGGCGTACAGCGCGCGCAGCCGGCCCGCGCGGTCGTAGCAGTACCAGAAGCTCACCGGATTGAATGCGTAGCCGAAGACGCGCGGGATCGTCTGCAGCCAGATCGGGCCGTCGGCGGGAATGCCGGCGTGCGCGAGGACATCGCGCATCCACGGGCCGAGCGCGCGGCCGTCGCGCGGGCCGTAGTCGCGGGAAGCGAGCGCGAGCGGGGCCCAGCGATCGATGCCGAACCAGCCGGCGTCGATCTCGGCCAGCCGCTCGACGTCGCAGCAGACCTGGAATATCGGGTACGCGAACGCATGGCGCACCGGCCGCAGCCGTTCATGCATCACGGTGCCGACGAGAAGCCGGGCGGCCGTGCCGTCGCGGGCAAAGGGCGTGTTCATGGGCGAGCCCAGGCCGGCGCGATGCCGAAGCTGCGGGCGACGCGCAACGCCGATTTCAGTCCGTCCTCATGGAACCCGTAGCCCGTCCACGCTCCCGCAAACCACGTATTGCGCCGCCCTTGCAGCATCGGCAGGCGATGCTGCGCATCCACGGCCGCGAGATCGAGCAGCGGGTGCTCGTAATCGTAGCGGCCGAGCTGGGTGTCGGGCGCGGGCTCGTCGACCGGATTCAACGTGACGACGACCGGCGAGCGGAACGGCAGCGGCTGCAACTGGTTGAGCAGGTAGCTCACGCACACCGGCGATTCGCCGCCCGTGCGCCTCGGCCGGCCGCCCAGGTAGTTCCATGCCGACCACACGCGCCGCCGGCGCGGCAGCAACGCGGTATCGGTATGAAGCACCGCGACGTTGTGCTGGTAGCGCACGGCGCCGAGCACGTCGCGCTCGGCCTTGCTCGCATCCGCGAGCAGCCGCAGGCTGGTCGGCGCATGGCATGCGAGCACGACCGCGTCGAAACGCTCGTGACCGGCCGTATCGGTCGCCACCGTCACGCCCGCGTCGTCGCGCCGTATCGCGCGGACCGGCGTGTTCACGCGCACGTCGTCGAGCGTCGCGGCGATGCGCTCGACGTACTGCCGCGCGCCGCCCGCGACGGTGCGCCAGGTCGGCCGGTTGTTGACCTGCAGCAACGCGTGATTCAGGCAGAAGCGCAGGAAGGTCGCCGCCGGAAACCGCAGGATGTCGTTGGCCGCGCTCGACCAGATGGCGGCCGCCATCGGCAGCAGGTAGTGATGCTGGAACGATGCGCCGTAACCGCCGGCCGTGAGCAGTTCGCCGACCGAAAGACGCTGCCGGCTCGCCGATTCGAGGTGATCTTGCGCGGACGCGTTGAAGCGCAGGATGTCGCGCAACATGCCGAGAAAGGTCGGCGAGAACAGGTTGCGGCGTTGCGCGAACACCGTGTTCAGGTTGCTGCCGGCCCATTCGAGCCGGCCGCCGTCGACCGAAACCGAAAACGACATGTCGGTCGAATGGGCGGCCACGCCCAGTTCGTCGAACAGCGCGATCAGGTTCGGATAGGTCCGGTCGTTGAACACGAGGAATCCCGTGTCGACGGGGTGGCGTGCGCCGTCGAGGTCGACGTCGACCGTGTGCGTGTGACCGCCGAGATAGTCGGCGGCCTCGAACAGCGTCACACGGTGACGGCGGGCCAGCAAGTATGCGCTGGCCAGGCCCGCGATGCCGGCGCCGACGACGGCAATCCGCCGGCCGGGCAGCGACATTGAAAGTTCCGGGTGCATCGCGAATGGTCTCCGTCAGTCACAAGTGCAGGTTCGGGAATCACATGTGCTCATATACGTCGCACCGCACGCGGCGGATGCAGGCGCGGTGGTCATTCGCGATCGCCGGGCGACGCGAAGCCCGGCTTGCCGATCTGGTCGGGTGTTTGCGGCACCCGCCTGAAGCGCGACGTGTCGTAACCCATCGCATCGAGCCGGGCGAGCAGCGAGCGATAGGTGGCCTCGTCCATCGTCGGCTCGCGCGAGAAGATCCAGCCGAGCGTCTTGCCCGGGTAGCCGAGGATCGTGTACCGGTAGTCGGGATCGACGTAGAGCGTCAGTTGCGTGACATACACCGGCCAGAACAGCCGCACGCGCCATTCGCCGCCGCCGCTGCCGGGCTTGACGGCGTCGACGAACCGATAGTGCGTCTCGGGCTGGTCGAAGCCGCCTTTGCGGCCGACGAATGCGTCGTCGATCCTGCCGTCGTCGCGCAGGCGCCACTCGGCCCGGCTGCCGACGAAGCGGCGTTCCGCGAAATACGGGATGTTCGCGATCACGTACCAGCGGCCCATGTAGCGCGGCAGGTCGACGGGTACGGTCGACAGCGGAGCGGCGGCGCGCGGATTCGGGTTCGGCGGGCTGCCCGAGCACCCGGCGGCCCCGATCGCGAGCGCCGTCACGACCGTGACGGCGGCACGGCGGAGAACCCGGTACGCGATCGCGGCCGTCATGCGAGAACCCGGCGCTTGTCGAACAGATAGTGGGCGACGCCCCATTCCTGCCCGTCGGCATAGCCGAACAGCTCGGCGACCGCCATGTAGAACATCCGCCAGCGCTGGAACCAGATGCGGGCGTCGGCGCCGTAGACCGTCTCGAAAATCGGCATGACCCGGGGGCGCGCCGCATCGAGCGACGCGAGCCACTGATTGGCCGTGCGGGCGTAGTGAGTCCCGTCGAGCCACCATTGGCGGGCGATGCGCACGTCGTCCTGGAACCGCAGCAGCAGGTCGGCCGACGGCATCGTCCCGCCCGTGAAGAAATAGCGCGACATCCAGTCGGTGTCGTCGTGCACCGCGAAGTGATAGGCGAGCAGCTTGTGCGCGAAGATGTGCACGAAGAGCTTGCCGTCGTCGTGCATCCAGCGCGCGATTTTGGCGAGCAGTTGCCCGTAGTTCTTCATGTGCTCGAACATCTCGATCGAAAGCACGCGGTCGAAACCGGCATCCGCGGGATCGAAGTCGAACTCCACCACGTTGCCGGTGACGATTCGCAGATTCGTCAGCCCGCGCTGCGCCGCGCATCGCTCGATGAAGTGGCGTTGACCGTGCGAATTCGACAGGCCGACGATCTGCGCGGCCGGATACCGTTCGGCGAGCCAAAGCGACAGCGAACCCCAGCCGCATCCGAGGTCGAGAATGCGCTGGCCGTCCTCCAGCCTGGCGCGCTGCGCGTACAACGCCAGCATGGCTTCTTCTGCCTGCGACAGCGTTTCGTCGCCGCGCGGGTAATAGCCGCACGAATATTTGAGCCGCGGGCCGAGATGGGCCTCGAAGAAGCTGCCGGGCACTTCGTAATGCTGCGTGTTCGCCGCGAGCGTCTCGATTGCGATCGGGCTCGCGCCCAGTTCACGCACCAGCGTGTCGTAGGCCGCCGCGCGCCGTTCACCGTCATCCGCGTGTTCGTCGCGCAGGCGTTGCCGCATGAGCGAGCGCATGCCGGCCCGGATCAGCCGGTCCGGCAGCCAGCCGCGCTCGCAGCAGCGAATCAGCCAGGCGTCGTTGGGTGCCGCCGCCGAGGCCGGCGACGGTTGCGAGGTGGTAGCAGTCATGATCGCGTGCTCCGGTCTTCAGGGTGATCGGATCGAGTGGGGGAAGGGCCGGGCGCCGGCCTGGGAGGCCACGGAACGATGGCGCTGGTCGTGCGCATGTACTCGCGGTAGCCCGGCCGGCTTTGCACCAGACGCGCTTCGAGCAGCGGCAAGCCGGATACCTTGAGCAGCAGCCATGCCATCAGGAGTGGCGGGAACAGCGTCAGCCAGCCCCACGGCATGCCGATCGCCAGCGCCGTGTAGGCGAGCCAGTGCACGCACTCGAAAAAATAGTTGGGGTGCCGCGAATAGCGCCACCAGCCGGCGCGACAGACCTGGCCGCCGTGGTCGGGATCCGCGAGAAACCGCTTGAGCTGCCGGTCGGACGCAGTCTCTCCGGCGACCGCGGCGATCCAGATCGCCACTGCCGCGGCAATCGCGAACCGGGACGGGGTTGCCGTGCTGTAGGCGGGGATGAAGAACGCGATCGACAGCAGCATCGAGATCAGCGCCTGCAGCTGGAACAGCCAGAACATGTTGCGCGGCGCGGCGTCGCCCCACTGCAGGCGGAACTGTCGATAGCGCGGGTCTTCCGGCTGCCCGCGATTGCGCCGCCACAGGTGTCGCGCGAGTCGCAGCCCCCAGATGCCGCCGCCGGCGGCGACGAGCGCACGATTCAATTCCGGGCCGGTCGCCAGCACGGCGACGAACACGGCTACGCCGCCGAGCGTCGCGGCCCAGACCGGATCGATCATCCCGGCGTTCCGGGAATGCAATTGGGCAATCCATACCGCCGTGAAGGACAGGATCAGTCCGACGAAGGCGAGGAGGGCAACGACGACGGCGGGCATACGGGCTCCGAGGGCGCGATACCCTTTATACGGAGCCGGCGGCCGATCGGATGCAGACGAATGCGACGAGATGCGTGATCTCGTCGAGAGAGACGGCAGCGGGCGGCACGCCGCCGCGCTTTACGTTTACGGGTCGAGCGCGCGTTGCGCGCGTCAAGTGGTATGCATCGCGCCGGTGGCGAGCACCGGCCCGGTGGGTTGGCCGCTCGGCGAGCCGCCGTGAGGCTCGAGCGATACGGCGAGCACCGCGCGTGCATCGAGTCGCGCGACGATCGCTTGCGGCAGCGTCATCGACGCCGGTGCGTTCGACGCGAATACGCCGAGCGAGATCGGCTTCGCATTCGGCGGAATCAGCCAGAGCTCCGTCGAGCGGTCCGCGGCGACCGGCGGCGTGTTCGCGGGCACCACGACCATCCGGGCACGCCGCAAGTCGACCGTGGCGGTCCACCGTGCGACGCCATCCGCTTGTGCCAGCGTGGCCGCCATGTAGCGGCTGTCTTCGGCAGCGGGGCGCGGCGGCGCTTCGCCCACCCGGATCACGTTGACCGTGAGCAGCCCGAGCGCCGCCACGCTCGCGCCCATGCCGACCCAGCGCCACAGTTTCAGGTTGTTCCACCATCCGTCGGATGGCGCGGCGCTGCGCGGGCGCGACGGCGGGATGAAGCCCAGTTGGTGCTGGATCCTCGTCCAGGTTCGCGCGGGCGGGTCGACGGGCGTGACGTCGTCCGCGAGCGGGGCGAGGTGGCGCTGCCAGCGCTCGAGCGTGGCTTGCAACGCCGGGTCGCGTGCGGCGGCCTGCTCCAGCTCGCGGCGCGCGTCTGCGTCGAGCACGCCGAGCGCGTATTCCGCGCAGCGCAATTCGGGATTGTGATCGGCCGGCGTATTCATTGCTCCAGGCACACCTTCAGCTGCATCAGGCTGCGCCGGATCCAGCTCTTCATGGTTCCGAGCGGCACACGCAGTCGCGCTGCCAGCTCACTGTAGGTCGCGCCGCTGAAGAAGGCCTCGCGCACCGCGCGGCCGTGCTGCGGATCGAGTTGCGCGAGGCATCGCTCGAGGCGAAGGCGCTCCTGCGAGGCCTCCGCCAGCGCGGCGGGCGTCGGATCTTCGGCGGGAAGCTCCAGCGCCTGCTCGTCGTCGAGTTGCGCGTCGCGATGCTGCCGCAAGCGGTCGATCGTCTTGTTGCGCGCCAGCGTGATCAGCCACGTCATCGCGCCGCCGCGCGCCGGGTCGAACGCGTCGATGCGTCGCCATGCGGTCGTGTAGACCTCCTGGAGGAGATCCTCGGCTTCCCCGTGATCGTGAAGCATGCGCACGATCGTCCCGAACACCCGCGACGCGCTCAGCCGGTACAACTCCGCGAAAGCCGCCTGGTCGCCGGTTGCTGCCTGAAGCATCACCCGGTTCAGATGTTCGCGGCGCGCGACATCCGCATCGGCATCGCGCGAAGGGGCTGACTGATCGAAGCCGCTGGCACCGCCTGGCGTGTCGCTCATGCGAAGTGGATGGCGCGGACCGCCATGATGTGAATGTCGAGCGAAATATAGCATTCCCGGATGCATGTGATCGAACGATCGGTGGCGCGTCCGCTGCACGTTGTGCAGCGCAACGCCCGCTGTGATCTCTTCAGCCAGATACGAGCGACGCGTCCGCGCGGATGCAGGCAGCCGCAACGTGCCGCGGATGCGGCCGACTACCGTCGGTTGCGTGCACAATGAGCGGGTTTCGTGTCTGGAGAGTCATTCAATGAAGCGAAGTATCGTGGGCCGACCGCTGTGGGCGGCGGGCGTGATCGTGGCGGGCGCCGCCCTGGTGCTGGCGGGATGTGCAGGCCTCGCCGGCGGGCCCAGCGGGAATGCACACGTTCCGCAACCCGCGAAATCCGTCGATCTCGATCGCTACGTCGGCAGATGGTACGAGTTCGCGCGGTATGAAAACCGCTTCGAGCGCGGATGCGACGGCGTGACGGCCGACTATGCGAAGCGGGAAGACGGTCTCGTCGGCGTGCGCAATACCTGCCGCGAAGGCGGGCCGGACGGCCGCGCGCGAAGCGCCGACGGGCGCGCTAGGATCGTGGCGGACAGCGGGGGCGCAAAGCTGAAAGTGTCGTTCTTCGGGCCGTTCTTCCTCGGCGATTACTGGGTGCTCGATCGCGCCGACGACTACGCATGGTCGATCGTCGGTGAACCGTCGGGTCGGTTCCTGTGGATCCTGACGCGCGATGCGAAGCCTTCCGCTGAACAGGCCGCGGCGCTCGTCGAACGGGTGCGGGCGCTCGGTTACGACACGACGATGTTGCGGCGCACCGCGCATTAGGGCGACCGCACGCCGCACGCGTGCGCGGCGCCATCGGGCCGGGCGCAACGCCGAGCGCCGCGTATGCGCGCGGTCGTGGCCAATGGCGACGGCGACGGCGACGGCGAAAGGCGGGATGACGCCTTTGGGTCTACGTTCGCTGAACGCGAAAACCGGTTCGTTGCCTTCGGCAGTTAACTGCTCGCCCGGACAATCAGTTGGCACGACATCGGTCGCTGACTTTTGCGAAGCGCGTCGAGCGCCGGCGGATCCTCCTGCAGAAGCTGAAAGATCCGCGCGGCCGCCGTGATGCCGATTTCGCTCGCGGGCGGCCGCACGGTCGTCAGGCCGGGCGTCAGCATTTCCGCCATCGGATAGTCGCCGAAACCGACGATCGCGCATTGCTCCGGTATGCGAATGCCCGCGCCGGGCGCGGAAAGCAGCGCACCGAACGCGAGGTTGTCGTTCGCGAAGACGATCGCGTCGGCCGTGCGGCGGGCGGAACACAGCGCGAGCAGCGCCTCGCGTCCTGCGTGCATCGGCTGCGCTTCGGTCGGTGCAAACACGATCGGCTCGCGCCCATGCTCGCGCATGATCTCGGTATAACCATCGCACCGCTCGCGCGCGCTTGCGTCGCCCGCCGCGCTGTTCAGTACGAACGCGATGCGTCGATAGCCGCGTTCCACCAGATGACGCGCCGCGATGCGTCCGGCTTCCTGGTGCACGAAGCCGATCTGCAGCGGTTTGCGCCGCGGCTGGAAGTCCCACGTTTCGAGCACGGGCACCTGCGTCTGTTCGATCAGTTCCTCGGTTCCCGGGGAATGGAAGTGCGACGTGAGCACGAGCGCCGCCGGCGACCACCCGAGCAATCCACGCACCGCGTTCTCCTCGAGATCCGTCGAGAAATAGCTCGATGCGAGCAGCAACTGGTAACCGTGTGCCGTGACCTCATCGCTGAAGCTCTGGATCGTGTTCGCAAAGATCGGCCCCGAGATGTTCGGAATGACCATGCCGATGACACGGCTGCGCGCCGATGCGAGCCCGCCGGCGACGAGATTCGGCACGTAGCCGAGTTCGGCGACCGCATCGGCGATCCGCTCGCGCAGCGGCGCGGACAGCCGCGCCGGATCCTGGAAATAGCGCGACACGCTGATCTGCGACACGCCGACGTGCTCGGCCACATCGCGCAGGGTCAGGCGTCCCGACGTGCGGCGGGGACGCGCATCGCTTTTAGTCGAATCGGACATATGTTCCGCTGATTTCGTTATTTGACGCGGCAAATTCGCCACGGGAAACTGCCTGCAATGTTAGCGCTAACCAAGCGCGGTCGCCAGCACGAAACGATGCGCGGCCCGGTGGTGAGGCGCTGCTTTCGCGACAGGATATCGGATGACGACAGCTTCCCGCCTCATGCACCTTGGGGCCTTTCTGATGGAGACCGGACACCATGCAGCCGCGTGGCGGCATCCGGACGTGCCGGCCGGTGGCGGCACGGATTTTCGTGCGTATGCGGCGCTGGCGAGCACGGCGGAACGCGCGTGCTTCGACGCGATTTTCATCGCGGACAGTGTCGCCGCGAACGTGGGTGACGGCGCCGCGCGATCGGCCCGTTCCGACCGGCTCGATCCGCTGACGCTGCTGCCTGCGCTCGCGGCGGTCACGGAGCGCATCGGCCTGATCGCCACGGCGACGACGACCTACAACGAGCCGTATCACATCGCGCGCAAGTTTGCGTCGCTCGACCACATCAGCGGCGGGCGGGCCGGCTGGAATCTCGTGACGTCCGACAACGCGGCGGAGGCGCGCAACTTCGGCCGCGCCGAACACGTCGGTCACGACGAGCGCTATGCGCGCGCCCGGGAATTCCATCGCGTCGTGACGGGGCTGTGGGACAGCTGGGCCGACGACAGCTTCGTGCGCGACAAGGCGAGCGGCGTGTACTACGACGCGTCCACGCTGCGCGTGCTCGATCATCGCGGCCCGCATTTCTCCGTGGCGGGCCCGCTCAACGTGCCGCGCCCGGTGCAGGGATGGCCCGTCGTCGTGCAGGCGGGCTCATCGGAGGCGGGCCGCGACCTCGCCGCGCAGACGGCCGACGTCGTGTTCACCGCGCACGCACGGCTGGATGCCGCGCAGGCGTTCTACCGCGACATGAAGGCGCGCGCGGTCGCCGCGGGCCGCGCGCCGGGCGACGTGAAGATCATGCCTGGCCTGTCGGTCGTCGTCGCGCGTACCGACGACGAGGCGCGCGAGCGCTTCGACGCGCTGCAGGCGCTCGTCGATCCGGTCGCGGGTGTCGCGATGCTTGCGCGGATGCTCGGCAACTTCGACCTGTCCGGCTATCCGCTCGACGGTCCGTTGCCGGATTTGCCGCTCACGGACAGCGGCCAGCGCAGCCGCCAGGCACTCCTGACCGCGCTGGCCGGCGACGAGCGCCTGACGATCCGCGAACTGGTGCTGCGCATCGCGGCGGGACGCGGGCACGTGACGGTGGTCGGCAGTGCGACAACCGTGGCCGACCTGATGCAGACGTGGTTCGAGCGCGACGCGGCCGACGGCTTCAACGTGATGCCGGCCGAACTGCCGGGCGGCCTCGATGCGTTCTGTTCGCTCGTCGTGCCCGAGTTGCAGCGGCGCGGGCTGTTCCGCACGGCCTACACCGGCTCCACGTTGCGCGAGCATCTTGGGCTGCCGCGACCGGTGCGTGCGTAGCGCACACATTCGTCCCGTCGAATCCATCCGATAAGGAACCTCCGATCATGACGTTTTCCCGACGTTCGTTTCTCCGCACCGCACAGGCTGCAGCCGTGGCCGCGTTCGCCATGCCATTCGCCGGCGGCGCGCAGGCCGACACCGCCCGCACGCTGCGCATCGGCTACCAGAAGGGCACGCCGCTCACGCTGCTGAAGGCGCAGCGCTCGCTCGACAAGCCGCTCGCCGCGCGCGGCTTCGACATCGCATGGACCGAATTCCCGTCCGGGCCGCCGCTGCTCGAGGCGATGAATGCCGGCTCGATCGATCTCGGCTATACGGGCTCGCCACCGCCGATCTTCGCGCAGGCGGCGGGCAGCCGGATCGTCTACCTGGCGGCCGAACCCGCTGGCCCGCACAACGAGGCCATCATCGTGCTCGACGGCTCGCCGCTCAAATCGGTCGCCGACCTGAAAGGGCGGACGGTGGCATTCGCCCGCGGGTCGAGTTCGAACTACCTGATCGTCGCTGCGCTCGAAAAAGCCGGCCTGACCTATGCGGACATCAAGCCCGCCTTCTTGTCGCCCGCCGACGCACGCGCGGCCTTCGAAGGCGGCAAGGTCGACGCATGGGTCATCTGGGATCCGTATCTCGAGGTCGTCCAGCAGACGCTCGGCGTGCGCACGATCGCCGACTATGCGTCGGGCATCGTGCAGCCGTACAGCTTCTTTCTCGGTGCGCCGGATTTCGCGAAGGCCCACCCCGAGGTGTTGTCGGATGTGCTGTCGGCGGTCGCGCGCGGCGACGCGTGGACGGCCGCCCATCGCAGTGACGCCGCGCAGTTGATTGCTCGCGAGATCGGCGTGCCGCAGCCCGTCGTCGAGCGCTATCTCGCGCGATCCGCATTCGGGCTGCTGCCCGTCAATTCGACCGTGCTCGGCGCGCAGCAACGCGTTGCGGATACGTTCCGTCGAGCGAACGTCATTCCGCGTGCGATCCAGGTCGCTGACATTGCACACCCGGTTTCCTTCACCCGCTGACTCGATACTCCACTCGCTCGCAGAGCCGCTGTCATGAACCGACTCGCTTCCCGTACCGCCGCCATCCGTCCCGTTCGCCGCGCCGCCGCATTGCGCTGGCGCTTTCGCTTCACGCCCCGGCTGAAAACCGGGCTGCGCACGGCGGGTGCCGTCGCGCTCGCCTGCGCCAGCCACACCGGGCACGCGCAGTCGACGCTGGTCATGTACGGCATCGTCGATGCAGCCGTGCAGTACGGTCGCTTCAACAGCACGACCGGAACGACCGCGTCGGCGGCCAGCGGCAACCTGCAGGCATCGCGCTTCGGGCTGCTCGGCAAGGAAGATCTCGGCGGCGGCTATCGCGCGAATTTCCGCCTCGAGACGGGCTTCAATATCTACACGGGGATGGGAGGCGGCGCGACCGAGTTCAATCGCGGCGCATCGGTCGGGCTGTCGGGGCCGTTCGGCAGCGTCGACGCCGGCTATCTGTACCTGCCGATCTACTGGGTGTTTCTCGCGTCCGATGTCGGCACGTACGGGCTCGCGAATCCAGCCGCGATCATGTCGCTCGAACACACGACGACGCTCGGTTCGAGCGGCACCGGCGGGTTCTACCGTAACGCGGTGCGCTACCGGACGCCGGAAGCGCTCGGCGGCTGGTCGAGCGAGATCGGCTATTCGTTCGGTGCGCAGGATCCTGCCGGGCAGACGCTGAACGCGCGCAACGTCGGCGTGAACCTCCAGTACGCGAAGAACAGCGTGCTGGTCGGCTATGGCTTCAACCGCTACCAGTACTACGCGAGCGCGACGGCATCCGACGCGTCGTCGCAGCTCACGCATGTACTGACCGCCGCATACGATTTCGGTCGCATGGTGGTGGGCGGGAACTACGTGTATTCGAAGCGTACCGACGGCACGGGATGGTTCGCGTCCGCCGCGTTGCTCAACGCGCGCGTGCGTGTCGGATTCGGCGACATCAACGTCGGCGTGTCGCGGCGTATCGAGAATGGCGATGCGCGTGCGATCGCTTGCGATGTGGGCTACGTGTACTACCTGTCGAAGCGCACGCAGCTGTATGGCTTCGCGACGACGATCCTGAACAACCGTCATTCGACACAGGGATTCGCACTTCTGAACAACCCGGCGGCGACGGTGACGCCGGGATTCGACCCATGGGCGGTGACGGCTGGCATCAGGACGTCGTTCTGATCGCAACGGTCGACGGTTCAATTCAGCAGACACCAGATCGCGAGGAACGGCGTGTCGCCGGAGCGCATCGCATGCAGCGCGCCGGGCGGGTTGTGGATGCCGCCGCCGATCCCGGGATCGAACCATTCGCCGTTCTGCTGCCGGAATTCACCGGCGGTCATCAGCACGTAGGCTTCTTCCGGCGCGTGGCCGTGATCGGGGTACCGCACGCCGGGCATCATCAGCGAGAAGCCGAGTTGAATGTCGTCGCGGCTTTCGGCGCCGCCGGGCCCGCAGATCATTCCGTTCACATGCCCATCGATGTAGTTTGGGCTACCGTCCTTTCCTGACGTACGGCGCGTCCAGCCGACTACCGGCTCCAGCGACCCGATCAGCCGCGCGACGGCGGCGAACGTCGGGTTCACGCATGCGACGGCCTGGAGCGCCGGGCCAAGCCATTCGCGCGCGGGGTAGCGCGTTGCGTTGCGCAAGCCGTTGTCCGACGGCTGCTGCAATCGGGCGAATACGTGCGGTGCGAACGCGCGCGCGGCGGCGGGAAGCCTTTCCGACTGGAACAGTTCGCCGGCGATCCGGACGAAATCCGCGATGGGTTTCGGACGTTCATGCATGCTGCTCGCTGCTCCCTGAGTGATGTGGGCCGATCAGCGAAAGTCTAGGCAGAAACCTGTCGATGCGGGCAGCGAAAAAGCGCGACGGGCTTGGCATTGGCCGCCATCCGCGTGCCGCGGCTGCCGTTCGGTATGCGCGCTGTCGATCGACCGCCGCCGGCACCCTGATATGGGGCAGCGGGCAGTTCATCGCGTACGCATGGTCCAAAGCAGCTCGCGAAGTTGCCAGCCTGATTTCTCGGTAGTTTCCCTGAAGTCCCCGCGTCGGGATTTTCCCCTAGCGGACGCTTGCGCGCGCTGCGCGCGCCGCTGGGCCGCCCCCCCCCCCCCCCCCCCCCCCCCCCCCCCCCCCCCCCCCGCAAAATTCAGCACAGCCGCGCCGGCATTGCGTTTCGCCTATTTCGCACCGTTTTGCGGCGAACACGCCTTTTCGCCCCGAAACGATGCATTACCAAAGGTATGGGAAAGCGCACAGAAAATGTATCTGGAGCGACGAAATTGGATTGATACGCTGCATTCACTGCATCAGCGCCGTCAACCACGCAGGAGCCGCATCGAGCCGACGCCATGGGGGCTATCGATGACGACTCGCACGAAGTTCGCGGCTTCCCTTTCCAGTCAGTCGGGATGACAGAATGGCTCCAAATATGACGTTTGCGCCGGGCGACGTACTTCCCACCGGGGCAATCCACACCGGCGGTGCGCCGTCGATTGCCCGGTCGAGTATCGCGACGGGAACGGACATCCTGACCGTCAAGCACCTGTCGAAGATTTTCGGTCCGAAGCCCGAGCGTGCGATCGAGATGATGAAGCGCGGCGTCGGCCGCAACGAGATCTTCGCGGAAACCGGCAACATGGTCGCGGTCAACGACGTGAGCCTGAGCGTGCGCGCCGGCGAGATCTTCGTGATCATGGGGCTGTCGGGTTCGGGGAAATCGACGCTCGTCCGATTGCTGAACCGGCTGATCGAGCCGACGGCCGGGCAGGTCGTGCTCGAAGGTCGCGACATCGCACCGATGTCGACGCCGGAACTGCGCGACGTCCGGCGCCAGAAGATGGCCATGGTGTTCCAGTCGTTCGCGCTGCTGCCGAACCGCACCGTGCTCGACAACATCGCGTACGGGCTCGAAGTCGCGGGGATCAGGAAGGCGCAGCGCTACGAGGTCGCGCGCGCGGCGCTGGAGCGCGTCGGCCTCGGCTCGTACGAGAAACTGCTGCCGAGCGAGTTGTCCGGCGGCATGCAGCAGCGTGTGGGCCTCGCCCGCGCACTGGCGGTGAATCCGTCGGTGCTGCTGATGGACGAGGCATTCTCCGCGCTCGATCCGCTGATCCGCTTCGAAATGCAGAACGAGCTGCTGCGCCTGCAGAAGGAAGAGCAGCGCACGATCGTGTTCATCTCCCACGATATCGAGGAAGCCGTCAAGATCGGCGGCCGCATCGGCATCATGAAGGACGGTTGCCTGATCCAGGTCGGCACGCCCGCCGAACTGATCCAGACGCCGGCCGACGCGTACGTGCAGGACTTCTTCCGCAACGTCGACGTGTCGCGCTTCATGAAGGCATCAAGCATGATGACGCCGGTCGAGCGCGGGCTGCTTCGCAGCGATGCGCTCACGCCGTCCGACCGCTATCTGAACCAGCTGATCGACAGCGGCGCGGAATGCGGCTACGTGTGCGACGAATCCGGCCGTTACCTTGGCTGCGTCACACCCGCCACGCTGCACCGGTCCGGCGCGAAGCCGATTCGCGACGCGTTCCTGAACGACTTCAACGCGGTGTCGATCGATACGGATCTGCATCGGCTTGCGTCGATCGCGCTGACGCAGCAGCACGACGTGCCGGTAACGGACGGAGCGGGACGACTGGCGGGCGTCGTGTCCTGCCGGACGATACTCAAGCAGATGATGCAACGGAGGGCAGCATGAATTCGTCGGTGATCGGGAAGTTCGCGGAGAACGTCGTCAACTTTCTGTTTCTGCATTTCCGTGGCGGCTTCGACACGTTCTCGGCGGGGCTCGGCGCGGTCGTGAAGCTGCTCGAGGACGGTCTCGCCGCCGTACCGTTCATCGCGATGGTCGTGATCCTGGTGGGCCTCGCAGTGTGGCGCCGGGGCGTCGTGTTTTCGATCTTCGTCGGTTGCGCGCTGCTCGTCATCCATTACATGGGCCTGTGGGCGCAGACGGTGTCGACCCTCGCGCTCGTCACCGCGGCGACGTTCTTCAGCCTCGTGATCGGTGTGCCGCTCGGCATCTGGGGCGCGCGCAACAACCGGATCGGCATGATCCTGCGCTCGCTGCTCGACTTCATGCAGACGATGCCCGCGTTCGTGTACCTGATCCCGGCCGTGATCCTGTTCGGGCTCGGACGCGTGCCGGCGGTGATCGCGACGATCGTGTTCGCGATGCCGCCCGTCGTGAGGCTGACGACGCTCGGCATCAGGCAGGTCCGCGAGGAACTGATCGAAGCCGGCCGTTCGTTCGGCAGCACCGACTGGCAGCTGCTGTGGAAGATCCAGCTGCCGAACGCATTGCCGTCGATCATGGCCGGCGTGAACCAGACGATCATGATGGCGCTGTCGATGGTGGTGGTCGCGTCGATGATCGGCGCGGGCGGCCTCGGCGAATACGTGCTGAGCGGGATCCAGCGTCTCGACATCGGGATCGGCTTCGAAGGCGGGCTCGGCGTCGTGCTGCTCGCGATCGTGCTGGATCGACTGACCGAGAGCTTCGGCGTGAAGGCGAAGAAGAACGTGAAAAGGCCGCTCGCGCGTGCCGGCAAGGCAGAGCCGCGCGGCGCGGCACGGACCTGACGGACACGGCAGTCGAAGATCATCGAAGGACGATGCAGCGCCGCGGCCACGGTGCCGCGGCGGAACCGGTGTAGCAGTGCGTGGAGACCGGAAACGCCGATCGAAGGCGTTCCTCATCTTCGAAAGACTCGCGTGATTAAAAAGGAGTACTAGATGAATGCCCATGTGTTCAAGTCGCTTCTGGCGAAACTTGCCCTATCGACGGTGGTCGCCTGCAGCGCAGGTGTGGGTGCCGCGTCGGCGGCGGAGCCGGTCAAGATCGCGGTCACCAACTGGGCGGACGTGCTCGCGGTGGCCAACGTCGCGAAGTACGTGCTCGAGACGCAGCTCAAGCAGCCGGTGCAGTTCGTGCAGGCCGACATCGGCATCCAGTATCAGGGCGTCGCGCGCGGCGATCTCGACATCATGGTCGGCGGCTGGCTGCCGGTCACGCACGGCGCGTACTACGCGAAGTACAAGAACGACCTGGATGACGTGGGCATTATCTACACCGGCGGCAAGAACGGCTGGGCCGTGCCGACCTACGTGCCGGAATCGGCGCTGTCGTCGATCGCCGACCTGAACAAGCCGGAAGTCAAGAGCAAGCTGAACGGCACGATCCAGGGCATCGAACCGGGCGGCGGCCTGATGCAGGCGTCGGAGCGGACGATCAAGGGCTACAGCCTGGACGGCTACACCCTCCAGGCGTCGAGCGAGGCCGGGATGCTGGCCAGCGTGTCGCGCGCGTACCAGTCGAAGCAGTGGATCGTCGCGACGGTGTGGAGCCCGCACTGGCTGTTCCAGAAGTGGCAGATGCGTTACCTGAAGGACCCGAAGGGCACGCTGGGCGGTGACGAGCAGATCCACGCGTTCGTGTCGAAGAAGTTCGCGGGCAAGTTTCCGCGCGCCGACGTGTTCTTCAAGCACCTGAAGCTGACGCTGGCCGACGTCGAGGCGATCGAGTTCGAAGGCAACAGCACGAACGACTACGCGAGCGCCGCGAAGAAGTTCGTCGACACCCATCCGGAGAAGCTGAAAGCCTGGCTGCAGCAATAAGGCCACGCGCCGGCCACGTGGACGACGCGAGCCGCGTCGTCCGCGCAAGCCGCGCGCGGACGCTGGCCGATGCCGGCGGCCCGGCGGCCTGGAGCCGTCACGACGGCACCGGCCTTGCAGCGCGCGGTGCTTCGAATCCACGCAGAACGTCATGAACCGCGTCGCGGAGTCACCCAGTGAACGAGAACGCCCGCTTTTTTGCCGAAACGCTCCAGAGCCGCGATCCGGTGATCGCATCTGAAATCGCGTTGGAGTTGCGTCGCCAGCAGACGCAGATCGAACTGATTGCATCCGAAAACATCGCGTCCGCGGCGGTGCTGGAAGCACAGGGCACCGTGTTGACGAACAAGTACGCGGAAGGCTATCCGTCGCGCCGGTACTACGGCGGTTGCGACCATGTCGACCGGATCGAGGCACTTGCGATCGACCGCGCGTGCGCGCTGTTCGACGCGAGCCACGCGAACGTGCAACCGCACTCGGGCGCGCAGGCCAACGGCGCGGTGATGCTCGCGCTCGTCAAGCCGGGCGACACGGTGATGGGGATGTCGCTCGATGCGGGCGGCCACCTGACGCATGGCGCGCGCCCTGCGCTGTCGGGAAAGTGGTTCAACGCGGTGCAGTACGGCGTGAGCCCGGACACGCTGCGCATCGATTACGACGACGTTCGCCGGCTCGCGCAACGCCATCGGCCGAAGCTGATCATCGCGGGCTATTCCGCATATCCGCGCGCGCTCGACTTCGCCGCGTTCCGCGAGATCGCGGACAGCGTCGACGCGAAGCTGATGGTCGACATGGCGCATATCGCCGGCATCGTCGCGGCCGGCCGCCATCAGAACCCATTGCCGTTCGCCGACGTCGTGACGTCGACCACGCACAAGACGCTGCGCGGCCCGCGCGGCGGTTTCATCCTGACGAACCACGCCGACGTCGCGAAGCAGATCAACTCGGCCGTCTTCCCGGGGCTGCAGGGCGGCCCGCTGATGCACGTCGTCGCGGGCAAGGCGGTGGCCTTCGCGGAAGCCCTGCGCCCGGAGTTCACGCGCTATATCGACCAGATGCTGCGCAACGCGCAAGCGCTCGCACAGGTGCTGACGGCCGGCGGCCTGACGCTCGTGACCGGTGGCACGGACAACCACCTGCTGCTGGTCGACCTGCGCGCGCGGCGCATTACCGGCATGCAGGCCGAGAAGGCGCTGGAGCGTGCCGGCATCACCTGCAACAAGAACGGAATTCCGTTCGATACGGAAAACCCGACCGTCACGTCCGGGATCCGGCTCGGCACGCCCGCCGGCACGACGCGCGGCTTCGGACCCGCGCAGTTCGAGCAGATCGGCGACATGATCCTCGCGGTCCTGGCGGCGCTCGCGCGCAATCCGGACGGGGACGAGGGCGTCGAGCGTGCGGTCCGCACTCGCGTGCGCGATCTGTGCGCCCAGTTTCCGATCTACGCCCACGCGGAGGCGTTTGCCTGATCGCCGGAACCGGATCGGGCGGACGCATGGTTCGAACCGCATGACGAATCGATCGGCGTGGCTGCGCGGAACACGCGCGGCGCGCGCCGACGTCTTGTCCCGTGCCCGTCCCTGCGTGATGGCGGGAACCGGGCACCCACTCACCTGAATGAGGAATTGAAATGAGCTTCGAGGGCGTACACACACCGCTGGTCACCCCGGTCGACGCGGACGGCGAAATCGATCACGCACTGCTGGGCCGGCATGCGGCCGATCTCGCCGGCCGCGTGTCCGGCCTCGGCATCGGCGGCACGACGGGCGAATACTACGCGTTGAGCTTCGACGAGCGCGTGCGCACGTTCGACACGGTCGCGGCTGCCGCCGGCGGCAAGACGTTCCTGACCGCGGGCATCAACGCGACGACGACGAAGGAAGTGCTGCGCCTCGGCCGCGAAGCGAAACGTGCGGGGCTGGATGCGCTGCTGGTGGCGGCGCCGTACTACGCGCAGCCGACGCAGCAGGAACTGCTCGCGCACCTGCTCACGATCGACGACGCGCTCGACATGCCGATCATGCTGTACAACTTTCCGGCCCGCACCGGCACCGAAATCGGCGACGGGATTCTCGAGACGCTGCTCGAGCGCAAGAATTTCGTCGCGATGAAGGAAAGCACCGGCGACATCGCGCATCTGCATCACCTGTCCACACATTTCAGCGGCCGGCTCGTGCTGAGCTGCGGCATGGATGACCAGGCGCTCGAGTTCTTCGCATGGGGCGCGCGCAGCTGGGTCGGCGGCGCGTCGAACTTTCTGCCGGAAGCACACACCGACCTGTTCGACGCGTGCGTCACGCGCGGCGATTTCGCGGCCGGCCGCAAGCTGATGGCGCAATTGCTGCCGGTGCTCGAACTGCTCGAGCGCAGCGGCAAGTTCATCCAGTACGTGCGTTACGGATGCGAACTGGCCGGCTTGCCGGTCGGGGTCGCACGCGCCCCGCTCGGCGCGCTGTCGGGCGACGAGCGCGACGCGTTCGCGAAGCTCGTGAAGCCGCTGCTGCGCGACGGCCGGTAATTCATCATGCGTTCGAATCTGGAATTCGCGCGGTTTCCGGCGCCGGACGGAATGAACGGCTGGTGGGAGAGCCTGCCGCCCGCACCGGACGCGCGCACCGTCACGTCCGACTGCCGGTTCGACTGGGTCGTCGTCGGCGGCGGCATCACCGGGCTGTGCGCGGCTCGCCGGCTCGCGGAGCTCGCGCCCGGCGCGTCGATCGCGCTCGTGGAGGCTGACCGGATCGGCCGTACGACCGCCGGGCGCAATTCCGGATTCTTCGTCGACCTGCCGCACGACATCAGCAGCGAAAGCTACTCGCGCAGCATCGACGAGGACCGCGCCGACGTGCGGTTCCAGCGGCACGGCATCGACTATGTGCGCGACATCGTGCGGCGCTACGGCATCGATTGCGACTGGCGCGACGACGGCAAATTCCACGCATCGGTCAACAGGAAGGGCGCCGCCGCGCTCACGCATTTCGCGGACGGCCTGTCGCGCATCGGCGAAGCGTTCGAGTGGCTCGATCAGCCGGCCATCCGGGCCGTGACCGGCACCGACTTCTACACGGGCGCGCTGTTCACGCCGGGCTGCAGCACGGTGCAGCCTGCCGCGCTGATGCGCGGCCTCGCGGCCACGCAGCCGGACAACGTGACGGTATTCGAGCTCAGCCCGGTCACGCGGATCGAGCCGCGCGGCGACACGCGCGCGCTGCACTTCGCCGGCGGCACGATCGTCGCGAAGCAGGTCATCGTGTGCACGAATGCGTACGCAGCGACCTTCGGCATCCATTCGAACGGATTGCTGCCGGTCTACACGTTCGCGTCGCTCACGCGGCAGATGAATGCCGACGAAGTCGCGAAGCTCGGCGGAATGCGGTCGTGGGCAGTGATTCCGGCCGATCCGATGGGCACGACGGTGCGGCGCCTGATCACCGATCGCATTTGCGTGCGCAACCATTTCGCGTTCAGGCCGGACGTGAGGGTATCGCCTGCCGATCTTGCGAAGGCGCGGCATCTGCATCAGCGCTCGTTCGAGCGCCGCTTTCCGATGCTCGGTGGCGTCGAACTCGAATATACGTGGGGCGGGCCGCTGTGCCTGTCCGCGAACAACGGCGCGCTGTTCGGCAAGCGCGACGACGGTCTCTACGAGGCGATCGGCTGCAACGGTCTCGGGCTGAGCCGCGGATCGTCGTCCGGCAAGCTGATCGCCGAATACGCGCTTGGCGAATCGAACAGTCTCGTGCAGCAGTTGCTGAAGCAGCCGCATCCGCGGCCGCTGCCGGTTCGGCCGCTCGTCGACCTTGCCGTGTCGGCGACGATCTGGGCGAAGGAATTCTCGGCCGGTGCCGAGCTTTGATTATTGAGGAAACGACATGACGACCCATCAGGATTGGAAGCAGAAGGCGAATGCGTTGTCGCTCGACGGCCGCGCGTTCATCGCGGGCGAGCGCAGTGCGGCGGCGTCGGGCGAGACGTTCGCGACGCTCAACCCGGCGTCGGGCAAGGTACTCGCCGAAGTCGCGCGCTGCAACGAGCGCGACGTCGATCGCGCGGTCGCGGCTGCGCGCGATGCATTCGAGTCGGGCGTCTGGTCGAAGGCCGCGCCCGCGCATCGCAAGGCGGTGCTGCTGCGCGTCGCGCAACTGATCGACGAGCATGCGGAGGAACTCGCGCTGCTCGAGGCAATGGAAGCCGGCAAGCCGATCGGCGAGTGCCTGGGGCTCGACATTCCCGAGTCGGCCGCGTGCATCCGCTGGCACGCGGAGGTGACGGACAAGCGCTACGACGCGTTGTCGCCGTCCGGCAGCGGTGTCGTCAGCATGATCACGCGCGAGCCGATCGGTGTCGTCGGCGCCGTGCTGCCATGGAATTTTCCGGCGCTGATGCTCGCGTGGAAAATCGGCCCCGCACTGTCGGTGGGCAACAGCGTTGTCGTGAAGCCGGCCGAGCAGACGTCGCTGTCGACGCTGCGCATCGCCGATCTCGCGCGGGAAGCCGGCGTGCCGCCGGGCGTGTTCAGCGTCGTCACCGGGTTCGGCGGCGAGGCAGGCGAGGCGATTGGCCGCCATCCGGACGTCGATCTCGTCGCGTTCACCGGCTCGACCGCAACCGGCAAGCGCTTCCTGCACTACTCGGCCGATACGAACCTGAAGCGCGTCGTGCTCGAATGCGGCGGCAAGAACCCGCAGGTGATCCTGCCGGACGTCGCGAATCTCGACGCGGTCGCCGAACAGGCGGTCGCGGCCGCGTTCTGGAACATGGGCGAGAACTGCAGCGCCGGCTCGCGGATCCTCGTGCCGTCGAGCCTCAAGGCGGAGCTGCTGGAGAAGGTTTTGGCGGTGCTCGACGGCTGGAAGACCGGCGACCCGCTCGACCCGGACGTGAAGCTCGGCGCGCTGATCGAGCAGAAGCACTACGACAAGGTGCTCGGCCATATCGAGAAGGCGAAGGCGGAAGGCGCACACGTGGTGTGCGGCGGGCAGGCAATGCTCGCCGAAACCGGCGGCTGGTTCGTCGAGCCGACGATCTTCGACCAGGTGACGCCCGGGATGAGCATCGCGCGCGACGAGGTGTTCGGGCCGGTCGTCTGCTTCATCGAGTACGACGACGTCGACGACGCGGTGCGGATCGCGAACGATACGTGCTACGGGCTCGCTGCATCGCTCTGGACCGACAACGTGAACAGTGCGCACAAGGTCGCCGCGCGCATTCGCGCGGGGACGGTCACGGTGAACTGCTTCGGCGAAGGTGACCTGTCGACGCCGTTCGGCGGATTCAGGCAGTCGGGGTTCGGCGGCCGCGACAAATCCGTGTACGCGCACGATCAATATTGCGAACTGAAGACCACCTGGCTGAAGCTCGACTGAGCGATGCGGAGCACGCGGCATCCCAGGCCCGCACGGCTCGCACGGCCCGCGATGGCGCTTGGAGGAGCGGTTTCGGCGGCGCGCGCGCTGCCGCTGATCGACCACGATGTCGTGCTGCACCCTGTTGTGCGGGCATGGTCACCGGCCGATCGCCCGTGAGCGCCCCGCAGGTGGCGCGCGAAGGGAAGGGCGATCCGCATCTGGAGGCGCGACGCGACACCGCGACGGTACCGGCTGCGGTGTGCCGCGGATCGGCGAGGCATGGAGCGTAGGTGTCTGCCGGACGTGCGTGTTGCCGTCCCCGTCATCGCTTCCGATAATAGCGATACGGTGCACAATCGATCGAAAATGGCGTCATCGTGACGCCGTTTGCGCGGCCGCCTCGTTCTTGCGAACCGCCCAACCGATGCGCAAGCTGCGATATCAGCCAATTGAAAGGTTTGCGGCGAGACTGACCGAAGGCAGCCGGCGGGACTGCCGTCGACGCGTTCGTCGGCGCAGCGTCCGACCGCCGTTTTGAGAGTGGAAGCCATGTTGAAGAAGCAATTGTTTGCCGACCGACTTCTCGCGCAGATGCCGTCGCTTCGCGCGCTGCGCTGCTTCGTGACGGCGGCGCGCTACGAAAGCTTCACTCAGGCCGCCGAGGTGCTGTGCGTGACGCAGGCCGCGATCAGCCGGCAGATCAAGGAGCTCGAGGATTCGCTCGACGTCGCGCTGTTCGAGCGCACGGGCAGGCATATCGCGCTGACGGATGCCGGGCGGGTCCTGTACAACGCGTCGTACCTGTCGATCATGAACATCGCCGAGGCGGCGGAGGCCGTGCGCCGGACCGACAAGCACGCGCTGATGGTCTGCGCGTCGCACACGTTTTCCGCACTGTGGCTGTCGTCGCGACTGCCCGCGTTTCGCGAAAGGTTTCCGGATATCCAGCTGCACGTGATCGTCACCGAGCATTTCATGGAGCTCGACGGCCTCATCGAGCCTGACGTGATCATCACGAAGAACCCGCCGCGCGCCCCGGAGTTCGAAGCCGAACCGCTGTTCCACGACATCGTGTATCCGGTGTGCAGTCCGTCGTTTCGCGAGCGGCATTTTCATGGCCGGTCGCTGAAGCCGCTGGACCTGCTGTCGTGCCCGACGCTGAACCTGTCGATGCTCGGCCGTGCCCAGGTGTGCGAGCACGTCGACTGGCGCGTGTGGCGCAACTGGTTCCAGCAGAGCGACGGCACCGAGACGCTGGCCGGGAGCAAGTATCTGGAAAGCAACGACTACCGGCTGCTCGTCGCGCAGGCCGAGGCCGGCGAGGGCACGCTGCTGGGCTGGCACCACCTCGTGCACCGGCAGATCGACGCGGGCGTGCTGGTGCGCCCGGTGCAGGATGTCCTCGTGTTTCGTGATCGCCATCATTACCTGATCACGCACAGGAATGCGCACTCGCGGCCGGAGTACCGACTGTTCCGTCAGTGGCTGCGTGACGAGGTCGCCATCATGATGCGCGACTGGCTCGATGCCGGCGTCGAGATCGGTCGATGACACGCTGCCCCGGCCAGCCTCGATCGGCATCCGGCCCGCTCTGCTAGAACGTATAGGCGACGTTCAGGAACACGCTCAGCGGATTGAGCCGGAGCGTCGAGGTGGACACCACCGGCGTGCCGGTCGCGGTTTGTCCGTACAGCGTGAGGTGGGTCTTCACCGGCATGTAGTTGACCGAGGTGCCGACCGACCAGTGCTTCGTCAGCGCATAATTCGCGCCGATCTCGAACACGGGGTTCCACGATGCGCTGAGGGTCGCACGCGCCGAGCCGCCGGGGCCGAAGCTGTCGGTAATGAACTGGCTGTTGGTCGCGCGAACCTGCGTGAACCACGTATAGTTCACGCCGATGCCGAGGTACGGACGGAATTTCGATGCGGCTGCAAAGAGGTGGTAGCGAAGCTCGATCGCGGGCGGCATCGGCCGTGTCGTGCCGAGCGTGCCGTACTTCTGCAGGGTGCCGTCGCCGATCAGGTTCACTTTCAGCGGCATGCCCAGAAGTATCGCGACACCCAGATTGTCCGTGACGTAATACTCGGTCGTGATGCCCATCGTGTCGGTCGAACTCGCATGTGCGCCGGTACCGGTCATCTGCTGATTCACCGTTACGCCGCCGACACTTTGCACGGTCAGCGGCGTCGCGTCCCCCTGCGGCGCAATGTGCAGCCATCCCACCGACGTCGTGATGCTGCCGGCCGTCTGCGCATTCGCATGGCCCGCAAGCGAAGCCATGCAGATACAAGCCGCGATATTTGCGGCGCTCGTCGTCCTGTTGAAATTCATCTCGTGTCTCCTCCGTCTCGATTCGTTTTACGAATGGCGATTCAATTTTCAAAACTCGTATGGATTACTGATCAAACGGCGCGTACTGCCTTGAAGCGCGATAGTCATCCGGGCGACCGGGAATCCCTCGTCGCCCGGAATCTGTCGTTGTCGGTCAGGCCGGCCGCATCGGATGCGCGGCGATCGAGATCGAGAATGCAAACGGGAAACGCCCGAGCACCGAACGCGCGGCGGCCTCGAGCGCCGGGTCGCTCAGTGCGACCGCGACCGACATCCTGCCCGCGTCGTCGGTGTTGACGTCGAGCGACGTGCAGGGCGCGCCTGCCTGAGCCAACGCGGCCTGCAACGCATCACGTGTCTCGCGGCGCTTGAGCTCGGGCTTGAAGATCTTGCCGACGCCTGTGAGCGGGATGGCGGCCACGATCCGCACGTGCTTGGGCACCGCAGCCCGTTCCGCGATTTCCTGTTGCATGAACGCTGCCAGATCGTCCTCGGTAGCGTGCATGCCAGGCTTGAGCTGGACGTACGCGACGGGCAGCTCGCCGGCATGTGCATCGGGACGCCCGACGGCCGCGGCAACCTGCACGGCCGGATGCCGATGGAGCGGTTCCTCGATCGACGCGGGATCGATGTTGTGGCCGCCGCGAATGATCAGTTCCTTCTTGCGGCCGGTCAGCCAGAAGTACCCGTCGGCGTCGCAGCGGCCGAGGTCGCCGGTGTTCAGCCAGCGCCGGCCGTCGCCGAGATCGGGCCACAGCCCGTTGTTCTGGTCGGCACGCAGGTAGCCGCTGAACACGTTCGGCCCCGCGATGACGAGCAGCCCCGCCTCGTTTGCCGCGCAGTCGCGCACGTACCGTCCCGCTTCGTCCACGACGATCGTTTTCATCGCCTGGAACGGGAGGCGCAGCCCGATCGAGCCCAGCCGGCGCTCGCCGGTCGGCGGATTGACGCTGCTCACGCACGTTCCTTCGGTCAGGCCGTAGCCTTCGAGGATCCGGATCCCGGTTTTTTCCTGGAACGCCTTGAACACGCCGACGGGCATCGGCGCCGCGCCGCACAGGCCGTATTCGAGCGAATCGATCGCATGACCGTCGACGGGAACGTCGAGCAGCGACGCATAGAGCGTCGGGACGCCACTGAAGAAATTGATGCGATGGTGTTCGACGATTTCCCAGAAACGTTTGACGACGCCGTCCCCCCGGTAGCCCTGCGGCGTCCCGAGCACGACATGGGCGCCGCGCGAGAACGGCAGCAGGCCGGTCACCATCGCGGCATTGACGTGAAAGAGCGGCAAGCCGCAGAACGTCGTCTTGCCGGGGCCGATGCTGTCGCCGAGGAACCGGCTCGCGCTCCATGCGTTCGCGACTTCGTTGCCGTGGCTGCGCATCGCGATTTTGGGCAGGCCCGTGGTACCGCCGGTACAGAAGAACGACGACATGTCGTCGGGGCGGGCGCGGCGCGGATGATCGAGCGCGTCGCCGGATTCCCGCGCAATCGCCGTACCGAAGTCGTGGATCTCGATGTGGGCGGGCACCGCGGCGCGCAAGCCGCCATCGTCGCGCTCGCCCGTTCGCGGGGCGGGCGGCACCGTGCGGCCGCGCAGACGGTCCGCCGGATCGACCAGCACGAGGTGCCGCAGCGACTCGACCCGATCGACGATCGTGGCCACTTTCTGCCAGAGATCGATGCCGGGGAACGGCGCGAGCGTGACGAGCACGCTCGCGCCGGCCGCCTCGAGCAGCTTTGCGATCGCTTCGCCTTCCAGCAGCGGATTGATCGCGCAGACGATGCCGGCCGCCTGACCGCCCCAGATCACGAAATGCGTTTCCGGAAGATTGGGCAGCACATAGGCGATCACCGAGTTCGCGCGCACGCCGATGCGGGTGAACATGTTCGCCGTCCGCGTGATGTCGCGCACCAGCTCGCGATAGGTCCAGCGCTCGGCGTCGCGGTGGGCGTCGGCGGTCGGAAAGAAGGACAGCGCGGGAGCGGACGGATCGATCGCCGCACCGGCGCAAATCATCTCGTACGTGCTGGCAGGCAGCGCCGGCGGAAGGCCCTGCGCTTCGATCGCCAGCACGTCGTCTTGGGTCGCGATGCCGTTCATGCCGCTTCGTCCATGATTTCGTTGCGTTGCACGCCCAGGTCGATCGTGCCGTCACGGCTCGCGATCCGGGCTTCGACGATGTCGCCGGCCTTCAGGTACTGCGTGCGTCCCGCCTGCACCTTCATGAACATCTTCCACTTGACCGATTCGGGAAAGAGCGCGACGGCCCGCTGCTTGAGCGGCGACGGAATGCTGAGGGCGCACCCGGCCGGCGTACCGGTCGCGAGCAGGTCGCCGGCGTGAAGGTCGTGCACGCCCGACAATTCCGTCAACGTCTCGGCCGGGCCATAGACGAGGTTCGACGTCGAATCCTGCTGACGCACCGTGCCGTTGACCGTCAATGTCAGGTCGAGCGCCTTCAGCTTCGGGAAGTCGCGCTGCTCGAGCAGGCACAGGTAAGGGCCGACCGGGCCGAACGTCCGGAAGCTCTTGCCCTTGTAGAACTGCATCTGCGGGATCTGGACGTCGCGCGCCGAGTAGTCGTTGACGATCACGATGGCGGCGACGTAGTCGTGCAGGTTCGCGTCCGTGATCCGCTGGCGGCTCGTGATGTCGCGCTTGAGGATCAGGCCGAGCTCGATCTCGTAGTCGAGAAACCGCACGTGCCGCGGCTTCACGACCGGCGAATTCGCGGCGACGATGCAACTCGTCGCCTTCGTGAAGATCATGTTGAACTTCTTCGCATCCGGATCCATGCCGGATTCGATCATGTGCTGGCGATAATTCGCGCCCTGGCAGACGAACTGCTGGTTGGCGGTGACGGGGGGCAGCCATTCCACGTCGGCCTCAGGAATCGTCGGCCCGTCGAGCGTGACGAGCCGCTCGACCGGGTTCGCCGCCAGAAAGCGCGCGGTCGTATCGAAGTCGCCGGGAATCGGCGTGACGGCGCCATCGGCGACGACGCCCCACTGGGCGCGGCCGTTGTGCCGGAAGTGCAGGACTAGCAGTGACATGTGTGGGTCTCTCGTGAGTCGAACAGGCGTCGGAGTCAGGCGAACAGTTTTGCGAGGGTCAGCAGCTTGCCGAGTGTCAGATCAGGGCTGCGGCGCAGGTTGCGAAGCAGTGCGGCAATGCTCGACGGCGTGAAGCGCGGCTTCGTGAAGCTGCGCGGCATCGTCGGGCCCCACTGCGCCATCGCTTCGCGGCTGACCGGATGGATACCGGTGGGTTCGTCGGCGGTAAACAGGTCGCCGTCGCAGTAGTGCTCGTGCTTGGCGCCCCACGGGTCTTGCCAGTAATCGAATACCTGGCTGCCGAGAATGTGCCGCCCGATGCCCCACGCGTGGGTCCAGCCGGCGTCGCGCAGCATGCGCTGGCCCATGCCGAGCGCGTCGGTGTCGACGACCTCGAACGCGCTGTGGCTGTAGGTGGACACGAAGCCCTGCGCGAGCGCGAGCGTGTGATGGTCGGCCGGCGTGTCGCCGCGGTCGAGCCGCATGAACGCGACCGCCGGCGAACCGTCCGGCAGCACCTGGACATCGCTCGGGATGAAACCGAAATGCCGCGTGTACCACGCGCACGTTTCCTGGAAATCGGCGATCTCGAGCACCACGTGGCCGATCCTGACGATCTCCGGCGGCGCGGCGGGCGGGCGCTGCGTGTCGTTGATGCGAACGCGCGCATCCACGGAGTTGAACGCGAGCGGCGCGCGGTGCGCCAGCGCCGGCAGTCGCGTCATGCCGGCCACCGCATCGACGCGAAAACCGGCCGGATCGACGAGCCGCACGCGCTCGCCGCCGCCCGGCCACGCCGACGGCTCGATGCCCGACGCACCGGGCACGGCGGTCAGCGCGAGGAGGTCCGCGCGGCTGTCGACCTCGAGCCCGAACCCGGCAAACGCCGGCTTGGGCGCGCGGCGCACCACGTAGCAGAAGCCGGACGCGCCGGTGGCGCGCAACAGCAGCAGGTCGGCATCGCGCGATGTGGTTCGCAATCCGAAGTCATTCAGGAAACGTTCGGCTTCGTCGAGATCCGGGCGCTCGAAGACCAGGTAGGCGAGGGTGGCGGCTCTCGTCGTGGGCCGCGGATGGCGGGCAGGCTGGGCGGTGGTGAGTTTCATGGCGATGGAGGCTCAGGAGGGACGGACGACGGATGAAACGGGAACGGGCACGGCGCGCGGCGCCGCGCCGAGCAGCGACAGGCTGTCGAGCACGATGCGCTCGACGTCGGCGGCCGGCCCGTCGTGGACGACGGTCTTGTCGGGGCGCACGACGGCCACCCAGCCGACGCGCGCCACGCCGGGAAGGAAGGTGCCTTCCAGGTCTTCCCAGCAATCGCGGCCGCCGCGATCCGGGCGCTGGCCGCGTTGCGCGATCTGCACGATGGTGCCGCCGGCGCCCGCCAGCGCGGTCGCGGCGTCCGCCGTGAGCCCGACGCGCGGGTCGCAGCCGAAGCCGACCAGCGTGTAGCCGTTGCCGAGCACGTCGTCGCTCAGGCGCGCGGTGCCGTCGGCTCCCCTCAGCCATCCCTGTGCGAGCGTTGCGCCGCGCGTGAGCTTCGCGCCCGAGCGGCCGCGCACGAAGAGCCCGGTGCGGAACGCGTTCTTCGGCTTGATGCGCAATTCCTCGAGTTGCGCGCGCAGCACCGGCACGCAGCGCAGCGCGCGCATCAGCCCGTGCGTGGCGTACGCCAGGGCCGCGTTGCGCGGCATCACCAGGCGCCCCATGAGCTTCGCGAGCCGGATCATCGCGCGTGCGTGCGGCCGGCGTTCCGCGTCGTACGTATCGAGAATGCGCGGCTCGGCGCGGCCGAGCACCACCCAGGCGAGCTTCCAGCCGAGGTTGGCCGCGTCGCGCAGCCCGGCGACGAGCCCCTGGCCGACGAACGGCGGCGTGATGTGCGCGGCGTCGCCCGCGAGAAAGACCCGGCCGTTGCAGAATGCGTCCACGGTGCGCGCGTGGAAGCGATAGACCGCCTTGCGCTCGATGGTGAGCTCGTCGACATTGCCCCACGGCGCGAGCAGTTCGCGAATGCGGGCATCCGACTCCATCTCGTCGCGGCGCTCGCCCGGGTGCAGCATGAACTCCCAGCGCTCGCGCGCGCCGGGCGCGACCATGTGCGGCGTCGGGCGCCGATGGTCGCAAATGAACTCGACATGATCGATCGGCCGCGGCACGTGACGCGCATCGACGATGAGCCAGTCCTCGGCGTAGGTCTTGCCGTTGAACTGCTGGCCGATCAACTGGCGCACCTGCGAGCTTGCACCGTCCGCGCCGACCAGGTAGCGGGCACGAACCGTGTGCGCATGGCCATGCTCGTCGGTCAGCGACGCAACGACGCCGTCGCGTTCGTCGACGAAACCTTCGAACGTCATCCCGAGTGCGACGTGCACGTTGTCGCGCTCGCGCAGCCGCGCGCGCAGGCAGCGTTCGAGATCGGGCTGGTAGAACGTCACGAGTTTCGGATGGCCGTCGAGCGTGCCGAGCGTATCGATCCGCGCGAATTCACCGAGCGCGGGCGAGCGCATCCGGACGTAAGGGATCGGCACCGTGTCGAAATCGCGTTCGTCGACGCCCGCCATCTGCAGGATGCGCAGCGCTTCGTTGTCGAGTGCGATGGCGCGCGGCGCCATAAAGATCCCGGTTGCCTTGTCGATCACCACGACCTTCACGCCGTAACGCGCCAGCAGGTTCGCGAGCGCGGCGCCGACCGGCCCGAACCCGACGATCAGGATGTCGGCCGCCGACGGCAGCCCGCGCGCGTCGGACTGCGCCGCGCTGCCCGCGGCGCGCGAATGCGCGCCCGTTGCTTCAAATGTCTCCACCGTGTCTCCATTCGTCTGTCGATCTCGGCTGCCGCGTGCGATCGGATGTGTTTGGTGACATTAAAGTCATAGATGATGACTTTGTCAATGTAGACATTTGAATCTATACTCGGTCCATATCAGAACCGGATCCGTCATGTCGAACACTCCTAAACGCCGGGCACCCAAGCGTGCCGCCGCCGAGCCTGCCG
Organism: Arapaima gigas; assembly: GCA_900497675.1. Classification (NCBI taxonomy): domain Eukaryota; kingdom Metazoa; phylum Chordata; class Actinopteri; order Osteoglossiformes; family Osteoglossidae; genus Arapaima; species Arapaima gigas. The sequence goes on along the minus strand of UFQX01000855.1, from coordinate 17,359 downwards.
TCGCCGCCGACGTCGCCGCGCCGGTTGCCGAAGAGCGCGAGCCGCGCGGGGCGCGGCGCAAGCGCGAAACCCGTGGCCGTCTGCTCGAGGCGGCGTTGAAGCTGATGGCTGAAAAAGGCATGGAAGGCGTGGCCATCAACGAGATCACCGAAGCCGCCGACGTCGGCTTCGGGTCGTTCTACAACCACTTCGAATCGAAGGAAGCGATCTACACGACGCTCGTCGAGACGGTATTCGAGGAGTTCGCCGATTCGCTGGATCGCCTGGCGAGCGGCCTGTCCGATCCCGCGGAGATCATTTCGGTGGCGGTCCGGCACACGCTGATGCGGGCACGGCGGGAGCCCGTATGGGGTCACTTCCTGATACGCGAAGGTTTTTCCGCGCGGGTCCTGACGCTCGGCCTCGGTCAGCGCCTGCTGCGGGACATCGGGCGCGGCATCGACGAGAAACGCTTCGTGGTCGCCGACCCGTTCATCGGCTTCCTGTCGGTTGGCGGTACGGTGCTGACCGCAATTGCGGCTGAGCTCAACTTCGTCGCGCCGGGCGCGCCGGCGGCCGGTGTGCTGCAGGAGCTCGGCTTCAGCGGCGAGCATTTTCCGGAACGCACGGCGGCCACGCTGCTGCAAACGCTCGGGCTCAAGCGCGCGGAAGCCGAGAAGATCGCGAACCGGCCGCTGCCGGTCGTGGAAGCGGCCGAGACGGAGCAGTGACGCAGCGCCGTCGCCCGCTGCCAGGCTCCGGTGAGTCAATTGCGCATGAGCGGCGACACGGCAGCCTGGGCCGGAATGTGGCCGATGTTTGGCGAATTCCGGCCGGGTGGCCCTTTCTTACGCGTCGCTGAACGGCCGGTTGGCCGGTGACGACGTCGATGCGGCGCCGGTCGCAACCGCGACCAGCGCGACGCGGATCAAGATCGATCCGATCACGACGTTCGCGTCGGTGGGTGATCGGTTCTGAACGGAATAAAACGGCACGCGCGCGAATCGCGAGCGGTCACGGCGCGCGCGGCCGCATCGGCCGGCATCTCGACGCCCGATAGATCCACCGTGGCGAGCCGTTCGCGGCGCGCGTCGCTCATGCTCGCGGCGAGACATTCGAGCGGCGCGGCGCCGCCGACCGCATTGCGCAACTGACGGACCAGCTCGCAAGCGTCGTCGATACGCGATCGCTTCGTGCCCGTTTCCAGGCGCATGGCCGCCGACAGCGCGTCGAGTTCGTCGGTCGCGCAGCATGCCCGCCGCCTCGCGGCAATCAGGGCGTCTGCTTCGACGCCGCGCTTCGACACGAATGCACGGACGAGCTCGATGTATTCGGCCACCGCGGCGATCGCCCGGTTCGATACGGCGTCGAGCTTGCCCCGCTCCCACTCCGGCCATGCGAGCACGCTCACGCCGAGCGCAACGAGCGCGCCCGCGACGCTGTTCGCGACCCGTATGCCGGCGAGCAGCCAGGGCGATGCGACGGGCGTGCCGAGATACGCAACGAGAATGAAATGCGGCGTGAGGAACAGGATGTACGACACGTAGCTGACCGGCCGCGTGGAAAAGGTCCCGGTTGCGAGCGGGACGATCGCCAGCGCGAGAAGCGCCATGTTGTGAGACGCGAGCGCGACGCCCGATGCGACGATCGCGCCCAGGATCGTTCCGAATACCCGCAGGCCGGAAATTCTGACGGTGTGCGGCACGGTGGGCTGCATGACGAACAACGTGGTCAGCACGATCCAGTAACCTTGCTGAACGCCAAGCGCGCGGGCAAGGACGGCGGAGAGCATGGTCGCCACCGCCAGCCGCAGTGCATATCGCGCGACGCGTCCGTTTGCGCGAATTTCCGTCAGCGCCGCCGCCATGGCGAAACCGATCGCCTGGAATGGGCGTGGCCGTTCGGGCGCGGCGGGCGGCGCCTGGTTTCGATCGCCGGCGCGGATATCGCCGATCTCGGTGAACGCCGTCACGAGCGTCATGCACGATTGCAGCCATGCGCGCGCGTGGTCGTCGAGTGCCGAACCGTCCGCGCGCAGCGTCGCGCTGCGCATGTCGGCCGCGAGCCGGTTGCGCAGCCGAGCGAGCGCGGCGTCGCAGCCCGGCCGTTCGAGCACCGCATCGGCATGCGCATCGATCAACGCGACGAGCCGGTGCAGCAACGGAACGAGCAGGGTGGCCGCGGTGGCGCAGTCCGCGGGACGGTTGCCCAGCAGGCTTTCGAGGCCCGCCAGCAATGCGATCGACCTTTCGCCGCCGAGTTGCCACGCCACGGCGGCCGCGCCGGCGCCGATCGGCTCGGCCTGGGCCGTGCGCGTCATCGCGTCGAGTCGCGTTCGCAACGCGGCGCGATTCGGGCCGCTCGCGCGCCGCGGATCCTGTGCGACCGGCACCAGCGCGCGCACGAACGAACTCGCCGCATACAGGTAGGCGAAGGCCGCCCTGCGTGCGCGGGCTGCGTGGCTTTCCCGCCAGAAGCCCACGAGACAGACGACCGCCCACAGGCTTCCGCCGGCAAAGCTCGCGGCATACTGGGCGGGCGCCGGCCATGGATGCGCGGGAAACGCGGCCGACACAGCGCATGCGGTGGCGAGCAGCAACCCGCGCGTGCCCGTCACTGTGCCGCCGAGCCGTGCGAGGCCGCCGAGGTAGACCGCGACGCCCGTCAGCGCGACGGCGAGCCACCCGACCTCCGCGACAGTCGTCGCGCACACGGACGCGAGCGCACCGATCGCACCGAACCACAACCCCGCGACGGCCCGCGCGCGGATCGATTCGGACGGATCGTCCGCAAGACACGTCCAGAACGTGGCGATCGCGGCCCAGCACAGCAACGGCGCGTGCAGCATGGCGGCGAGCAGCGCGGGCGCCGCGCAGATCAGCCCGGCCTTGAGCGCTGCCGAGAGCGGCAGGTGATGCCGCCCGTCGCGCAGTGCACGGGCGATCGTGTCGCGGATGCGCTTGGTGACACTCATCGCATGCTCCTGCGTTATCGCGTGGTAACGGGCCTCGGCACCGGGATGACGGTGAGCGACCGAACGCCTTGCGCGCCGCGAACCAGTACGCCCTCGATGTCGGCGGTCGCCGACGGTCCGCTCATCAGCACCGCATAGTTGGCCGCGAAGAACTCGTTGCGGTGATACGCGTGATGCAGGTTGCCGACGATGTCCGCGGGGTCGAGCAGCGCGACCAGGTGCTGCGACAGGTAACCGAGCGCGTTGACGTTGTATTCGGTCTCGCTGAGCCATATCGAGCCTGTCTCCGAGACGGCGAACGCGGGGCGCACGATCCCGACGTCGACATCGTTCAGCGCGCGCGGATCGTCGATCGCCGCGAGGTCGCGGTTGCCGTCGAACTCGGGGGTCGCCGAGCAGAACACGGATGCGCCGGGAAACCGGGAGCGGATGAATGCGTCGAGCGACGTGCGCTCCGGCAACGCGCACCACGTGCCGCCGAGCCGCGCGAGCGACGCGCGAAACGTGTCGACGGCGGGCGGCAGGTTCGCGTCGAACATCGGCACCTGCGGCAGCGGCCGGCGGGCGGGGCGCACTTCGCGCAAACGGGACAGAATCAGGTCTCGGCTGCTCATTTCTTGTTCCTCTTCAGATACCAGTCACGGAAAGTCTGCTCGGGCGCGTCGGGCACTTCGCGTTGCCTGCCCCACACGTTGAGCGGGTTGTAGAGCACGGCGCGCGGCAGCACCGATACCGCGGTGCCCGCCGTCTTGACGGCCGCGCGATACAGCGCGGGCCGCGACAGCACCTGTCCGGCGACTTTCATCGCCTCCTGCTTGACGAACGGCAGTTCGTGCTGTTCGGCCACGATCTGCCGCCACTTGTAGATTTGCTCGTGGATGTTGATCCTCACCGGGCACACGCTGGTGCAACTGCCGTTCATCGTGGACGCGAACGGCAGCGAGCTGTACTTGTGCAGGTTGAAGGTCGGGTTGATGATCGCGCCGATCGGCCCCGAGTACACACCGCCATAGCTGAGGCCGCTGCTGCGACGATAGACCGGGCACGTGTTCATGCACGCACCGCAGCGGATGCACTTCAGCGAGTACCAGAAATCGTCCATGCCGAGTCGCTCCGAGCGGCCGTTGTCGACCAGCACGAAATGCATCTCGCCGCCTTTTTTAGGCCCGCGGAAGTGCGACGTGTACTGCGTGATCGGCGAGCCGATCGCGTTGCGCGACAGCATGCGTATGAACACGCCGAGATGTTCGAGCTTCGGAATCAGTTTTTCGATGCCGATCGACGCGATGTGCAGCGGCGGCACGTTGGCGCTGAGGTCCGCGTTGCCTTCGTTCGTGCACACGGTGATACCGCCCGTTTCCGCGACCGCGAAGTTGCATCCGGTCATGCCTGCGTCGGCGTTCAGGATCAGCGGGCGCGTGGCGTTGCGCTGCGCTTCGGCCAGTTTGGGAATGCTGCTTTCGTTCGGATCGGTGCCGATCTTCTCGGAGAAGATCCTGGCGACGTCGGTCGCGAGCTTGTGCACGGCCGGCACGACGATGTGCGAGGGCAGCTCATCGTCGAGCTGCTGAATCTGCTCGCCGAGATCGGTCTCGACGACCGTGATGCCGCGCTCCTCCAGATACGGACGCATCTCGCATTCCTCGGTCAGCATCGACTTGCTCTTGACGAGCAGCTTCGCGTTGCGCCGCTCCAGGATCTCGTACACGATCCGGTTGTGTTCCTCGGCGTCTTTCGCCCAGTGGACGACGACGCCGTTGGCCGTCGCGTTGCGCTCGAATTCCTCGAGATACTCGGGAAGGTGCGTGAGCGTGTGTTCCTTGATCTCCGACGCGAGCGTACGCAGCTCCTCCCATTCGGGGATGCCGTGCACTTCGGCGTCGCGCGACGTGCGCAGCTCCCACAAGCGCTTGTCGTGGAACTGGATGTGTTTCTCGTCCGCGATGAATTTCTCGGACGCTCCGACGTGGTCTACGCGTTTCATGCTCGTGCTCCGTTCAGGATCTGCGCGATATGGATGAATTTCAGGCCGAGCCCGAGGCGGTCCGAGCAGCCTTTCTGGTGCATCAGGCACGACGAATCGGCCGATACGATGTACTCGGCGCCGTTGCGCTGGTGGTCGCGAACCTTGTCCGCGCCCATGCGCGCCGACACGGGCGCCTCCGATACGCAGAAGGTGCCGCCGAAGCCGCAGCATTCGTCGGGGCGGTCGGGCTGGATGAATTCGATGCCGCGCACGCCCTTGAGCAGCGCCAGCGGCTTCGAGAAGAACGGCTCGTCGATCTCCGACATCTTCGCGGTACGCAGCCCGCGCAGCGTGCCGCAACTGTTGTGCAGCCCGACCTTGTGCGGGAACTCGGCCCACGGGAATTCGCGCACACGCAGCACGTCGTGGAGAAATTCGACGAGCTCGTACGTGTTCTTGCGCACGGCGACCGCGTCGCGCGTCTGGTCGGCGGCCGTGAGGTGGTCGCGCACGTGGTGCACGCAGCTGCCGCTCGGCGCGACGATGTAGTCGTAGCCGGTGAAGTTCTTCACGAACAGGTTCTCGGTCGCTGCGGCCTGCTTTTCGCAGCCGCTGTTGCCCATCGGCTGGCCGCAGCAGGTCTGGTCGAGCGGATAGTCGACATCGCAGCCCAGGCGCTCGAGCAACTGCAGCGTGGCGATGCCGACCTCCGGGTAGAACGCGTCGATGAAACACGGAATGAAAAGGGCGACTTTCATGGGATTCCTCGGTTGAATCGAATGCTGGAAGTGAATGCGTCAGTGGTACGCGTGCACGCTGGACGCCTTGCCGCGGAACACCGAATACGCGACGTACGTGTAGAACACGATGAACGGCAAGACGAACAGCCCGGCTCCCCAGAACATGAACGTCTGGCTCGAACGCGGCGCGGCAGCCGCGTCGAGCGTGACGTCGAACGGCACGATGAACGGCAGATACGACGCGGCGAGCATCAGCACCATCGCGATGCATCCGGCCGCGGCGAACAGATAGGCCGACGCACCCTCGCGTCGCGCCGCGGTGGGCGCGTAAAGGAAGGTCAGGCACGCGGCGATCGGTAGCGCGAACAGCAGCGGATGCAGGAGCCAGCGCGTTTCGACGGCAGTTTCGGTCAGCAGGGTCGACGCGAGGATCGACAGGGCGAACAGCGCGGTGATCGGCGCGAGCCGGTTGATCGCGTCGCGACCGATGCGCTGCAATGCGTCGCGCCCCTTCAAAACCAGCCACCCCGAGCCGAGCAGCGCATAGCCGAGCGCGAGGCTCGCGCCGCACCACAGCGCGAACGGCGAGCACCATTCGAAGCCGTTGCCTGCGTAGCGCAGGTGGTCGACCGGCAACCCTTGTGCGTAGGTGCCGACGCACACGCCCTGCATGACGCTTGCGAGCAGCGAACCCGCGAACAGCAGCACGTCCCAGATTCGGCGCGAGCGGACCGCCTTGTGGCGGAACTCGATCGCGACGCCGCGCATGATCAGGCCTGCCAGCATCATGCCGAGCGGCGCGTACAGCGCCGGCAGCACGATCGAATACACCGACGGAAATGCGCCGAACAGGATCGTGCCGGCAATGACGAGCCACGTGCCGTTGCCGTCCCACACCGGCGCGATCGACGCGATCATCTCGTCGCGCGCATCGCCTGCGAAGGCCGTCAGCATGCCGACGCCGAGATCGAACCCGTCGAGCATCAGGTAAGCGACGAGCGCGAACGCGAGTTCGACGAACCAGAACCAGTTCATCATCGAAGTTCTCCTTATCGAATCGTGTGGATGTTCGGCTTCGGTGCGCGCGCCGGCCGCGCCGCGAGTGCATACGTCCGTTCAATGACATGGCCGTTCCAGACCGTCAGCACGTTGCCGTCGGCGAGGCCGCGCTGCACGATTCGCACGATGTAGTACACGCCGAAGCAGAAAATGAACGCGTAGATGGCGACGAACAGCGCGAGCGTCGCGGCGGCGAAGTGCGCGGTGAGCCCGGGCGTGAGCGCGTCGGCGGTGCGCAGCACGCCCCACACGGTCCAGGGCTGCCGCCCGACTTCGGCCGTGAACCAGCCGGCCAGGATCGCGATGAAGCCGAGCGGGAAGCTGAGCGCGAGCGGCCAGAGCAGCCAGCGTCGCTGCTCCAGCTTTCCGCGCCGGGCAACGGCGGTGCCTGCCCACGCAAGCGCCAGCATGACGAGCCCGCACCCGGCCATGACACGGAACGCGAAGAACGGAATCAGCACGGGCGGCCGGTCGGCCGCGGCGAAATCGGTCAGCCCGACTTCACGCGAGTCGACGGTGCCTGACGCCACGAGGCTGCCGAGAACGGGCACTTTCCATTCGAGGCGATTGCGCTCATGCGCGGCATCGGGAATCGCGAAGATCACTTCGGCGGCCGGCTGCTCGTCGGTCCATCGGCCTTCGACCGCGGCGAATTTGGCCGGCTGATCGTCGTGCAGGTAGTCGCCGGTGAGGTGGCCGAACAGGATCTGCAGCGGGACGAGTACGGCGGCGAGGGTCACGGACATCCGTACCATGACGGTGGCCTCGATCCGGTAACGATCCTTCAGCAGATATGCGGCGCCGACGGCAGCCACGCAAAATGCGGTCGTCAGATAGGCACCCAGCAGCATGTGCGGGAAGCGGACCCATACGACGTGGTTGAAGATGATCGCCGCCCAGTCGGTCGGCACGAATACGCCGTTTTGTACGACGTATCCGACCGGATGCTGCATCCACGAGTTGTTGACGAGAATCCAGAACGCCGACATCGTCGTGCCGGCGGCGACGAGGATGCACGACGTCAGATAGAACCACGGCCGCACCCGGGCGCGGCCGAACATCATCACGCCGAAAAACGTGGCCTCGAGCGCGAACGCGGTAAACGATTCGTAAGTGAGCAGCGGCCCCTGGATCGGGCCGCTCGCGCGGGACAGCTCGCTCCAGTTCGTGCCGAACTGGAACGCCATCACGATGCCCGAGACCACGCCCATGCCGAACGCGACGCCGAAAATCTTCAGCCAGAACGCGAACACGCGGCGGTACACGCGATTGCCGGTCGCAACGGACATGGCCTCGAGCACCGCGAGCCACGCCGCGAGCCCGATGGTGAACGACGGGAAGATGATGTGAAACGAGACCGTGGCCGCGAACTGGATTCGGGACAGCAGGAGTGCCGTTGCTTCCATGCGTACGCTCCATTGCGAGATTGCGTTGCAATGGAGTGTCGGCGTCCGGCATTTCTCGTGCGTTGCAGATTGCGGCTGCCGTGTTACATCTGAAATCGAACGGTCCGTCGCCGGCGACGGCGCGTCATGAGCGTCATGCGCGCCCGGCCCGGCGGGCCGTCAGCGCAGCACCGCGGCGAGCGCGCGCGCGAGATCGGGCGTCTTCAGCGGTTTGCGCAGCACCATCCTGACGCCGAGCGCGTCGGCCTCTCGTTCGAGCGCCGGTGTGCTGAAACCGCTGCACAGGATGACCGGAAGGTCGTTGCGCCGCCGCGCGAGGCGCGCCGCGAGCTGCAGGCCCGTCAGGTGCGGCATCGCATGGTCGGTCACGACGACGTCGAAGCGGGCTGGATCGGCATCCAAGGCAGCCCAGGCGGCCTCGCTCGATGAAAATCCGACCGGTTCGTAGCCGAGATCGGCCAGCACCTCTTCCCCGAGCCGGACGAGCGCGTCCTCGTCGTCGACCAGCATGACCACCTGCCCGCCGCCGTGAGGCACCGGGATCGTCTCGGCTTGCCGGGGCGGGCGCGCGTCCGCGGCGGGCAGATAAACGTCGAAACGCGCACCTTCGCCGGGTGTGGAGTGGACGTCGACGGCCCCGCCGTGTTCGCGGACGATGCCGTCGACGAGTGACAGGCCGAGACCGGTTCCCTCGCCGGCGGCGCGCGTCGTGAAGAACGGATTGAAGATTCGCTCGAGGATCTCGGCCGGAATGCCGTTGCCGCTGTCCGCAACCGACAGACGCACGAAACGGCCGGCGCTCACCGCGCCATGCGACAGCGAGCGCGGTGTCTCGATGCAGGCCAGGTCGAGGTCGACGCGCAGCGTGCCGCCTGAAGGCATGGCATGGATCGCGTTGCTGCACAGGTTCATCACGACCTGATGCAGATGCGTGGCGTCGCCCAGAATGCACGCATCGTGCGCCGGCATGCGCACGTCGAGTGCGACCTGCGCCGGCAGCGTCTCGCGTACGAGCTCGATCGCCTCGTCGACCACCGCGCCGACATCGACGGGCACCCTGGCCGTCCGGCCGCTGCGGCTGAACGTCAGGATGCGCTCGACCAGCAGCCGCGCGCGTTCACCGGCCCTCAGCACCTGTTCGATGTAGCGGTGCGCCGGTGCGTCGTGCGCGACGCTGGCGAGCGCACGATCGCCGAAGCCGAGAATCGCGGCAAGGATATTGTTGAAGTCGTGCGCGACACCGCCGGCAAAGGTGCCGAGCGCTTCGAGCTTCTGCGACTGCCGCAACTGGCGCTCGAGGCCATGTCGCGCCTCTTCGTCGGCCCGGCGTTGCGTGATGTCCTCGATCGTCGCGATGATCAGGTCTTCCGCGTCCGCGTCGGCCGGCTGATGAGCGGAAAACACGCGCGCCACGCTCATGTCGGCCCACACGACGCGGCCGTCCCGGTGCACGTAACGCTTTTGAAACCTGACGCGATCCTGACCGCGCACCAACTGGTCGATATGATCCTGCGTGAGTGCCCGATCGTCGGGATGCGTGATGTCCGATGCGCGCCGCTCAGCCAGCTCGCGGTCGCTGTAGCCGACCATCTGCTGAAAGGCGGGGTTGGCCATCAGGTAGCGGTCGTGCGCGCGCAGCACCAGGATCCCGACGGGGGCGTTCTCGAATACGGTGCGCCAGTGCTGCTCGCTTGCGCGCATTGCCCGGCTCGCGTGTTCCAGCCGGCGCATGTACGCGGTCAGCACATACATCAGCAGAATCACGCACACGACGATGGCGCCGACGCGAAACGTCGTGTCGTGAACGAACCCGGCGAGTACGAGCAGGAGCGCGAGGCAGCCGGCCAGCATCATGGCCCGGTGGCGCCTGGCTCGCCAAAGCGTACGGTGATGGGGCGACGTGTGTGACATTGGCGTTCAGTCCTGCATCGACGGCGGGTTTCGACTGTCACGCCCGGCGCCGGTGACGGCGTGGGGAGGGACAGGCCGCCCGGGGCGCGCGGCCGGCCCGCTCATTCGGCGCTCGTGCTCGTCCAGCCCGCCGCCGCGCTCAATCGGGTAACCGGCGCGTCCATCACGTAACCGGCGCCGCGCACGGTACGGATGAAAACCGGATGCGACGGATCGGGTTCGATCTTGCGGCGCAGGCGCAGGATCTGGACGTCGATCGAGCGGTCGTACACGTCGTCGTACATCCGGCTGGACTCGAGCAACCGGTCGCGGGACAGCACGCGCCCGGGTGCGGCGAGAAACGCATTGAGCAGACAGAATTCTCCTTTGGTGAGTTCGACCGGGGCGCCGTCCGGATCCGTCAGCCGCCGGGTGCCGACGTTCAACTCCCAGCCGCCGAATCGATACGCGCGGGCGTCGCTGTTGCGCCCGGTCGCCGGGGCGGTCGCGCCGGCCCGCCGCAGCAACGCGCGGATGCGCGCGAGCAGCTCGCGGTTGCTGAACGGCTTGGTCAGGTAGTCGTCGGCGCCGAGCTCGAGCGCCATCACGCGGTCGGCTTCGTCCCGTTTGCCGGACACGATGATGATCGGCAGGTTCGAGCGCGCGCGCAGCTCGCGGGCGATCTGCACGCCGTCTTCTCCCGGCATGCGCAGGTCGAGAATCACGAGATCGATTGCAAAGGTGTCCAGCGCGCCCGCCATTTCCTGGCCGGAATCGGCTACCGTCACGCGGATGTCGTTGTCGGACAGATAGCCGGACAGCAGTTCGCGGATTGCCGGATCGTCGTCGACTACCAGCACGTGAGGAAGGTTGGCGTCCGTCATTGTGCGGATACTCGTCGGGGAACGATTGAAATTATAGCCGGGGCGATGGGGCGAACGGGCGCTCGCGTGGCTGCTTGCTACGCCGGATCGTCGCGCCGGGCATCCCGCGCGCCGGTGCTCAGCAGTGCGACGCCGAGCGCGGCCGCCCAGCCGGCCGCGGACGGCATCCGATCGGTGGCGCCCGCCGTGCCGCTTGTGGTCTCCGGTAGCGCGGCGGGTTCGGTGTGCAGGCAGTCGACGATGTGCCGAAACCCGGCATCGCGCAGCGCGTACAGATGAACCTCGACCCACAGCGGGAAACATTCCCAGCCGGCGGCAATCTCCGCGTAGTCGGCCGTGGTGCAGGCGCTGCCGCTCACCGGTGCCACTAGCCGACCTTTCGTGAGCATTCGATCATGGTCGCGGCGAAGGATCTCGATCAACAGCTCGCGCTTGTGTTCGAAGTGCGCATAGAACGCGCCGCGCGTGTACCCGGCGCCCTCGGCGATATGTTCGACGCTCGTATCGGCAAAGCCTTTCGCGATGAATAGTGCGCGAGCGGTAGCGATGAGCCGTTCGCGGGTGTCGAGCCTGCGTTGCTCGCGCGTGAGTCGGGCGGGTTTCATCCAGGGTGGTCCATGCAGGTGGAAATGATCGAAGCGGCGCAACACCGCGCCGCGCGAAATACCGGATCGACGCGGGAACGCCGCCGCGCCGATTCGTGGTTCGTCGGGACGGTTTCGCCTGACGATGTCGCTGGGTCGGGCAGGGCACCGGCGCGAGGCCGATCGCCCAACCCGACCCGACCCGGCCCGGCCGCGCGTTTTCCCTGCCCGATTCAATCGATGAGCGGATCCGGCGCGCCGCGTTCGGCGGTGGCTGGCGCGATCCGTCGGTCGGGTGTTCCCGCGCGGCATCCGGCGGGCGGCGGCGCGTGCGTGGCCGCCGCGCGAATGCCGGCGGCGATGCCGAGCGCGAGCGTGTCGAGCGCATGGCGATGCGCGTCGACGAGCGCGTCGTAGCCCGCCGACGCACCGGCCCGAACGATGCTGCGGCAAGTCAGTGCCGGCTGTCCTGAGCCGGCGTCCACCGTCCACGTCGCATCGAGCAGCACGTGAGACGCCGGCCACGATTCGACACGCTGGACGTCCACGGCGACCCGATAGACCGGCGTGCCATCCGGATGAGCGACGCGGTGAACGTCGAACGTGTTCAGCCGGGACGTGACGCGCGTCGACAGTCCGTCGCGCATCTCGTCGCCGAGCGGCGCAACCCAGCGCTCCTGTTCCAGGATGTCGACCCGTTCGGGGCCGCGCTGCACCGCGAGCCGGTTGCCGTCCGCCGGCGCCGCCACGTGCACGCGCTGCATGTCGATCAGCCATGCGGGACGCGAGGCGTCGGTGTCGCCGCCCGCGCCATCCGCCATCCCGAGCGTATGGAACCGTACGGGCGGCGACGTACAGGCGCCGAGCACGGCCAGCGCGATGCACGTCGCGATGCGGATCGGCATCCGGAACGTGCGAAACGAATGCGGCGTCATTTCGGTTCTCCTTTCTTGCCGAAGAGCAGCGCTTCCGGATGCCGCTCGAGATAGTCGGCCAGCGTATTGAGCGACTGGAGCGTCTGCGTGAGCGATTGCATCGCGTCATGAACGTCCGATTGCATCGGCGAATCCTGCCGCAGCGTCGCCTGCGCGGCGTCGAACGTGCGTTGCGCCGCCGCCAGCGTGTCGCGCGCCTGCGGCACGACTTGCTCGTCGAGGTGTCCGAACAACTGGTTCGCATGCTCGAGCGCACCGTTCAGGCTGTTGCCGATCTGGTCGAATGGAACCTTGTCGAGCTTCCGAGCGATGTCGGCGAGCTGAACCTGCAGTTCGTCGAGCGTGTTCGGAACGGTCGGCAGCTCGACCGGCGTGCGGTGCACGTCCACGCTCGCGCGCGGCGCTTTCGGGAACATGTCGAGCGCCACGTACAACTGGCCCGTGAGCAGGCTGCCGGTGCGCAACTGCCCGCGCAGCCCCTGCAGCACCAGGTGCTCGAGGAGGTCGTGGCCGCCGGCCGTATCGGGGGCCGGCAGCGCGGTGTCGCTGTGCCGGCTCAGTCTCGACGGATACAGCGCCATCGTGACCTTCATGCTGAACGTGCGCGAGTGCTCGTTGTACTCGATCCCGATGTTCGTGACCTGACCGAGCGCGATGCCGCGCAAATCGACCGGCGCGCCGACGGACAGTCCGCGCAGCGACTGGTCGAAGCGCATGACGACCATCAGCGGCGTGCCGTCGGGGTCGCGCATCGCATCGGCTTCGTCCTGCGCGAGCCGGAACGACGCGTTGTCGGCTGCCGGCGGTGCATCGGCTTGCCCGGGCGGCGACTGAAACGCGAGGCCGCCGACGACCACCGTCGCGAGCGATTGCGTGTTCAGCTTCAGGCCGTTCGAATCGAGCCGCAGGTCCAAGCCGCTTGCGTGCCACCAGCGCGTTTGGGTGCCGACGTATTTGTCGTACGGCGCCTTCACGAACGCTTGCACGTCGACGCCCGTGCCATCCTTGTCGAGCGAGAAGCCGACCACCTGGCCGACCTGCAGGTGCCGATAGAACACCGGCGAGCCGATGTCGATCGAGCCGAGCGAATCGCCGTGCAGCAGGTAGCGGCGGCCCTGCTGGTCCGCGGTGACGGCGGGCGGTGTCTCGAGTCCGGCGAAGTCGGTCTGTTCGTGCGGCGAGCGGCCGAGGTCCGCACCGATGTACGCGCCGGAGAGCAGCGTGCCGAGCCCGGAGATACCGGTGGCGCCGATACGCGGCCGAACGACCCAGAATCGCGTATCGCGGTTCGCGAACTGCGCGGCGTCCTTGGTGAGCTGGATGCGCACGACCACGCGCTTGAAGTCGGGCGTGAGCGTGATGGCCTGCACCGAGCCGATATCGACGTCCTTGTAACGGACCTTGGTCTTTCCGGCTTCGAGGCCTTCTGCGTTCGCGAACGTGACGGTGATCGTCGGGCCGGTCGCGGCAATGCCGCGGTACACGAGCGCCAGCCCGATCAGCGCGCACACGAGCGGCACGATCCAGACGAGGGACGGGATCCAGCGGCTGCGCGGCCGGATCTCGGGTTCAGGCAAATCGAGGGGAAGCATCTTGTGAATGGACGTAGCGTTGTGACGGGCTTGCGCCCGTTCAGGATCGAGGGCTGGCGGCGCAGCGGTGCGCGCCGTCCCAGATGAGTCGCGGATCGAACTGCATCGACGCACACATGGTGAGCACGACCACTGCGCCGAATGCCAGTGCGCCGGGGCCGGGCGTGATCTCGGCGAACGAACCGAAATGCACGAGCGCGATCGTCAGTGCGACGACGAACACGTCGAGCATCGACCAGCGGCCCACGCGCTCCACCAGTCGATGGAGCCGCGCGCGTTCCAGCGGGCGCCATGGCGTGCCGCGATGCGCGGCAATGGCCTGCAACGCGAGAATCGCGAGCTTGAGCATCGGCACGAGCACGCTCGCGACGAACACGACGACGGCGAGCGGCCAGTCGCCGGACGTCCAGAAGTACGCGACGCCGGCGAGAATGGTGTCGTCCTCGGCGCGGCCGAGCGAGGTCGCATGCATGATGGGCAGCAGGTTCGCCGGGATGTAGAGAAGCGCGGCCGCGATGACGAGCGCGCCCGTGCGTGCGGCGCTGCGCGGGCGGCGTTCGTGCAGCGTCGAACCGCAGCGCGTGCAGCGCGCGTCGGCGGCTTCGGTATGCGGTTGCACGCGTCCGCAGGTATGACATGCGACCAGCCCCGCGGCGCGGGCCGTGACGCTTGCCGAGCGGTGGCGCCCGGTCGCGCCGGTCGCGTTCGTTGCGTCCGCTGTGTCGGGCGTCACCGGTGCAGCGCGTCGCGGCGTGTGCCGCCGGCGCGATACCGCGGCGGACGTACCGCCGCCGCGCAGCGCGATGATTTCGTCGCGCGCTTCCCACAGGCCGCCCGGGTCGAATGACGCGAGAAAGCCGAGCAACACGGTGAGGGCGCCGAACGCAAACAGCGCGGGGCCCGGTATCACGTGCGCGAGGCTCGTCATCTTGACGATCGTGACCAGGATGCCGAGCAGGAACACCTCGACCATGCTCCACGGGCGCAGCCGCTGCATGTTGCGCAGGACCGGCTCGAAGCGGGGCGGTACGCGGCCCGCGCGCAACGGTACGAGCACGTACAGCCACGCGGCGAGTTCCAGCAGCGGGAACAACATCGTCGTGCAGAACACGATCGCCGCCACCGCCGGTTGCCCGTTCAAGCGCAACGCGGCCACCGCGTCGGCCAGCGTCGCGTGCGATGCGATGCCGGCGGCGTCGAGCGCGACGATGGGAAAGGCCTGCGCGATGAAGAGCGTGAACAGCGCGGCGAGCGCGATCGCGCACCGCCGGTCGAGCGCCGGACGGCCGTGCGCGCTGCCGCCCACGCGGGCACGGCACCTCGGGCAGTGCGCAGCCAGCGCGCGCAAGCGCGGCGGCCGCCAAAACAGCAGGTCGCATTCGTGGCAGGCGACGAGGTTTTCGGGTTTCATCGGGAATCGATCATGCGGGGTCAAGGAGTGCCCGGCGGCGCGGTACTCGCGGTGCGCCGGGCGTCGAGGTCCGGGCCGGCGGCGGCCGAACGGCACGCGGCCGATCCGTCGACGCAAGCAGCCGTCATTGCCGGGCCGCGACTGCCGTGCGGGCGTCGGGCGGCAATTCGCCCATCGCCTGCAGGAGTGCCGCCGTATCGGTCATCCGGCGGCTCGCGGCGCGCACCGAATCGAGCTCCGCATTCAGGTACTGCCGCTCGCTCGCCCGTTGCGCGGTCATCGGCACGGCACCGAGCGCGCGGCGCTGCACCGTTTCGTCGAAGCCTTCGCCGGCCGCGCGCGCCGCGAGTTCGTTCGCGGCCAGCGCCTCGGCGTCGTTTTCCAGCGCGGCAAGCGAATCGGCAACGTCGCCGAATGCGGACAGCACCGTCGCCTTGTACTGCAGCACGGCTGCGTCGTACGCATCGCGCGTCGCGCGGCGGTGAGCCAGCAGCGCGCCGCCGTGGAACAGCGGCTGCGACAGCCCGGCGCCGACCGCCCACAGGCCGCCCGCACCCGACAGCAGCGCCGGCCAGCTGAAGCCGCCGCGCCCCATCGTCGCGGTGAGCGACAGGCTCGGGAACAACTGCGCGGTCGCTTCGCCGACGTCGGCCGATGCGGCCTTCACGGCTGCCGCGGCCGCGCGAATGTCCGGGCGCGCCTGCAGCAGATCGGACGGCACGGCCACGGGCACGTGCGCCGGCAGCGACAAGCCGCTGAACGCCGGAATCGGCGGCGCCGCGTCAGGCGTACGGCCCAGCAGGATCGCCAGCGCGTGAACCGCGCGTGCGCGTTGCTGGCGCAACGGCGGCAGCGTCGCGGCAAGCGACGCGGCATCCTGCGCCGAGGCCAGCGCCTGCACGTGCGACATCGCGCCGAGCGCGTAGCGCTGCTGGTCCTCGCGCGCGGCCGCGTCGGCCACGGCGACCAGGCGCTCGGTCAACAGGATCTGGCGGTCGAGTGCCGCCGCGCCGATGGCGGTGCCGACGATGTTGGCCGCCAGCGCGCGCCGCGCGGCTTCGAGTTCGCAGCCGCGAACGTCGACACGCGCGGCGCTCGCCGCGTTCGCATACCGCGTGGCGCCGAACAGGTCGAACGTGTAATGCGCCTGCAGTTGTCCGACGAAGACGTTGTAGCGCAGGTTTTGCGCGCCCGCGCCGGAAATGTCCGGCGTGCGCGTGCGGGCCACCTGCGCGTTTGCATCGATCGACGGCAGCGTCGACGCGCCAACCTGCGCGCGCAGCTCCTCCTGCGCGGCGGCGAGCGTCTTTTCCGTCGCGGCGAGCGTCGGATTCGCGCGCAGCCCTTCGTCGACCAGCGCGTCGAGCGCGCTGGAGCGATATAGCCGCCACCACTGCGGGACGGGCGCGGCGCCGATGTCGAATTGCTGCGCGAGCCCGGCCGCTTCGGCGGTGCGCGGTGCCTGCGGCGTCTCGCCGTAGTGAGCCGGCGACGGCATCGCGGGCGGCGTGCTGCTCGGGGCCATCGCGCAGCCGCCCAGGCCGAGCGCGGCGCTCGCGGCGAGCACCGAGGTGATACGAGGGAATTTCATCAGCATGTCTCCGAGGAGGCGACGTCCATTGCGCGCGACTCGCGTTCGTCGCTGCGTACCTTGAAGCACGTCGCATAGAGGGCCGGCAGGAAGAAGACGGTCAGCACCGTCGCGATCGTGATGCCGCCCATCAGCGCGGTGGCCATCGGGCCGAAGAAGCCGGAGCGCAGCAGCGGGATCAGCGCCAGCACCGCGGCGGCGGCGGTCAGCATGATCGGCCGGAAGCGGCGCACGGTCGCGCCGACGATCGCGGTGAAGCGCGGCTGCCCGGCGGCGATGTCCTGGTCGATCTGGTCGACGAGGATCACCGAGTTGCGCATGATGATCCCGAACATCGCGATCACGCCG
>UFQX01000854.1:0-178815 GCA_900497675.1 Arapaima gigas | reverse complement strand
GAGCAAGTCCACTTTAGGTCAACACTGCCTCGCTTGCAAAAATCGGGCTGACCATAGATTTTCATGGCTGCTCGGCGCGCCGCCCGCGTCCGCCGTCACTGCCGAACCAACGATCGAAACGCCGCGTGTAGTTCAGGTCGACGCCCTGGAACGTGCCGCCGTAGGCGGACACCGACCAGAAGCGCGTCAGGTTGATCGTCGCCTTGAACGCGTTGGCCGCGGATTGCAGCCCCTGCTCGAAGCCGAGCACGAAGCGCTCGTTGATCGCCTTCGACACCAGCACGACCTGCGGATCGGTCAGGCCGACTTCGCTGCGGCCGACCGAGACTTCGTCGAGACCGAAGGTCTGCGCGACGCGCTTGCCGGTCACGCTGCCGAGCAGGCCGAGCGCCGCCGTCATCGCCCCCTGCTGGCCGACGTTGTTGCCCTGGTCCGTGCCGTGCCCGAACAGCAGCCACGACAGCTTTTCGTTGTCGGTCACGTTCGGCTCCGACACGAGCTTGACCGTCAGCGACTGGATCGTGCCCGTCACCTGCACGCCGGCCTCGACCTCCTGGTTGCGCCGCATCGCGAGGATGTTGACGCCCGGGTTCGACACAGGGCCGTTGAACGTGAAGAAGCCGTTCTCGATCGCGAGCTTGCGGCCGAACGACGTGTACGTCGACCCTTCCGTCACGCGCACGTTGCCGACCGCGCGCAGCGGCACGCCCGGCGCGCTCATCACGGTGATCGTGCCGCGCAGCCCGAGATCCGCGCCGTGGCCCTTGAAGCGGAAGTTGTTGCCGAGGCCGACGTCGATGTTCGCGCGCGGCGCGAGCGACGGTGCGGGCTTGTCCTCGACCGGCTTCGGCTTCGCGACCGCGGAACCGGTCGGCGTCTCGCCGCGCACCGTGCCGCCCGGCTGCATGATCACCACGTCGTCCGACAGGTGCGGCGCCGATTCCTCGGGCAGGTCGAACAATGCGCGGTCGACGACGAACTTGCCGTCGATCGACAGCGCGCCGCGCGGCCCGTCGTTCGCGACCGTCGCCTTGCCCGACAGCGACAGCTTGCGATCCGGCGCCGCGAACAGCTCGAGCTTGTCCGCGACGATGCTTGCAGTCAGGTCGGGGGCTTCGCCGTCAAGGCGCACGCGGCCGAGTGCGCGCAGCGTACCGTCGCCGCCGTGGAACTCGACCTGCTGGAATTCGACGAGGTTTTCCGACAACTTCACGCGCACGATGCCGTCCTTCAGCTGCACGCCCTGGTCGATGAGCGTCGCGGACAGGTCGTCGCCCGTCAGCATCCCCGACAGGTTCGGCTTCGCCGGCGTGCCCGCGACCGTCAGCTTCAGCGCAGCCCGCCCGCCGAGCAGGTAGCTGGGCCCGAACAAGTTGCCGGTCGTCTTCAGCGCCGGGATGTCGGCGTCGATGCGGCCCGACAGCGGGCCATCGTCGACCACGCCGAACATGCCGTCTCGCAGCGCGAACGGCACGACGACGTTCGCATCGAGCGTGCCGATCCGGTTCGCCTTCGCGAGTGCCGTCACGTTGAGCCGGTTGCCGGGCGTGAAGCTCGCGCGCGCGGACAGGTCGGTCAGCCCCAGCGATGCGATGCCGCGCCCGCTCTCGATCGTCACGTCGCCGCCGCGGCGCTTCACCTGCACATAGCCCGTCGCGTTCGCGCCGAGCGAGAAATCCCAGTCGGCATCGAGCACGACGTCGGTGCGCACCGGCGGCCGCTGGCCCGTCAGCTCCTGGCGGACCTCGAGGAAACGCGCGACCGACGCTCCGGTCACCGAGCCCGCCGAGCGCATCTGGCCGTGATCGAACACGAACGATTTCAGGTCGATCGCCGCGCCTTCGAGCGTGAGCCGCGTCGAGCCGAGCGTCACGCGGCCGGTGCCGGCCGACACGGTCAGCGGCGACTGCAGCGCGATGGCCGGCGTGCCGCGGTTCGCAAGACGCGTGACGGTGCCGTCCCAGCGCATCCCGTCGCGATTCTCGACCACGCCGCCGTTCGCCGCGAGCGTCATGTCGATCACGCGGCCGCCGGCCACCCCGAGCGCCGACGCGTCGAGCGTGTGCTTCGCGCGCGTGCCGTCGAGGTTCGCGCGCAGCGATTTCAGCTTCAGCGAGCCGAGCGCGATGTCGGACGCGTCGGCCGTAAACACGAGCGCGCCGTGCGCGCCGTCGCGGATGTCCGCGCGGCCCTGCGCGACACCGATCCGGTTCGAGCCGACGACGACGCGCTCGGCCTTGTAGGTGGCCGTCACGTTCGGGTGCGCGAAGCTGCCGGTCAGGTCGCCCTGCGCCTGCACGAGCCCTTCCACGCCGAAGCCGAGCCGGTCGAGCTGCGGCGCGTCGACGACGAAGCGCAGCCGGTCGCCGGGCGCGCCGAAGCTGCCGCGCAGGTCGACATGGTTGCCCGCGATCGACAGGTTCGCGTTGCTCGGCAAGATGCGCGATCCGGCCAGCTGCACGACGCCGGCGCCGGTCAGCGGCACGCCGTCGTACAGGCTGTCGCCGAGCTTGAAGGTCGCCTTCGTCGATACCTGCGGCGCGAATGCGCCCGACGCCGTCAGCGTGCCCGACACGCGCGTCTCGCCGCGCCGGGCCGGTGCCTTCGCCGCCTTGGCGGGCGCCTTGCCGCCGCCCGCCTTCGGCGCGCTCGCCGCGGCGAGCAGCAGCGGATCGAATGCGGTCAGCGTCGCCTTCGCGTCGTAGCTCGAATGCGCATCGTGGCGGAACACACCGGTCAGGTCGATCCGGCCCTTGCCCGCCGTCACGCGCGCGTCGGTCAGCACGGTCTGCTGCGGCGTCAGCGCGACCTTCGCACGTGCGCCGAGCGCGAGCTTCGGATCGTTCAGGTTGAAATCGACGGTCGTCACGTCGCCCGCGAGCGTCACGCCGAGCGGGCCGGCGAGACGCATCGGCCGCAACTCGGCGACGAACGCGTTGAGGTCGAGATTCGCGACCTTCAGGGCGAAACGGCCCTTGCCGCCCGTCAGCGTGCCGTTGCCCGTCACGCTGCCGTCGCGGATCAGCTTCAGCGCGAGATCGTCGATCCGCTGTGCGTGCGCATCGAGATGCACGTTCGCGTGCGCGTCGATCACCGGCAGCAGGTGGTCGCCGAGCGTGCCGGGCTTCGCGTTGACGATCGACACCGGGCCCGTCACCGCGAAACCCTTCGCGGGCTCGGCCCCGGCCGGCGCGGTCACGGGCGCGAGTTCCGCGCGCACCGCGAGATCGGCGGCCGGTGCGCCGGGGGCGAGCGCCTGCGGATTCACGTGATCGAACGCGAGCGACGCGCGGGTGAGCGGCACCGCGCCGAACGGCGCGGCCTCCACGTGCGCGCGCCCGTTCAGCTTCATCCCGCTCGCGTCGACCTCGGCGACGAGCGCCTCGAGCGAGCCCGACACGCGCGCACGCGCATCGACGGGCTCGTCGGACAGCTTGCCTGCATACGTGGCGTCACCCGTCAGCGCGAACGGCTTCACACCGTCGAGCTTCGCGCGCGCGGTCAGCGCGCCGTACGGCGTATCGACGCCGTCGAGCACGAGTTCATGGTGACGGCCGTCGCTGCGCCCGTTCAGCGCGATATGGTCGAGCTGCGTCGTCGAGCCGCCGTCGTGGATCGCGAGGTGATCGACGCGCAGGTCGTCGATCCGCAACTGCAGCGGCAGGCTGAGGTCCTGCGGCATCGTACTCGGCGTCGACGGCCCCGGCGCGATCCGCACGTCGATCGTGCCGGCACGCAGATACGCGATGGACAGCCGCCACGGCGCGCGGGTCAGCGCCCAGCGGCCGTCGAGCCGGTCGATGCGGATTTCCGTGCCCGAGCCGTCGGGGCTCGTCCACGCGAATCCGCGCAACCGCACGCCGGTCGCGAGCGAGCCGCCGTCGAGCGTGCCCGCGAGTCGCGCGCCGAGCACACGCTCGGCCACCTGCCACGCGAGCCGCGTGCCGTGCTCGGTCGTCACCGCGGCCAGCACGAGGCCGACCGCCAGCACGACGAGCAGCACGACCGTCGCGAGCGTCCACGCGACGAACCGCCCGATCCGCGCGACGGGCCCGCGACGCGGCGCGCGCGGCGGCGTGTCGGGCGCGCCGTCGGGCGAGTCCGGATCGTGAGGCGGCGGCGTGTCGTTCGGGTCCTTCGTCATGCGGTTCGTCGTCGGTGAAGCGGTACGGTCAGAAAGCGATGCCGAGCGTCAGGTACGGGCGCACGCTATGGTTGCGCAACCCGTACGCGACGTCGACGTTGATGGGTCCGACGGGGCTGCGCCAGCGCGCGCCGATGCCGACACCCGGGTAGAACACACGCTCGCCCCACGCATCGGTGGCGGTGCCGATGTCGAAGAACGTCGCCGCGCCCCAGTCGCGGTTGAACCAGTGCTGGTATTCAGCGGTGCCCGTCATCAGGTACTTGGTCGGCAGCACGGAACCGTCGACGCTGTTACCGATGCTCTGGTAGCCGTAGCCGCGCACCGAGTTCGAGCCGCCCGCGCGGAACAGCAGCGAAGCCGGCACGCCGGTCGAACTGCCGCTCGTGAACACGCCGCCGAGCTCCGCGCGGAACACGAACAGGTCGCGCTTGCCGATCGGCAGGTACTGCTGGCCGCGCGCGTAGCCGCGGATGAAGGACTGGTCGGTCAGCACGCCCTTGACCGCGAAGCCGGCCTCCGCGTGGATCAGGTTGCCCGAGCGCGGAAACAGCGGATCGTCGACGTTGCGGCGCGTCCACGCCCATTGCGGCACGAGCGCGCGGCTCGTGGTCGGCCCCGCGCCGTTCTGGTCGAGCCGGTCCTGGTAGAACATCAGCGAATACGAATAGTCGATGAACTGGCCGGTGCGCGTGCGCTGCGCGCCGACCCGCGCGCTGTAGATGCGCGTGTCCGACACGTTGGTGTTCGTGTACGACGCGAGCACGCTGTTGGTCCAGCCCTTCTCGCCCGGCGGCATCGACAGCTGGACCTGCCCGTATTGCTGGATCTGGTCGAGCCGGCCCGACACGGTCAGCGGCCAAGCCGCGCCGAACGTGTCGAGATACGTATAGGAGCCCTGCACGTGCGGCCCGGTGTCGGTGGCAAAGCCGACGCCGCCGCGGATGTTGTTGTACGGGAATTCGCTGACCTTCACGTGCACGGGCGTGCGCTCGGGCTTCGCCGTATCGTCGCCGACGTCGATCGCGACGCTCGCGTAATACGGCGTGTTCTGCAACTGCCGCTGCAGTTCGGTGATGCGCTGCACGTCGTAGATTTCGCCTTCCGACAGCGGATTGACGTTCGTGACGATTTTTTCCGGATAGCGCCGCACGCCGTCGACGTCGACCTTGCCGATCGTGAACGTCGGGCCGCTGTCGAACGTGACCGCGAGCATTGCGCGCTGCGTGAGCGGGTCGATGCGCGCTTCGGACGACGCGATCTTCCCGCCGAGATAGCGGTGCGCTTGCAGTTGCCTGAGCGCCGCGCCCTTCGCGCCATCCCAGTCGGACTGCGTAAACGGATCGCCCGGCTTCAGCGAGAACGCGAAACGGGTCGCGGCTTCCTGCTTCGGATCCTCGGTGTCGATGGGCCCCTTGAACGTCAGGTCGACGCTCGACACGATGGTCTGCTTCCCCGGATCGACCGCGATGCGCACGTCGCGCTTGCCGTCGCGCGTGCGCACGTCGGTGCGCACGACCGGCGAGAAATAGCCGGCCGTCGCGGTCAGGTCGCGCACCTGCTGCGGCGTGGCGGTCACGAGGAAGTCGAACTGGTCGTCGCTGATGTCGTCGCGCTTCGCGAAGCGCGCGATATCGAGATGCGACTTGAGCAGCTTGCGAACCGAGCGCGGCGCGTCGATGTCGACGTCGTACTTCGCGTGGGCCGGCAGCGCGAAGCACGCGGCAAGGCAACCCGCGAGGGCCACCCGCGCGGCGCGAGCCGCGGCGCCGGCACGATTGCGTTCCACGCGCGCGCGCGCGTCATGTGCCGTGTGTGCTTGCTGGTTCGACTGCCCCGCCAAATATGACCTCGCCCTCGGTTGTCACGGTGATGTGGAAAAACCCTGTATTTGACCACAGGGTGCCGGCACCAAAGCTTAATGTTTGTAAACCACCTGAACCACAGCGCCATGCGTGGCGGTGCGCTTCCGGGCGCCGGCCCCATGCCGGCCCGCGGATTCGACGCGCGATTGACGCCGGCCGTTCCCGCGATGCGGTAAAATCCCGCCATCGTGAATCCGGCGCATCGTGCGCCGCCCGAAACGGAAAACCCAGCCATGCCGTACCAGTCCGATGTCACGCAGTTCCTGAACCAGCTCAAGCAGCAGAAGCCGACGCTCGAGGAAGAGCAGCGCAAGGGCCGCTCCCTGCTGTGGGACAAGCAGCCGATCGACCTCGAAGAGCGCGCCGAGCAGCAGGAATCGCGCGTGAAGCAAACGTCGTACGTCTACTACCAGAACTTCTGACGACGTGAGCGCCGCCGACGAGGCCAGCGCCGCCCGGCAGGACGACGCGATCGCCGCGCCCGCGGGCGCCGATTCGACGCCCGACACGGTCGACGGTGTCGCGGCATTCGCGCGCCTGTACGGCGAGCCGCTCTTCAAGCTGCCGCAGGATCTCTACATCCCGCCCGATGCGCTCGAGATCTTCCTCGAGACCTTCGAAGGTCCGCTCGACCTGCTGCTCTACCTGATCCGCAAGCAGAACTTCAACGTGCTCGACATCCCGATGGCGCAGGTCACCGCGCAATACCTGGGTTACGTCGACCAGATCCGCACGTCGAACCTCGAGCTGGCGGCCGAGTACCTGCTGATGGCCGCGATGCTGATCGAGATCAAGTCGCGGATGCTGCTGCCGGTCAAGAAGGCCGATACCGGCGAGGAAGCCGAGGATCCGCGCGCCGAACTCGTGCGCCGCCTGCTCGAATACGAGCAGATGAAGCTCGCCGCGCAGCGGCTCGACCAGTTGCCGCAGCTCGGCCGCGACTTCCTGCGCGCCGAGGTCTACATCGAGCAGAGCGTCACGCCGCGCTTCCCCGACGTGAATTCGGACGACCTGCGCGCTGCCTGGGCCGACGTGCTCAAGCGCGCGAAGCTCGTCCAGCACCACAAGATCTCCCGCGAGGAGCTGTCGGTGCGCGAGCACATGAGCCTGATCCTGCGCCGGCTGCAGAACGCGCGCTTCATGGAGTTCGCCGAGCTGTTCGACACGTCGCGCGGCGTGCCGGTCGTCGTCGTGAATTTCATCGCGATGCTCGAACTCGCACGCGAGTCGCTCCTCGAGATCACGCAGGCCGAGCCGTTCGCGCCGATCTACGTGCGTCTCGCGTACCTGCCCGCGTAACACCCTCGACCGCCCTTCCCGTTCTCCCGATTCATCCCGGCACGCTCGCCGCTACGCCGCAGCCCGGCGCGGCCGCGCGCGTGGTTGCCGGCACGCCCGATTAAAAAGTGAACGATCGTTCTTTTTTCGATGCGTTTGGCAGCCAAATCCTCTACAATCCGCCGACGCCCGATGCGCCGCCCGCGCGCCGGCGTTCTCCGCTTCGACCCCGACGCCGCTGCTGCGGCGCCAACGCGCGCCAGCGCGAGGAACCCGCTACCCGATCATGAAAGTCATCAGCTCGATCCATGAACTGCGCGACCAGCTGCGCGGCCAGAACCGCACGGCGTTCGTGCCGACGATGGGCAACCTGCACGAAGGGCACCTGTCGCTGATGCGCCTTGCGCGCCAGCACGGCGACCCGGTCGTGGCGAGCATCTTCGTCAACCGGCTGCAATTCGGCCCGAACGAGGATTTCGACAAGTATCCGCGCACGCTCCAGGACGATATCGAGAAGCTGCAGAAGGAAAACGTCTACGTGCTGTTCGCGCCGACCGAGCGCGACATGTACCCGGAACCGCAGGAATACCGCGTGCTGCCGCCGGACGATCTCGGCGGGATCCTCGAAGGGGAATTCCGGCCCGGCTTCTTCACCGGCGTGTGCACGGTCGTGGCGAAGCTGATGGCCTGCGTGCAGCCGCGCGTCGCCGTGTTCGGCAAGAAGGACTACCAGCAGCTGATGATCGTGCGCCGCATGTGCCAGCAGCTCGCGCTGCCGGTCGACATCATCGCCGCCGAAACCGTGCGCGACGAGGACGGCCTCGCGCTGTCGTCGCGCAATCGCTACCTGTCGGCCGACGAGCGCAGCGAAGCGCCCGAACTCGCGAAAACGCTGCAACGCATCCGCGAAAGCGTGCTCGGCGGCGAGCGCGACCTCGGCAAGCTCGAGGAAATGGCCCGCACGCATCTGGCCGGCCGCGGCTGGGCGCCCGACTACATCTCGATCCGCCGCCGCGCGAACCTGATCGCGCCGGACGCGGCCCAGCTCGAAGCCGGCGAACCGCTCGTCGTCGTCGCCGCCGCGAAGCTCGGCGCGACGCGCCTCATCGACAACCTGGAAATCTGACGGGCCGCCCCGCCCGCGCCTCTCACGCATCACGGAGACACCATGCAGCGCCACATGCTCAAATCGAAGATCCACCGTGCGGCCGTCACGCACTGCGAGCTGCATTACGAAGGCTCGTGCGCGATCGACGAAGACCTGCTCGAAGCATCGGGCATCATCGAGAACGAACGGATCGACATCTGGAACATCAACAACGGCGAGCGCTTCTCGACGTACGCGATCAAGGGTGAGCGCGGCAGCGGGATGATCTCGCTGAACGGCTCGGCCGCGCGTCGTGCGCAACTGGGCGACCTCGTGATCATCGCAGCCTTCGCGATGGTCGACGAAGCCGAGCTGCAGGCCGGCTGGAAGCCGAAGCTCGTGTTCATCGACGACGGCAACAAGATCAAGGGCCACCGCGATCACGTGCCGACGCAGAACTGGACCTGACCTGACCACCTGCCCGCGTGCCGTGGCGCGCGGGAGCGGCCGTGCCGCTCGTGGCCGAAGGGCCGGATGGCGTACTCGACGCCATCCGGCCCTTTATCGTTTCATCGCGCGCCGCCCCGGCGGCGGCCGCGCGGATCAGGACGCCTTGGCGGCCTTCTCCGCCTTCTCTGCTTTCGGCGCCCGGCGCTCGGCCCATTCGACGATCGGCCGCCACTGTTCGAGATCCTTCTCGACGCGGCTCTTCGCGACGTCCCACAGCGTCAGGCCGTGCGCGGCGATCTGCACGTAGTTCTGCGTGTCGCGCACGTAGCCGAGCACCGGCAGGCCGAGCCCTTCGACGAACCGGTGAAGCTGGTCGGACGAGCGCGTGCGCGCATCGACCCGCATCCCGACGATCCCGACCTCGACGCTGCCCTTGCGCACGGCCTTCTCGCCGGCGAGGCGCTCCAGAAACTGCTGCGTGGCCAGGATATCGAACATCGACGGCTGCAGCGGCACGATCACCTTGTCGGCCAGTTGCAGCGCGACGTTGAGCCGGTTGCCATGCAGGCCGGCCGGCGTATCGATCACCGCGTATTCGAGGCCGCGCGGCGGCTTCGTCGGCGCGTCCGGGTCGAGTTCCCATGCCTCGATCGGCGGCAATCCGGCCGGCCGCAGGTCGAGCCACGCATGCGCGGACTGCTGCCGGTCCAGGTCGGCGAGCGCGACCCACGCGCCCTGCGCCGCGAAATAGCCGGCAAGATTGGTGGACAGCGTGCTCTTCCCCACGCCGCCCTTCGGATTCGCCACCACGATCACCGTCATGAATTCCCCCGAAAAAGCCGCGCGGCGCCCGCCGCATGGCAGGCGCCGCTCGATTGCGGATACAGGGAGCGATGATATCGGCAAACGGGGGGTCACCGGAACGGGTTGCGCCGCTCCGCGTACGCTTACCTATCCCTTACGCACGCTGAACCGCGGCCTCCCGTGCGCCGAGCGCGAACGCGCCGCCGCCCAGCAGCGCCTGCACGGCGAGCGTGACAGCCCAGAACGCCGGATATTCCCAGCCGCCGTGCGGAGACGCGAAGCTCCAGCCGTTCGGCAGATGCGTAGCGGTTGCGCCGAGCATGAACGGCAGCAGCACGAGTGCGGCGACGCGCACACGGAAGCCCGCAAGCAGCGCGAGGCCGCCGGCCAGCTCGACGAACGTCGTCAGGTACGCGAGCCAGCCCGGCAGGCCGATCGATGCAAAGAACTGCGCGGTGCCGGGCAGCGTGAAGACGAACACCTTCTGCGCGACGTGCGCGAGGTACAGCACGCCGAGCGCGACGCGCAGCAGGGTCGCGGCGAAATCGTTGAGGCGATTGGGGTTCATGGCGAATTCCTTCGTGAGTGGTGTGAATGGCTTGCACTCTATTCGAATCAATTCGGCCGATAAACTCGCTAATTCGCTTTAACTGATTCCCATGTGGAATTAATCGGGGCGTAAAAAAGGGGCATGACCGATCATGCCCCGCAACCTGCTTCAGTAACCGCTCTTGCCTTGCGTGGCGTCGCCGGAACCGGTCTGGCTGCCGCCCGGTACGTACGAATCGCACGCGTGTGCAACCGCCGACACGCCCAGCAGCGCCGCGAGCAGCACGCTCCACCCCCATCGAGCCTTCATCGTCGCACTCCTCCGGGCGGACCTCCGCCCCTCTGTGTTGTACGCGATCCGGCGGAAAAAGCGAGCACGGCCCAACCCCCGTCAACGAAACTCGGCGTACAGCGCGTCGAGGTCGAGATGGTTGGCGAACGAGTCGGCCAGCCGTTCGAGCGATGCCTCGCGCAGCGCCGGATAATCGATGCGCTCCGCGCCGTCGAGCCCGGCCCATGCGAGGAGCGCCGTGCAGGCGTCCGGCGAGTCGAACAGCCCGTGCACGTAGGTCGCGAGAATCTGGCCGTCGTCGGACACCGCGCCGTCGGGGCGTGTGCCGTCCTGCGCGGTGTCGGCTGCCAGCGCCAGCGCGGGCGACGCGAGCGCAGGCCCGTGCGTATCGCCCATGTGGATTTCGTAGCCGCGCACGGTAGCCCCGCCCGGCAGCGCGAGATGCCCTGTCACGTTCTTCAGCGTCTTGTCGGGCTGCAGCGTCGTGTCGAAATCGAGCAGGCCGAGCCCCGGCACGCTGCCGGGCGCCCCTTCGAGGCCGAGCGGATCGTCGAGCGTGCGGCCGAGCATCTGCATCCCGCCGCAGATGCCGATCACCTTGCCGCCGTAGCGCAGGTGGCGACGAATCAGCGTGTCCCAGCCCGCGTCGCGCAGCCACGCGAGGTCGCGCTGCACGCTCTTCGAACCGGGCAGGATCAGCAGGTCGGCGTCGGGCACGGGCCCGCTCTTCCAGTACGTGAATTCGACCTGCGGATGCGCGCGCAGCGGATCGAAATCGGTGTGGTTGCTGATGCGCGGCAGCGCCGGCACGACCACGCGCAGCACGCCGGCATCGCCACGTGAGGCGGCGCTGCGTGCCTGAGCGGGCAGCATGTCCTCGGCGTCGAGCAGCAGCCCGTGCAGGTACGGCAGCACGCCGAACACGGGCTTGCCCGTCTGCGCGCGCAGCCAGTCGAGCCCCGGTTCGAGCAGCTTGAGGTCCCCGCGAAAACGGTTGATCACGAAGCCGCGCACGCGCGCACGCTCGCTGTCCGACAGGCACGCGAGCGTGCCGACCAGGTGCGCGAACACGCCGCCGCGGTCGATGTCGGCGACGAGCACGACCGGGCAATCGACGCGTTCGGCAAACCCCATGTTCGCGATGTCGCCGTCGCGCAGGTTGATCTCGGCAGGGCTGCCGGCGCCTTCGACGATCACCGTGTCGTAGCCGGCGCGCAGGCGCGCGTACGACTCGAGCACCGCGTCGAACGCGACCGGCTTGTAGTCGTGATACGCACGCGCATTGAGGTTCATGCGCGCCTTGCCGTGAATGATCACCTGCGCGCCGCGGTCGCTCGTGGGCTTCAGCAGCACGGGGTTGAAATCCGTATGCGGCGCGACGCCCGCGGCCAGGGCCTGCAGCGCCTGTGCGCGGCCGATCTCGCCGCCGTCGGCCGTCACCGCGCTGTTGAGCGCCATGTTCTGCGGCTTGAACGGCGCAACGCGCGCGCCGGCGCGGCGCGCGAGCCGACACAGGCCGGCAACCAGCGTGCTCTTGCCGGCATCGGACGTCGTGCCCTGGATCATCAGCGTGCCGCGCGGCCGCGGCTCGGGTGCATTCATCGTGTAGAGGTCGTCGCGAAGCAAAGGCCGCATTATCCCCCGCGCCGCCATGCCCGCGCCGTTACAATCACGCGATGATTCCGCACGACCTCACCTTCGTCCTCGGCGGCGCGCGCTCGGGCAAGAGCGCACATGCCGAGCGGCTCGCCGCCGACAGCGGCCTCCCCGTCACCTACATCGCGACCGCGACCGCCGCCGATGCCGAATTCGCGCAGCGCATCGCGCACCATCGCGCGCGCCGGCCGGCCGACTGGGGTTTCGCCGATGCCCCCGTCGACCTCGCCGGCACGCTTGCGCGGCTCGACGATCCGCACGCGTGCCTGCTCGTCGACTGCCTGACGCTGTGGCTCACGAACCTGCTGTGCCCCGCCGACGGCGAACCGCTCGACGATGCGCAGTACGCGGTGCAGGTCGACCGGCTCGAGCACGCGTTGCGCGGCGCGCGCGCGAAGGTGATCGTCGTCAGCAACGAGATCGGGCTCGGCGTCGTGCCGCTTGGCTCGGTCACGCGGCGCTATGTCGACGAACTCGGGCGCCTGAACCAGCGCGTCGCCGCGCTCGCCACGCGCGTGACGCTGCTCGTCGCCGGGCTGCCGCTCGAACTCAAGACGGGAGCCCCGTCATGCTGATGCTGTCGCTGCCCGTCGTCGCGATGTTCGCGGTCGCGGCCGTGATCATCGACCGCGCGATCGGCGAACCGGCCGGCTGGCACCCGCTCGTCGCATTCGGCCGCCTCGCCGCGCGCATCGAAGGCGCGCTGAACACGGGCCGGCGCGGCCGCGTGGTCGGCGTCGCCGCGTGGGTCGCGACGGTCGTGCCGCCGGTCGCCATCGCGGCATGGCTCACGACCGCGCTGCCGTGGCCGCTCGCAGCCGCGCTGCACATCGCGCTGTTGTGGTTCGCGCTCGGCGCGAAAAGCCTTGCCGACCACGTCGCGCCGATCGCTGCCGCCTTGCTGCGGCATGACCTCGGCGCCGCCCGCGCGCTGACCGCGCGCATCGTGTCGCGCGACACGAGCGACGCGGACGAAGGCGCGCTGTCGCGCGCGGCCGTCGAATCCGCGCTCGAGAACGGCAACGACGCGATCTTCGGTGCGCTGTTCTGGTTCGTCGTCGCGGGCGGTCCCGGCGCGCTGCTGTTCCGGCTCGCGAATACGCTCGACGCGATGTGGGGCTACCGCACGCCGCGCTTCCTGACCTTCGGCTGGGCCGCCGCGCGCCTCGACGACGCGTTGAACTGGATTCCCGCGCGCCTCACGGCCGCGAGCTACGCGCTGCTCGGCGACACGGCCGCCGCATGGCGCTGCTGGCGCACGCAGGCGCGCCACTGGGACAGCCCGAACGCAGGCCCGGTGATGGCTGCCGGTGCCGGCAGCCTGAACGTGCAGCTCGGCGGCCCGGCCGTCTATCACGGCGAGATCGAGGATCGTCCCGCGCTCGGCACCGGCGCCGCGGCAACCGCCGTCCACATCGTCGCCGCACTGTCGCTCGTCACGCGCACGCTTGCCCTGTGGCTCGCGCTGCTGGTCGCGAGCGGCGCACTCGCCATGGCCACCCATCATGTCTGACACCCGCATCGCACACGGCGGCAACCTGCATGAAGCCGCGCGCCGCCACGGCATTCCGTACGACGCATGGCTCGACCTGTCGACCGGCATCAATCCGGTCGGCTATCCGGTCCCGCCCGTCCCGGCCGACGCATGGCGCCGGCTGCCCGACGACGGCGACGGCCTCGCGGCCTGCGCCGCGCAGTACTACCACGCGCCCGATCCTGCACACGTGCTGCCGGTCGCCGGTAGCCAGGCAGCCATCCGCGCATTGCCCGCGTTGCTGCCGGCCGGCGACGCCGGCGTCGCGGCGCTCGCGTACGGCGAATACGCGCCCGCCTTTGCGCGCCACGGCCATCGCGTCGTCGCGCTCGACATCAATGCGGATACGCTGCCTGCGACGTTGCGTCACGTCATCGTCGGGAATCCGAATAATCCGACCGCCGAATTCGTGCCGGCCGAGCGCCTGCTCGCTTGGCACGCGCAACTGGCGGCGCGCGGCGGCACGCTGATCGTCGACGAGGCATTCGCCGATACGGGCGCGACACGGTCGCTTGCGCCGCACGTCGATCGCCCCGGACTCGTCGTGCTGCGTTCGGTCGGCAAGTTCTTCGGGCTCGCCGGCATCCGCGCAGGCTTCGTGCTCGCATGTCCTGACCAGATCGTTGCGCTGCGCGACATGCTCGGCGCGTGGACGGTCGGCGGCCCCGCCCGCCACGCGGTCGCCGCGGCGTTCGCCGATCGCGCATGGCAGGCCGCCGCCCGCGAACGGCTCGCGGCCGACGGCGAGCGGCTGGCCGCCTTGCTGCGCGCGCACGGCTTCGCGGTTCGCGCGACGCCGCTCTTCAGCTGGACCGATGACCCGCGCGCCGCGGCACTGCATGCGGCACTCGCGGCATGCGGGGTCTGGACGCGGCACTTCCCGATACCGTCGAGCGTACGCATCGGCCTGCCGGGGAGCGAAGTGGAATGGCAGCGCCTCGGCGACGCGCTCGCGCGCTGCGTGCCGACGCTGCAACGGCAACCCGCATGAATCCACGCATGCTTCGCCGGCTCGCGCCAATCGCGCAACTCGTCGCGCTCGCCTACGCACCACTCGTCCACGCCGATGTCTCGACGCGCGACGACGCCGGCAACGCAGTCACGCTGCCGGCGCCCGCGCAGCGCGTGATCAGCCTCGCGCCGCACGCGACCGAACTCGTCTACGCGGCCGGCGGCGGCGCAAAGCTCGTCGGCACCGTCACGTACAGCGACTATCCGCCCGCCGCGCAAGCGATACCGCGCGTCGGCGACAACAAGGCGCTCGATCTCGAGCGGATCGCCGCGCTGAAGCCCGACCTGATCGTCGTCTGGCGGCACGGCAACGCCGAGCGGCAGACCGACGCGCTGCACGCGCTGCACATCCCGCTGTTCTTCAGCGAACCGAAGCATCTCGACGACGTCGCGTCGTCGCTGCGCCGGCTCGGCACGCTGCTCGGCACGCAACCGGCTGCCGATGCGGCCGCAGCCGCCTATACGCGCGACATCGCGGCGCTGCGCACGCGTTACTCAGCACGAACGCCCGTCACGATGTTCTTCCAGGTCTGGGATCGGCCGCTGATGACGCTCAATGGTGCGCACCTGATCAACGACGTGATCGAGCTGTGCGGCGGCCGCAACGTGTTCGCGTCGCTCAAGCCGCTCGTGCCGACCGTCACCGACGAGGCCGTGCTCGCGGCCAATCCGGAGGCGATCGTGACGACCAGTGCCGGTACGACGCGCTCCGACGAACCGCTGCCGAGCCTCGCGCGCTGGCGCGCGTGGCCCGCACTGACGGCCGTGGCACGCAACAATCTGTTCGCGATCGACGGCGATCTGCTGACACGGCCGTCGCCGCGGATCGCGCATGGTGCGGCTGCGCTGTGCGAGGATCTCGACGCCGCGCGTGCGCGGCGGCCACGCTGATTTCCGGCGACTTGCGCGTTCATCGCGTGCCGGATGCCTGAGACGAATCGACCGCGCGCTGCATCGTTCGCACGCAGTGGCCAACGCGCCTATTCGTCCCAGTGCATCGCTTCCCACGTTCGCGTGGCAGCATCCGCGCGCAGCCAGACGACACCCCCTGTCGGTACGGGGCGCGACAGCAACGTATCGAGCGGCACGCGCAATACATGCGATGCAAACGCACGGATCACGCCTGCATGCGTGACGACCCACTGCGGCCGGTCGAACTGCGCCACCGCGTCGACCCGACCCACGACCCGCGCGGCAAACCGCGCAACGCTTTCGCCGCCATGCGCACACGCATGCATCAGATCGGCCGCCCACGCATCGAGCGCCGCGCGATCGATATCGTCCCAGCGCCGCATTTCCCACGCGCCGAAATCCATTTCCTGCCAGTCCGCGTCGCGCCGCAGCGGCACGTCGCATGCCCGCGCGAGCCGTTCGGCAACCGACGCGCAGCGCGTCAGCGGGCTCGTCCAGACCTGTTCGGGAAGCGGCGCACGGAGTGCCGACAGATGCGCGCGCACGGCCTGCGCGCCGGCATCGGCAGATGCAGCGAGCGGCACGTCGCTGCGTCCGTAGCAGATGCCCGGCTCGATACCGACGGCCGGATGACGGATCAGGACGACGTCCATCCGAGCACCACGAGATAGATCGCCAGTTCGCACAGTTGCTGTGTGAAGCCGAGACAGTCGCCCGTATAGCCGCCGATCCGCTTCACGAAGTAGCGGGCGGCCCACGCGCGCACGAGCACGAGCGCAACGCATGCGGCGGCGCCCATGCGCCAGTCGGGCCAGAACAGCCAGGGCAATCCGAACAGCGCCGCGACGCACGCCGCGCGTGCGCCCATTCGTTGCGCGACCGGCTTCGCCTTGCCCTCCGGCCGCACGTAGTCGAGCGTCATCAGCAGGCTCACAGCCACCGCCCGGCTCGCGGCGTGCGCGGCGATCATCGTCCACGCGGCACGCAACGGCAGCATGGACGCGAGCGCCTGCCATTTCACGCCGAGCGAGATCACGAGCGCGACCGCACCGAACGTGCCGATCCGCGAGTCGTGCATGATGCGCAGCACGTCGTCGCGCGTATAGCCGCCGCCGAACGCGTCGCAGCTGTCAGCCAGGCCGTCCTCGTGAAAGGCGCCCGTGGCGAGCAGCGTCGCGGCCATCGACAACCCGACCGCGATCGACGGCGGCAGCACGCGCAGCGCAGCGAGATAGACGAGCGCGCCCCACGCGCCGACGCATGCGCCGACGAGCGGGAAATAGCGGGCGGCCTGGTCGAGATCGCCGGCCGCGTAGCCGATCGAGCGCGGCACGGGCACACGCGTGAAATAGCCGAGCGCGACGAAGAAGTAGCGCAGTTCGGCCTGCACGCCGCGCGCGCGATCAGGCGTCACGATTGTCGACGCCGGCGGATTCGAAGCTCGCCATCTCCGTGAGGAATGCGGCGGCCGCACGCACGAGCGGCAGCGCGAGCGCGGCGCCCGTGCCTTCGCCGAGCCGCAGGTCGAGCGCGAGCAGCGGCTTCGCGCCGAAATGCTCGAGCATGCGCCGGTGCCCGGCCTCGTGCGACGCATGCGAGAACACGCAGTAGTCGCGCACGCCGGGCGCGATGCGCTCGGCAACCAGCAGCGCGGCCGTCGCGATGAAGCCGTCGACGAGGATCGTCATCCGCTCGCTCGCGGCCGCGAGATATGCGCCCGTCATCATCGCGATCTCGAAGCCGCCGAACGTTGCGAGCACGTCGAGCGGCGCAATCGCGTGCGAGTGCTTGACGAGCGCGCGTCCGAGCACCGCGCGCTTGTGCGCGAGGCCCTGGTCGTCGAGGCCCGTGCCGCGCCCGACGCACGCGTCGATCGGCACGCTGAGCAGGCGGCTCATCAGGCACGCAGCCGACGACGTATTCGCGATTCCCATCTCGCCGAAACCGATCACGTTCGTGCCGAGCGACGCATGCAGGCGCACGCGTGCCGCGCCGGCCGCGAGCGCCGTCATCGCCTCGTCGCGCGTCATCGCCGGCTCCGCCGCGAAGTTGCGCGTGCCGCGCGCGACCGGCAGCGACACCAGCCGGTCGGACAGCGGCAGCGGCGACGCAACACCCGCATCGACGATCTCGAGCGTACTCTGCGCGACACCGGAGAATGCGTTGATCGCCGCGCCGCCCGCGAGGAAGTTCGCGACCATCTGTGCGGTCACCGCTTGCGGATAAGGACTCACGCCCTCGGCGGCGATCCCGTGATCGCCGGCAAACACGATCATCACGGGACGCTGCACGACCGGCCGCTCGGTATGCTGGATCAGGCCGATCTGCAACGCGATCGCCTCGAGCTGGCCGAGGCTGCCGGGCGGTTTGGTCTTGTGGTCGATCACGTGCTGCAGGCGCTTGCGCAGCACCTCGTCGAGCGGCGCGATCGGCGGCGGGAAGTGGGTCGGGGTCGTCATCAGGAAGCCGTGTCGTTGGCGCGGCATGCGCCGCGCATCGAAAAAGGAAAGATCATTGTCGCTCGGGCCACGCCGGCAGCAGCGCATCGCGGCCGTTCTCGCGGATCAGCACGAGCGGATAGCCGAACGCGTCGCTCGCGCGCTCGGGCGTCAGCACGTCGTGCACGGGGCCGGCCCACGCATGGCCGCGACCGTCGAGCAGCAGTGCGTGCGTCGCGAAACGCCGTGCGAGATTCAGATCATGGCACGAGAACAGCACCGTGCGCGGGCCTGCGTCGAGCCAGGCGGCCAGCGCGGTCAGGCAATCGATCTGATGATGCAGGTCGAGATGCGCGAGCGGCTCGTCGAGCAGCATCAGCGGCGCATCCTGGCACAGCGTCGCGGCGAGCGCGACGCGTTGCCGCTCGCCGCCCGACAGCGACAGCACGTCGCGCGACGCCAGCGCAGCGAGGTCGAACGTTGCCAGCGCGTCATGCGCGGCCGCGCGATCGCCGTCACGCTCCCAGCCCCAACCACCGAGATACGGAAAACGGTTGAGCAGCACCGTGTCGAACACGGTCGCGCTGAATGCGTCGTGCAGTTGCTGCGGCATCAGCGCGCGGCGCTGCGCGAGCTGCTCGGGTGGCCATGCGGCAAGCCGCCGGCCATCGATCTCGACGTGTCCGCCGGCCGGCGGCTGCAGCCCTGCGAGTGTCGCGAGCAGCGTCGTCTTGCCCGCGCCGTTCGGCCCGACGACGCACCAGATCTCGGCGGGACGAAACACCTGGGTGAAGCCGTCGAGCAGCGTACGCGCGCCGGCCTTCAGCGTCAGGCCGACGGCCGCGCAGCTCATGTCGCCGGCCGTGGCGTGCAGTGCGGCCCTCGTCATCGCATCGACCTCCTCAACAACATCCACAGGAACACCGGCACGCCGATCAACGCGGTCATCACGCCGACCGGCAATTGCGCGGGCGCGATCACGGTGCGTGCGAGCAGGTCGGCCGCCATCACGCCGCCGCCGCCCGCGAGCATCGCGGCGGGCAACAGCATTCGCTGGTCGTTGCCGAAGGCGAGCCGCAGCGCATGCGGCACGACGAGACCGACGAAGCCGATCGTGCCGGCCGTCGTCACCGCGGCTGCAGCGGCCAGCGACGCGACGAGATAGATCCGCACGCGCACGCGCGCAACGGGCACGCCGAGCGCGAGCGCGGTCGCGTCGCCGCGCAGCAGCACGTTCAGTTGCGGCGCGGCCGGCAGCGCGACGCAGCCGGCCAGCAGCAGCGCCCCCCACGCGAACCACGGCGCGGTCACGCCGTTGAGGTCGCCGGTCAGCCAGAAGATGATCCCGCGCAGGCGTGCGTCGGGCGCGAGCGACAGCAGCAGCGTGACGAGTGCGCCCCACCCGGCCGCGATCACGACGCCCGTGAGCAGCAACCGCGGCGACGCATCGCGCGATTCGGCGCGCCCCAGCTCGCGGCGCGCGAGACCGAGCACGAGCGCGACCGACACGAGCGAGCCGGCGAACGCCGACGCATCGACGAGCCACCACGCGCCGCCCGCGATCATCGCGACGAGCGCGAAGCCGGCCGCGCCACCCGACACGCCGAGCACGTACGGCTCCGCGAGCGGATTGCGCAACAGTACCTGCAGCAGTGCGCCGGCCAGCGCGAGCAGCGCGCCGCATGCGAAGCCGGCAAGTGCGCGCGGCAGGCGCAGCGTGCGGACGATATCGGCGAACAGCGCGTCGCCGCCATGCGGCACGAGCGACGCGAGCGCCTGCCATGGCGACATCGGCACGCTGCCGATCGACAGCGACGCGACGAACAGCAGCGCAACCATGGCGGCCAGCCCGGCCCAGATCGCGGCAGCGCGTGCGGCGCTCATGCCGCGCACGGCGCCGCACACGACGTGCGGCGCACCCGCTTGCGGGTGCCGGCCGGTCGTGACCTGAACGCCGCGCGGACGATTGGGGTCAGCATCGAAGAAGATTCCATGAAGCATGGCGCGCCCCGCCTCCCCGCGGGCCGCGCGTCACGAAGCCCGTGCGGGCTCCCCGTCTCGGCCGGTATCCGGGCTGGCGGCGGTCCGGCTCGCCTTCCCGCGCGATGACGCGCAGTGGCCCGCGCCCGCATGCAGGACTTGCACACGAAACGCGCCCGAGCCGGCCTGCGTCACGAGACGCGGCCGCTTACCGTTGCGGGGGCAGCGCAGGTTGGCGAGCGTCTGGCGCCCGCGCCCTGCTTCCCGTTTAACCGCGCGTTCCACGCGCGAGCACCGAGGCGGCGCCAGTTTAGGAGCGGGTCGCGCGAGCGTCAAGGAAGCGTCCGGACACGCACGGGACCCGCCGATTCGCGGCAAGAAGCAGGGGTGTTACGACTGGAAACGTTACAGATGTCGGATTGCGCGTTATTCCGCGCTAAAATGCTGGGTCTTTAGAGGACGCAGCAAATGCTCAACGAACTCGAAACCCTATCTCAAAATATTGGCCGTCTGATTTCGCTGAACAAGCGCTATCACTCGGAACGGCTCGCGCTCGAGGAGCAGGTCGCGCAATTGCGCGCGGATGCGGACACTGTCCGCGCGGAACTCGCGCAACTGCGCGATGAACGCAATGCACTTGCGGCCGAGCGTGACACGCTGTCGGCAAAGATCGACGACGCCCAGGTGAAACTGAACGCGATTCTCGAAAAGCTGCCGCGCTCGAAAAGTGCGGAGCAAGCCGACAACCAGCTCGACCTGCTGGATGCGCAGGCGCGTACGGATGGCGATGACGCGGCCAGCCACGGAGAACATGCATGAGCACCAAGCAGATCGAAGTCTCGATTCTCGGTCAGGCCTATCGGCTCGCCTGTTCGGCCGAGACCGAAGCGGCGCTGCTCGAAGCGGTCGCGCGCGTCGACGCCGAAATGTCGAAAATCCGCTCGAACAGCTCGGTACGCGGCACCGATCGCATCGCAGTGATGGCCGCGCTGTCGCTCGCGTCCGAATTGCTGCGGCTGCAAACGAGCGTGCGCCACGGTGAAGCATTTCCGGCGGAAGAAATCCGTCGTACAATGCACCAGATGAACGAACAACTCGGCGCGGTGCTCGCACAGCACGAGACGCAGTAACGTTTGATCGATGCGTCGATTCCCCTTGATCTCGGCGATCAACGGTGGTCAAATTGGCGCAACGAAACACAGTTCAGTCAGCTTCCCTGCCTGGTTCGCCAAGGTCATATATTCCTTGAACCAATGCCATGTGCACGGTTGCGGAAATTTGTAGCACGGGCGCGCGCGTCACTCTGTCTGATGTACCCGAAGTGCTGCTAACTGCGACCAATTCTGAACCTCAGGTTCAGGATGCCGGCCTAGCGGCCAAGGCGGGGGCCTATCCAACGGCATCGGGCGAAGCCCGGTG
Source organism: Arapaima gigas (assembly GCA_900497675.1). Lineage (NCBI taxonomy): Eukaryota > Metazoa > Chordata > Actinopteri > Osteoglossiformes > Osteoglossidae > Arapaima > Arapaima gigas. The sequence continues at coordinate 157,396 of UFQX01000854.1, read as the reverse complement.
CCGTTTTCTTTTGTAGCAGCCTCTTTCTGCGTCGATCACGATCCATGCAATACTGGCTGATGAAGTCCGAACCGGACGAAGCAAGCATCGACGATCTCGCCAACGCACCGCAGCGCTCGCTGCCGTGGACCGGCGTGCGCAACTATCAGGCGCGCAATTTCATGCGCGACACGATGAAGATCGGCGACGGCGTGCTGTTCTATCACTCGAGTTGCCCCGAGCCGGGCATCGCGGGCCTCGCCGAAGTGTCGTCGACGCCCTACCCCGACCCCACGCAGTTCGACCCGAAAAGCCCCTATTACGATCCGAAGTCGACTCAGGAAGCACCACGGTGGCTGCTCGTCGACGTTCGCTACGTGAAAAAAACGGCGCTCGTGCCGCTTGCGGCGCTCGTGCCGCTTGCGGCGCTGCGCGAACACGACGAACTCGCCGACATGCGCGTGCTCGCGCGCGGCAACCGGCTGTCGATCACGCCGGTCACGCGCGCCGAATGGCGCTTCATCACCGAAAAGCTGATGAAGTAGGCGCACGCCAAAGGTCAAATCTGGTCAGTACGCACCGCCGCAACGGAACTCGCGGCACTTTCGCGCGGCCTAAGCAACCGCTGTCGGCCGATCAGGCCGGCTGTCGTTTTTTTCGTCGCGCGGTACGCCCGCGTCGTGCACGCGCGATCCGCGTGCACGCCCTCGCACAAGGAGTCCAACAATGACCAAGAAATCCGCACTCGCGCTGTCGCTCGCCCTTGCCGCCGCCGTTCCCGTCGCGCTGACGCTCGCCTCGCCCGCCGCGCACGCGCAAACCGCGAACCCGCACTTTCCGGAGCCGGCAGGCGTGCTGTCGCTGTCGTCGCAAGCCAGCGCCGACGTGCCGCAGGACATCATCCACATCACGCTGTTCTACGAGCAGCAGGCCAAGGATCCGGGCAGCCTCACCGCGCAATTGAACCAGCGCGCCGACGCCGCGCTGTCGCAGGCAAAGGGCGTATCGGGCGTCACCGCCCACACGGGCGCATTCTCCGTGTACCCGAGCACCGATCGCGACGGCAAGATCTCCGCATGGCGTGGCCGCACCGAGGTCGCGCTGGAATCGCGCGATTTCGCTGCCGCGTCGAAGCTTGCCGGCCAGTTGTCGAACCTGATGCAGGTCGCGAACGTCGAGTTCTCGCTGTCGCCCGAAGCGCAGCGCGCGGCCGAGCAGAAGCTGACGACGGAAGCGATCAAGTCGTTCCGTGCCCGCGCCGATGAAGCCGCAAAGGCATTCGGTTACAGCAGCTACACGATCCGCGACGTGAACGTGGGCGGCGGCCGCAACGTGCAGCCGTACCCGCGCATGATGGCGATGGCCGCGGCGCCGATGGACAGCGCAAAGATGAGCGCGCCGATCGCGGTCGAGGGCGGCAAGGCCACCGTGTCGGTCACCGTCAACGGCTCCGTGCAGATGAAGTAACGCGCAGCGCACGGCAGTCCGAAATGAAAAACGCCGGCCCGAGGGCCGGCGTTTTGCGTTTACCTGCACGGTGCCGATGCACGCGCCGATCGCACGCGCATCGGCATTGCATCATGCAGCGGCAGTCGCCGCCCGGCGGCGATACGCCCAGACCATCAGCGCGACGCCCGCGAGGATCATCGGCAGCGACAGCCACTGTCCCATCGACAGGCCGAGCGCGAGCAGGCCGAGGAAATCGTCGGGCTCGCGCGCGAACTCGACCGTGAAGCGCGCGAGCCCGTAGCCGATCAGGAACAGCGCGGACACGGCGCCCATCGGCCGCGACTTGCGTGCGAAGAAGAACAGCGCGAAGAACAGCGCGATGCCTTCGAGCGCAATTTCATAGAGCTGCGACGGATGGCGCGGCAGCATCTGGTATTGCATGAACACGTCGGCAAGATGCCACTTCTCGACGAGCTCCGGGTGCTTCGGCAACCACGCCGCATCGTCGCGCATCGCGCCCGGGAACAGCATCGCCCACGGTGCGGACGGATCGGTCACGCGGCCCCACAGTTCCCCGTTGATGAAGTTGCCGAGCCGCCCGGCCGCGAGCCCCGTCGGCACCATCGGCGCGACGAAGTCGGTGACCTGCAGCCAGTGGCGCTTGCGCTGCCACGCGAACAGCACCATCGCGAGCGTCACGCCGAGGAAGCCGCCGTGAAACGACATGCCGCCCTCCCACACCTTGAACACGTCGAGCGGATGCGAGAAATAGAAATCGGCCTTGTAGAACAGCACATAGCCGAGCCGGCCGCCGAGCACGGTGCCGAGCACGCCGTAGAACATCATGTCGTCGATGTCCTTCGCGGTCCAGCCCTGCGCCGCGACGTGCGGCAACTTCAGGCGGATCCGGCCGACGACGATCGCCGCGATGAAGCCGACGAGATACATGAGCCCGTACCAGCGCACGGCCAGCGGCCCGAGATGGATCGCAACGGGGTCGAAATTCGGGTGAATGATCATGGGTTAGCGAAGAAGTTTTCGAATGCGGTACGGCCGTCGCACACGCGCAGCACCGCGCGTTGGACGGCACCGGCGCGTCATCGTTCACGTCACGTGGCGAGGCCCTGCGCGCGCACGACATCGATGAAGCCGGCCAGCACGGGGCTTACGTCACCGGTGCGCCACACGAGGCCGGTCTCGACGACCGGCGCGTGATCGGCAAGCGGCCGGTAGACCACGCCGGTGCGCCGCAGGTTACGCAGCGATTGCGGCACCAGTGCGACGCCCATGCCGGCCGACACGAGACTGACGATCGTCTGCATCTGGATCGCCTCCTGGCCAATGTGCGGCGTTTCCCCCGCCGCGCCGTAGCAGCCCGTAATGATGTCATAAAAGCCGGGCGCCAGACGACGCGGAAAGATCACGAGCGGCAACGCGGCAACCTCCGCGAGACGGACGGGCACGTCTTCCGGCGCATCGCTCGCGGCCGCCGGCATCGCCACCACGAGCGGCTCGCGCATGACGGGCAGGTACGCCAGCCCGGCCGCGTGGCGCGGCGGCACGGGCGGAATGACGAGCCCCGCGTCGATACGCCCCGCGACGAGCTCGTCGATCTGCACGTCGCTCGTCGCCTCCGCGAGTTGCAGCCGCACCTGCGGATAGCGCGCGCCGAACGCCCGCAGCAGCGCGGGCAGCAGCCCGTAATCGGCGGTCGACACGAACGCGAGCGACAGCGAGCCGGCCTCGCCGCGCGAGCCGTCGCGCCAGCGGCGGCAGCGCATCGGCCGAGGCAAGCAGCCGGCGCACGTCGGGCAGCAGCGCCGCCCCGACCGCCGTCAGCGCCACCGAGCGCTTGGTGCGCGCGAACAGCGCGACGCCGAGCGCATCCTCGAGCGCACGGATCGCCTGGGACAGCGGCGGCTGCGTCATCGACAGGCGCTCAGCCGCGCGGCCGAAATGGCGCTCGTCGGCGACGGTCACGAAATAGCGCCACTGGCGCAGGTCGGGAGTCGGATCGGCCATGCCTCTCTCATTCGCAAAATGACTTAATACGCGACAAATAATATATTGGACATCCCAATCCGGACACTCCATTCTTGATCGATCCGAACCGGCGCGCCGTTCACCGGCGTTGCCCAGACAACGATGGAGTCCCCCATGGCTTACAACCGTCGCTCGAAGCACATCACGCAGGGCGTGGCCCGCTCGCCGAACCGCTCGATGTATTACGCCCTCGGCTACCAGAAGGACGATTTCGACAAGCCGATGGTCGGCATCGCGAATGGCCATTCGACGATCACGCCGTGCAATTCCGGCCTGCAGCGCCTGTCGGACGCGGCCGTCGCCGCCGTGAAGGCGGCCGATGCGAACCCGCAGATCTTCGGCACGCCGACGATTTCGGACGGCATGTCGATGGGTACCGAAGGCATGAAGTACTCGCTCGTGTCGCGCGAGGTGATCGCCGACTGCATCGAGACCTGCGTGCAGGGGCAATGGATGGATGGGGTGGTCGTCGTCGGCGGCTGCGACAAGAACATGCCGGGCGGGATGATCGCGCTCGCGCGCCTGAACGTGCCGGGCATCTACGTGTACGGCGGCACGATCCGCCCGGGCAACTGGAAAGGCCGGGACCTGACGATCGTGTCGTCGTTCGAGGCCGTCGGCGAATTCACTGCGGGCCGGATGTCGCAGGAGGATTTCGAAGGCGTCGAGCAGAACGCCTGCCCGACGTCGGGGTCGTGCGGCGGGATGTACACGGCGAACACGATGAGCTCGTCGTTCGAGGCGCTCGGGATGTCGCTGCTGTACTCGTCGACGATGGCGAACCCCGACCAGGAGAAGGTCGATTCGGCCGCCGAATCGGCACGTGTGCTCGTCGAGGCCGTGAAGCGCGATCTCAAGCCGCGCGACATCATCACGAAGGAATCGATCGAGAATGCGGTATCGGTGATCATGGCGACGGGCGGCTCGACCAATGCGGTGCTGCACTATCTCGCGATCGCGCACGCGGCCGAGGTCGACTGGACCATCGAGGACTTCGAGCGCATCCGCAAGCGCGTACCCGTGATCTGCGACCTGAAGCCGTCGGGGAAGTACGTCGCGACCGACCTCCACCGGGCTGGCGGCATTCCGCAGGTGTTGAAGATCCTGCTCGACGCGGGGCTGCTGCACGGCGACTGCATGACGATCACCGGCCGCACGATCGCCGAAGAACTGAAGGACGTGCCGAGCGTGCCGCGCGCGGATCAGGACGTGATCTTCCCGATCGACCGCGCGCTGTACAAGGAAGGCCACCTTGCGATCCTGAAGGGCAATCTCGCGGAAGACGGCGCGGTCGCGAAGATCACCGGCCTGAAGAACCCTGTGATCACGGGCCCGGCACGCGTGTTCGACGACGAGCAGAGCGCGATGGATGCAATCCTCGGCGACCGGATCCGCGCCGGCGACATCCTCGTGCTTCGCTACCTGGGCCCTAAGGGCGGCCCCGGCATGCCGGAAATGCTCGCGCCGACGTCCGCGATCATCGGCAAGGGGCTCGGCGAATCGGTCGGCTTCATCACGGACGGCCGCTTCTCGGGCGGCACCTGGGGGATGGTGGTCGGCCACGTCGCGCCCGAGGCGTTCGTCGGCGGCACGATCGCACTCGTGCAGGAAGGCGACTCGATCACGATCGACGCGCATCGACTGCTGCTGCAACTGAACGTCGACGACGCGGAACTCGCGCGCCGTCGCGCTGCATGGCAACAGCCGGCGCCACGCTACACGCGCGGCGTGCTCGCGAAATTCGCGGCACTCGCCCGCCCGGCCAATAATGGTGCCGTCACGGGTTAGGGCCTGTTCACGCTAAAAACGGGCCTGCGAACGCGCCTTGCCGGTCGTCGTGCAAGGAGTGAGGAGCGCCGTTTGGCCGAGCCAAACAAGCGACGATCGACGCCGCAATACGTAAATTCATTCGTGGGGCTGGCCACCAGAAGGGCCGATCGCCGCGTCATGCTCCTCGCGAATACGTTGAGTATTCGCTTCGTCGCAATCCTTGCGCTCGGCCCTTCTGGTGGCCAGCGCAAGCCCGTTATTAGCGTGAACAGGCCCTAATCGCGGCACGTCAAGACATGCGACCCCGATAAACATGGCCGCCCGGGGAACGCGCAAAACGCGCTTTCCCTTTGCTTCTATAATGCGCGGACCATGTAGCCGGCCGTCCCCGCCGGCGGAGAACCGCATGAAACACTCGACATTGCGCGTCCTGCTCGCCACGCTGCTGATCGGCAGCGGGGCGGCAGCGCGCGCCGACCAGGCCGACGGGCTCGCGCTGGCTCAGCGCAAGAACTGCATGGCCTGCCACGCGCTCGGCAAGCCGCTGATGGGTCCGTCGTTCCGCGACATCGCCGGCAAGTATGCGGCGCGCGGCGATGCCGTCGACTACCTTGCCCAGTCGATCGTGAAAGGCAGCGTCGGCGTATGGAGCAGCGTGCCGATGCCCGCCAATACACAACTGACGAACGGCGAAGCCCACACGCTCGCGCAATGGGTGCTGTCGGTGCGCTGAACCGGACGCCCGGGCCGAACAGACAACCCGCCGGATTCCGCCGACTGGCGGACATGCCCCGGCTACCTCGTGCAGTGTCCCGCCGGCAGCTTCACCGGTCTTTACTGGATTCACACCCCGTTTTTCAGCTAAACGCCGTGTGGTTTAGCTCGAATGGCCGGCGCGGCGGCGTGCGATCTCTTCATCGACCGCGTCGCGAACCCAGTCCATCACCTCGGTTTCGAGTGCCAGCGCCACCTCGCGCGTGATCTGGCCGACCAGCCAGGCCGAATGCTCGTGCAACGCATCGCGGCAGCGGGCTTCGATCGCGTCGCGCCCTTCCCCGGTCAGATAGTTCGTCAGACGATTGCGCAGACGCTCGGCGATGTGCTGCGCATCTTCCGGCGTCAGCCCGGCTGCGGCCTGCGCTTCCGGCTGCAGCGCAGCGACTGGTACGACGAACTCCGGCAGATGCGCTTCACGCGCGTGCCCCACTGCCTCATGCGCGAGCGCGGCGAACGCGGGTGGCGGCACGTCGTCGCCGGCCAGCGACGATGGCAGAGGCGCACTCATTGCGGCTGAATCTTCGGCGACCACATGCTCCGCGGCGCCGGGTTCGGCCGGCGCATCGGTCTCGCCCATCGCTGCCGCTGCAGCCGTCGCCGCGTCGCCCGGCAGTTCGACCGCCGGTACGTGCGGTGTCGGCACGCATTCGACCACGACGGAATCGCGGTCAAGTTCACTTTGCCTGGAATCAGCCGGCGCCGCACCTGCGGCGTGCGGCGCGACCACGTCGGTGAGCACCGGAATCGCCGCGCTGGCGGGCGGCTGCGGCGCGGCGGACGCAGGCGAGCGCGCCGGCACCGGCTTGCCCGGCACCAGCACGTCGGTCAGCGTCGGGATCGAGGATGTATCGGCTTCTGTCACGGGAACACTCCGTTGACGGTTGCGGCTAGCTGCCCTGCTTGTAGTTGTTCAGCGCGTAGCCGCGGTCGCGGTAGAACCGGTAGCGGTCGCGGCCCGCGGCCAGCTCGTCCGGCGCATTGCCGACCACTTCGAGCAGGCGCTCGAAGCGGGCGAACTGTGCGGGGACGGCCGCGCCGAGGTTCAGCAGCACGTGGTGATGCGGCGCGCGGTCGAGATCCGCGGCCAGCACGATCGGCGTGCCGGCTGCGTGCTCGCTGTCGACACCGCAATGCGGGATGAAATCGAGCGGCGAGAACGTCCAGAGCCGCTCGTCGAGCGCGCGCAGGCGCGCGGGCTCGGCGAGCACGACGACCGGCTGCCCGGCCAGGTAGGCCTTGCGCAGCAGCCGGCACGCGTACGCGAGCGAATCGCCGACGTTCGAGTGGAAATCGATCCGCGTCATTGCCCGCGCACCCGCAGCGTCGTCAACACCGCCATCACTGGCCGGCGCGGTCGATCAGGAACTGCGCGAGCAACGGCACCGGACGGCCCGTCGCGCCCTTCGCCGCACCGCCCTTCCATGCGGTGCCCGCGATGTCGAGGTGGGCCCACGGATAGCTCTCGGTGAAGCGCGACAGGAAGCACGCGGCCGTCACGGCGCCGGCCGGACGCCCGCCGATGTTCGCGAGATCCGCGAAATTCGACTTCAGCTGGTCCTGGTACTCGTCGTCGAGCGGCATGCGCCATGCCGGGTCGTTCGCTTCGCGCGACGCGTCGAGCAGTTCGCCCGCGAGCGCGTCGTTCGTCGAGAACAGGCCGCTGTTGTGGCCGCCCAGCGCGATCACGCACGCGCCCGTCAGCGTGGCAACGTCGATCACCGCAGCCGGCTTGAAGCGCTCGGCATACGTGAGCGCGTCGCACAGGATCAGACGGCCTTCGGCGTCGGTGTTCAGCACCTCGATCGTCAGGCCCTTCATGCTGGTGACGATGTCGCCCGGTTTCGTCGCGTTGCCGCCCGGCATGTTCTCGCAGGTCGGCACGATCGCGACGACGTTGATCTTCAGGCCCATCTCGGCGACTGCACGCATCGTGCCCAGCACGGAACCCGCGCCGCACATGTCGTACTTCATCTCGTCCATGCCCTCGCCCGGCTTCAGCGAGATGCCGCCCGTGTCGAACGTGATGCCCTTGCCGACCAGCACGACCGGCGCGGCCTTCGCGGCGGCGCCCTGGTAGTGCAGCACGATGAATTGCGGCGGCTCGACCGACGCGCGCGCGACCGACAGGAACGAGCCCATCTTCAGCGCCTGGATCTGCTTGAGCCCGAGCACTTCCGCCTTCAGGCCCCAATCCTTCGCGATCTTCTTCGCGGTGTTGCCGAGATAGGTCGGCGTGCAGACGTTGCCCGGCAGGTTGCCGAGGTCGCGGGTGAGATCCATCCCGTTCGCGAGCGCGACGGCCTGCTTGACCGCGACCTTCGCGGCCTTTTCGTCGGACGGATCGACGCTGAACACGACGCGCTTGAGCGTGTGCGACGCCGGCTCCGGCTTGCTCTTCATCTGCGTGAAGCGGTAGGTCTCGTTGCGCAGCGCGAGGATTGCCGCGCGCACGCCCCAGTCGGAGCTGCGCTCGTCGACCGGCAGTTGCGCGAGCGTGAACGTGACCTGGACGACCTTGGTCGCCAGCAGCGCGCGCCATGCGGCCGTCGCGGCATCGTTATAGGCTTTCTGATTGAAAGCATCCTGCTTGCCGAGGCCGACGAGCAGCACGCGCGACGCGCCGATGCCCGACACTTCGTGCAGGAACAGCGTCTTGCCGCGCTTGCCGTCCATGTCGCCGGCCTTGATCACGCGCGAAATCAGCCCCTTGGTGGCCGTGTCGATATCGAGCGCCGCGCCCGACAGGGTCTGCGCCTCGAAGATGCCGAGCACGATGCAGTCGGACTTCCCGGTCAGGAACCCCTTCGCCTCGCCTTTGCTCCAATCACAGCCTTTTATGCTAAAGTCCATCGCGCTTGTCCTCGGATAAAATCTGGGCTAAGGATGAAAGCCGCAATTATCCGCTATTTTTCCCGTGGCGGCGCGAGCGCTCCACCACGCGTGCGCAGCCTCCCGCCCTCTTCTCATCAAGAATGATCTTCGAACGCTCCCTCCAGCGCGAGCTTGCGTATACGGCTGGCGCCGTGTTCATGGTGCTGCTCACGATCATGCTCACGACGATGATGATCCGCATCGTCGGCTACGCCGCGTCCGGTGAAATCGATCCGCGGGACGTCCTCGTGCTGATCGGCCTCACCGTGATCGGCTACCTCGCCGTGATGCTCGTCGTCACGCTGTTCGTGTCGATCCTGTTCGTGCTGACCCGGTGGTACCGGGACTCCGAAATGGTCGTGTGGCTTGCGTCGGGCGTGAGCCTCACGCGCCTCATCAAGCCGATCGGCGTGTTCGCCACGCCGATCATCCTGCTGATCGCCTTCTTCGCGTTCGTCGGCTGGCCGTGGTCGAACCAGCAAAGCAAGATGATCAAGGCGCGCTTCCAGCAGCGCGACGAAATCTCGCTGCTCGCGCCCGGCCAGTTCCGCGAATCGGCGTCGAACCACCGCGTGTTCTTCATCGAGAAGATGACGCCCGACCAGAGCAAGGTGCAGAACGTGTTCGTGACCTCGACCGAGAACGGCAAGGTCAACGTGGTCGTGTCGCAGACGGGGCACACGGAAACGCGCGACGGCAACCGCTTCGTCGTCCTGGAGGACGGCCGCCGCTACGACGGCACGCCTGGCCAGCCGAACTTCAAGATCATGGAGTTCGAGCGCTACGGCGTGAAGATCACGAGCACCCCGGTCACCAACGTGCAGACCACCAACAGCACGCCGACGCCGGACCTGCTGCGCAACCCGACGAACGACAACCTCGCGGAATTCGCGTGGCGCGCGGGGCTGCCGCTGATCGCGATCAACCTGATGGTGCTCGGCATTCCGCTGTCGTACCAGAACCCGCGCCGCAGCCGCACGATCAACCTCGTGATGGCCGTGCTGATCTATCTCACGTACTCGAACCTGCTGAACGTGGTGCAGTCGCAGATCGAGCAGGGCAAGATGTCGTTCGGCGTCGGTCTCGTTGGGCTGCATCTCGTCGTCGCGGTGATCGTCGCGTTCATCTTCTGGTTGCGCGTGCGCAATCGTCCGCTGTTTACACGCGCGCTGTTCGGCCGCTCGGGAGCATGATCGATGCGGCTCTATGAAAAGTACTTCGCGCGACAGATCTACGTCACGTTCGTCTTCATCCTGTTCGCGTTCTCGGGCCTGTTCTTCTTCTTCGACCTGATCAGCGAACTGAACTCGGTCGGGCACGGCAATTACAAGTTCGGCTACGCGGTGCTGCGCGTCGCGCTGCAGACCCCGTCGCGCTTCTACGAAATCATCCCGGTCGCCGCGCTGATCAGCGCGATCTATGTGTTCGCGCAAATGGCCGCGAACTCGGAATTCACGATCTTCCGCGTGTCGGGCCTCGCGACCAACCAGGCGCTGCGCTCGCTGCTGAAGATCGGCGTGCCGCTCGTGATCGTCACCTACCTGATCGGCGAATTCGTCGGCCCGTACGCCGACCAGCTGTCCGAACGCGTGCGGCTGCAGGCGCTCGGCGCGTCGGTGTCGTCGAATTTCCAGTCGGGCGTGTGGGTGAAGGACACGCTCGCGGCCCGTGAAAACGGCGAGCAGGTCACGCGCTTCGTCAACGTCGGCAGCCTGTCGCCCGACTCGACGATCAGCAACGTGCGCATCTACGAATTCGATTCGAAATTCCAGCTGCGCAACGTGCGGATCGCGCAGACGGGCCGCTACGAGCCGCCCGGCCACTGGCTGCTCAAGGGCGTCAACGAAACCGAGCTCACCCCGATCAAGCCGATCGGCGGGCAGCCAGCCGACGCGCTGAACCCCGTGTACCGGTCGCAGCAGGTCTCGCTGGCCGAATACCGGCTGCGCTCGGACCTGACGCCGCAGATCCTGTCGGTGCTGCTCGTGTCGCCGGATCGCATGTCGATCATCAACCTGTTCCGCTACATCCAGCATCTGCGCGAGAACCAGCAGGACACGCAGCGCTACGACATCGCGCTGTGGCGCAAGCTGCTGTATCCGTTCGCGGTGTTCGTGATGCTGGTACTGTCGCTGCCGTTCGCGTACCTGCACACGCGTGCGGGCGTGGTCGGTGTGAAGGTGTTCGGCGGCATCATGCTCGGCATGAGCTTCCAGCTGCTCAATACGCTGTTCTCGCACATCGGCACGCTGAACACGTGGCCCGCGCCGCTCACCGCGGCTACGCCGGGCCTGATCTATCTCGCGCTCGGCCTGTTCGCGCTCAAGTGGGTCGACCGGCACTGAGCGCCGCGTCACGACGGAGGCTTCGACATGAATTCGCACGGCATCGTCCTGTTCGGCCACGGCGCGCGTGACCCGCGCTGGGCCGAGCCGTTCGAACGGCTCGCCGCGCGGCTGCGCGGCGCCTCTTCTCCCGCTGCACACGTGTCGCTCGCGTTCCTCGAACTGATGACGCCGTCGCTCGGCGACGCGGTCGCCGCGCAGGTCGCGGCCGGCTGCACCCACATCACCGTGGTGCCGGTGTTCTTCGGCCAGGGCGGCCATGTCCGCCGCGACCTGCCGCAGCTCGTCGACGCATGCCGAGCCGTGCATCCGGGTATCGAGATCCGCTGCGCGACGGCCGTCGGCGAAGACGACGGCGTGCTCGACGCGATCGCGCGCTACTGCATCGACCAGATCGGCGACGGCGCGTAAATCACGCCGTCACGGCCCACAAAGAAAAAGCGCCGGCTTCCGCCAGCGCTTTTTTCATTTGGAACTCCAGCCGGGTTCCGCTCAGGCCGCACTTCGCAGCGCATCGCCCGCTTTCGCCTGCCCGGCGCGCTCGGCGAATGCATCGCCGATCATCAGCAGGCTCGGTTCCGCGGGATCGAGCCACGCCTGCGCGTCGCCTGCCGCCATCTGCGCGAGCGTGAGCGTCAGAGAGCGTTCGCGCGCGGTGCTGCACGCCTCGACGATCGCCACGGGCGTCGCCGGCGCACGGCCCGCGTCGATCAGTTCCTGCGCGATGCCGGGCGCGCTGTCGCGGCCCATGTAATAGACGATCGAATCGGCGCGTGCGGCCTCGCGAATCTCGTCGCTGCCCGGCGCGCGGCTGTGCGTCGCGAACGCAACGCTGCGCGACACGCCGCGCAACGTCAGCGAACGCTTCAGCGTCGCCGCCCCGGCCAGCGCCGCGGTGATGCCCGGCACGACCTCGTAGTCGATGCCGGCCGCTTCCAGCGCGCGCATCTCCTCTTCGGCGCGACCGAACAGCATCGGGTCGCCACCCTTCAGCCGCACGACGCACGCATGCTCGCGCGCCGCATCGACGATCTGCTTGTTGATGAAGTGCTGCGCGATCGAACGCTGCCCGCAGCGCTTGCCGACGGCGATCCGGCGCGCATTCGGCGCGTAGTCGAGCATCGCGGGCTCGACGAGCGCGTCGTGCAGCACGACGTCCGCCTGCTCGAGCAGCCGCGCGCCACGCACCGTGATGAGGTCGGCCGCGCCCGGCCCTGCTCCGATCAGATACACCTTGCCCATGTTTATCGCTTCGCCTTCCAGCGGGCGTCGGCTCCGGCCCGCGCCGCCGCGAAGCGGCGCGGTTGCCCGGTCATGCCGAGAACGCCCGGATCATCCCTGCGGCGACCGTGTGATGCGTCGCCTCGTCGATCAGCACGAACGCACCGGTACCCGGATGCGCGTCGTACGTGTCGCACACGATCGGCTTCTGCAGCGTCAGCGCAACGCGGCCGATGTCGTTCATCTTCAGATCGTGACGATCGGTCGCGTGCGACAGCGTGTGCACGTCGAGTACCTGCTTGACGCCGCCGATCTTCGCGAACACCGTGCTGGTGGTCTGCTTCAGCAGGTACTTGCGCTGCGGCGACAGCGGCGTCTCGTCGAACCAGCACAGATCGGCTTCGAGCTTCTTCGCCGGCTCGACCGGCTCGCCGGACGTGACGAACATGTCGCCGCGCGACACGTCGACGTCTTCCGCGAGGCGGATCGTCACGGTCTGGCCCGCGAACGCGTGCGGAACGGACGCAGTGCCGCCCGGCACCGGCGCGACGATCTCGGCGATCGTCGCCGTGCGGTTCGACGGCAGCACGACGATCTCGTCGCCGACCTTCACTTCGCCCGACTCGATACGGCCCATGTAGCCGCGGAAATCGTCTGCCGAGCTGCCGTCCTGGCGCGCGACCCACTGCACCGGGAAGCGCAGCGCGTCATGCGCCTGCGTCTCGACCGGCAGCGATTCGAGCACGTCGAGCAGCGGCTCGCCCGCGTACCACGGCATGCGCTCGCTCGCGCCAACGATGTTGTCGCCCTTCAGCGCCGACACCGGCACGAAGCGCACGTCGGTCAGGCCCAGCTGCTTCGCGAGCGCGACGTACGCATCGCGGATTTCGTTGAAACGCGCTTCGCTGTAGTCGACGAGGTCCATCTTGTTGATCGCGACGATCACGTGCTGCAGCCCGAGCAGCTTGACGATCGCGCTGTGGCGCTTGGTCTGCGGCAGCAGTTGCACGACGCCGTTCTCGACCGTGATGCGCGTCGCGTCGATCAGCACGATCGCCGCGTGCGCGGTCGACGCGCCCGTCACCATGTTGCGCGTGTACTGCTCGTGGCCCGGCGTATCGGCGATGATGAACTTGCGCTTCGCGGTCGCGAAGTAGCGGTATGCGACGTCGATCGTGATGCCCTGCTCGCGCTCGGCTTCGAGGCCGTCGGTCAGCAATGCGAGATCGAGCTCGTCGCCGACCGTGCGCTTGTTCTTCGCACGCGACAGCGCGGACAGCTGGTCGGACAGCACGGCCTTGCTGTCGTACAGCAGGCGGCCGATCAGCGTGCTCTTGCCGTCGTCGACGCTGCCCGCGGTAATGAAGCGCAGCACGCCGAGGTCTTCGGTGTTCTCGATGATGCTCATGATTTGAATGTCCTCGTGTGCTTCAGAAATAACCTTGCTTCTTGCGCTGTTCCATCGCGGCTTCGGAGGCCTGGTCGTCCATCCGGGTCGCGCCGCGCTCGGTGATCTCGGTCACCGCCGTCTCGGCGATGATCTTCTCGACGTCGTCCGCGTCGCTTTCGACCGGGCACGTGCAGGAGATGTCGCCGACCGTGCGGAAGCGCACCTGCGCGAGCTCGCTCGTCTCGCCGTCACGCATCGGCGTGAGCGGCGTGACGGGCACGAGCAGCCCGTTGCGGCGCACGATCTCGCGCTGGTGAGCGTAATAGATCGACGGCAGTTCGAGGTTCTCGCGCGCGATGTACTGCCACACGTCGAGCTCGGTCCAGTTCGAGATCGGGAACACGCGCAGGTGCTCGCCCTTGTGCAGGCGGGCGTTGTACAGGCTCCACAGTTCCGGGCGCTGCGCCTTCGGATCCCACTGGCCGAATTCGTCGCGGAACGAGAAGATGCGTTCCTTCGCACGCGCCTTCTCTTCGTCGCGGCGCGCGCCGCCGATCAGCGCCGTGTAGCCGTGCTCCTCGATCGTCTCGAGCAGCGTGACGGCCTGCGCGGCATTGCGCGAATCGGTTTCGCGACGCAGCACGACCGTGCCGCGCTTGATCGAATCCTCGACGTGGCCGACGACCAGCTCGGCGCCGAGTTCTTTCGCGCGGCGATCGCGGAAGTCGATCACTTCCTCGTAGTTGTGGCCCGTATCGATGTGCACGAGCGGGAACGGCAGCGTCGTCTTGCGGTTCGCGCCGAGGCCGAATGCCTTCAGCGCCAGATGCAGCACGACGACCGAATCCTTGCCGCCCGAGAACAACAGCGCCGGCTTGCTGCATTCGGCGACCAGTTCGCGCAGGATGTGGATCGACTCGGCTTCGAGCCAGTCGAGGTGGCCCATGCGGCTGTCGGCACCGGCGGGCGGGGCAAAGGCGGATTGCTCGAGCGTCGTGCTCATGATTTCAGTCCTTCTCTTCTGGGTTCGTGCCGCCCGCTGTCGCAGGCGGCGCAATATTCAGTTTCTTGTCAGGCTTTCAGTGCGTGGCGCCGGCAACGGCTTCCGCGGGAATCGGCGTGATCGTCGTGATGTGCAGCCCGCATTCCTTCGTATCGCGCGACTCCCACCACCAGCGGCCCGCTCGGCTGTCCTCGCCGGGACGGATCGCCCGCGTACACGGCTCGCAGCCGATGCTCGGGTAGCCGCGCGCATGCAGCGGGTTCACCGGCACGTCAAACGCCTTAAGGTACGCCCACACGTCGCTTTCCGTCCAGTCGGCGAGCGGGTTGTACTTCGCGATCCCGCGCGCTTCGTCCTGCTCTTCCTCGTGCAGCTCGGCCCGCGTGACCGACTGCTCGCGGCGCTGGCCGGTGACCCATGCGCCGACGTCGGCGAGCGCGCGATTCAGCGGCTCGACCTTGCGGATGTGGCAGCACGACTTGCGCAGCTCGACGCTCTCGTAGAACGCATTCAGGCCGTGCTCGGCGACATACTGGTCGACCGCGTCCTGCTGCGGATGGAACTGCTCGATCTCGTAGCCGTAGCGCTCGCGCACACGGTCGATCATGCCGAGCGTTTCCGCGTGCAGGCGGCCCGTGTTCAGCGAGAAGATGCCGATGCGCACGCCCTTCGACAGGATCGCATGCGTGAGCAGCATGTCTTCCGCCGCGAGGCTGCTCGCGAACTTCACCTTCTCGTGACGCGCACCGATCTGCGCGAGCAGCGCGTCGAGGCGCTCGACCTTCGCGGCGAGCTCCGGCGTCAGCGCGGTGGTGGTCGCGCTGCTCATGCGCCCACCTTCGCGTCGGGCGTCGCTACGCCTGCCGACGCGCCGCGGCGGCGGAACAGCGGTTCGGGCTGGTCGAACGCGCCCTGGTAACGCTGCGTGAATTCCGTGAACGCGTTCAGCGCGTCGTGGATGTCCTTGTCGGCGCGCACCGCATAGGCGTCGAAGCCGCAACGCGACATGTACAGCAACTGGTCGCGCAGCACGTCGCCGATCGCGCGCAGTTCGCCCGTCCAGCCGTGGCGCTCGCGCAGCAGGCGCGCGATGCTGTAGCCGCGGCCGTCCGCGAAGCGCGGGAAATCGACGGCGATCAGCGAAATCGCGCCGAAGTCGGCCACGAGATCGGCCGGCTCGCTGTCCGGTGCGAGCCACACGCCGAGCTCGTCCTTCGTCTTCGCGGCGACGAGCGCCGCGCGCTCGGCCTGCCACAACGCGAACGGCACCAGCACCTTGCCGGCCGGCAACGCATCGACCGCGGGCAGTGCACCGTCTTCCGCCGCGCGCACGACCTGCCATGCATCGTCGATCACTGCGCGGTTCTTGATAATCGAAGCCATCTGCTAATTCCTTCTACCCGGTTGGTTACGCGTTCACTGCCTGGCGCGCCGCATACACGCGCTCCTTGAACGGCGCGATGCCGATGCGATCGTACGTGTCGACGAAGCGCTCGCCGTCGATGCGCGATTCGACGAACGTGTCGATCAGCTTCGCGATCACGTCGGGCACTTCTTCCGCCGAGAACGACGGCCCGATCACGCGGCCGAGGCGCGCACCGTTGCGGCCCGTGCCCTGCTCGCCGCCGAGCGACACCTGGTACCACTCGGCGCCGTCCTTGTCGACGCCGAGGATGCCGATGTTGCCGACGTGGTGGTGACCGCACGAGTTCATGCAACCGGAAATGTTCAGCGACAGGTCGCCGAGGTCGTACACATAGTCGAGATCGTCGAAACGCTGCTGGATCGCCAGCGCGATCGGGATCGACTTCGCGTTCGCGAGCGAGCAGAAGTCGCCGCCCGGGCACGCGATGATGTCGGTCAGCAGGCCGATGTTCGGCGTCGCGAAACCGGCTGCCTTCGCCTTTTCCCACACGGCAAACAGGTCGCGCTTCTTCACGTTCGCGAGAATCAGGTTCTGCTCGTGCGACACGCGCAGCTCGCCGAACGAGTATGCGTCGGCCCAGTCGGCCACCAGATCCATCTGCTGGTCGGTCGCGTCTCCCGGCGCAATGCGGTGATCCTTCAGCGACAGCGTGACGGCCGCATAGCCGGCCACCTTGTGCGGGGCAACGTTACGCTCGACCCAGCGTGCGAACGCCTTGTTCTCGAGCAGGTGCTGTTCGAACGATGCGTCGGTGTCGGCCAGCTTCTCGTAGACGGGCGGCTGGAAGTACTGCGACACGCGATCGACTTCCGCCTGCGTGAGCGTCGACGGGCCGTCCTTCAGGTGCTGCCACTCTTCCTCGACCTGCTGCGCGAACTTCGCGGGCGACAGCGCCTTCACGAGGATCTTGATGCGCGCCTTGTACAGGTTGTCGCGGCGACCGTAACGGTTGTACACGCGCAGCACGGCTTCGCAGTAGGTGAGCAGGTGCTGCCACGGCAGGTCTTCCTTGATCACCGCGCCGATGATCGGCGTACGGCCGAGGCCGCCGCCCGCGAGGATGCTCGCGACCACTTCGCCCTGCGCGTTCTTCTTCAGGTACACGCCGAGGTCGTGGATCTGCACGGCCGCGCGATCATGCTTCGAGCCCGACACCGCGATCTTGAACTTGCGCGGCAGCCATGCGAATTCGGGATGGAACGTCGACCATTGACGGAGGATTTCCGACCACGGACGCGGATCGATCTCTTCGTCGTGCGCGACGCCGGCGAACTGGTCGGCCGTAATGTTGCGGATGCAGTTGCCCGACGTCTGGATACCGTGCATCTGCACCGATGCGAGCTTCGCGAGGATCTCGGGCGTTTCTTCCAGCTTGATCCAGTTGAACTGGATGTTCGAGCGGGTCGAGAAGTGACCGTAGCCGCGATCGTGTTCGCGGGCGATGCGCGCCAGCATCCGGAGCTGGTCGCTGCGCAGGTTGCCGTACGGAATCGCGATGCGGTGCATGTACGCGTGGCGCTGCATGTACAGGCCGTTCTGCAGGCGCAGCGGACGGAACTCGTCTTCGCTCAACTCGCCCGACAGCCGGCGGCGCACCTGATCGCGGTACTGCGCGACACGCTCGTCGACGATCGTCTGGTCGTATTGGTCGTACTGATACATTCGGGGACCCCAGGGTTTTCGTGGTGACCGCGCGACGTCCTAGCCACGTCGCGCCCGAATCTCCGTTCCGCCGCTATCGCCGGCCTTCCGCTGCCCGGCTGGATTGCTAATGACGAAAACAGATATCCATATTTGAAAAACTCCGGTGAATCGTAATAAACTCGCCTTATATTTCAAACGACTAAAAAATTCTGTTGATATGCGGAAGGGTTATAAATGAACCTGCACCAATTTCGCTTCGTGCGCGAGGCCGTCCGGCAGAATTTCAACCTCACCGAGGCCGCCAAGGCGCTCTACACGTCGCAACCGGGGGTGTCGAAGGCGATCATCGAGCTCGAGGACGAGCTCGGCGTGGAGATCTTCACGCGGCACGGCAAGCGCGTGCGCTCGCTCACCGAGCCGGGCCGGATCATCCTCGCGTCGGTCGAGCGGATTCTTCAGGAGGTTGAAAGCCTTAAAAGGGTCGGGAAAGATTATGCGGCGCAGGATCAGGGCAACCTGACCATCGCCGCGACCCACACGCAGGCCCGCTACTCGCTGCCGGCCGCGATCGCCGAGTTCAAGAAGCGCTTCCCGAAGGTCCACCTGTCGATCCTGCAGGGCAGCCCGACGCAGGTGGCCGAGATGGTGATCCACGACCAGGCCGATCTCGCGATCGCCACCGAGGCGATTTCCGACTACAAGGAGCTCGTGTCGCTGCCCTGCTTCCAGTGGCACCACGCGGCCGTCGTGCCGGCGGACCATCCGCTGCTCGAACGCAAGCCGGTCACGCTCGACGATCTCGCGCAGTACCCGCTGATCACGTACGACGATGCGTTCGCGGGCCGCAAGAAGATCAACCATGCGTTCGCGCTGCGCGGGCTGTCTCCGGACATCGTGCTCGAGGCGATCGACGCCGACGTGATCAAGACCTACGTCGAACTCGGCCTCGGCGTCGGCATCATGGCCGACATCGCGTTCAATCCCGAGCGCGACCGCGGCCTGCGGTTGATCCCGGTCGGCCACCTGTTCGGCAGCAACGTGACGCGCGTCGCGCTCAAGCAGGGCGCCTACCTGCGCAGCTATGTGTATACGCTCGTCGAACTGCTGTCGCCGACGCTGAACCGCAAGCTGATCGAACAGGCGCTCAAGGGCGAATCCGAATCGTACGAACTCTGAGCGGCGTGTATAAACACGGGGGCGCATATCGCGCCCCTTTTTTCTGTCCGACGGAGAATTCCGCATGACGCTTCCCGCCCTGTTGCGACTTCCCGCGCTGCTGCGCCGCGCCGCCGGCGTTGCCTTCGCGCTCGCCTGCGCTGCCGCGCATGCCGACCTGAAGGTCGGTGTCGACCTGTCGTCGACCGGCCCGGCCGCCGCGATCGGCATCACGAGCAAGAACGCGATCCTGATGTGGCCGAAGACGATTGCCGGGCAGCCGGTGCAGGTGACGGTGCTCGACGATGCGTCCGACCCGGGCGCCGCGGTGCGCAACATCCGCAAGCTGGTGGACGAGGATCACGTCGACGTCGTGGTCGGACCGAACATCACGCCGGCCGCGCTCGCGGCGCTCGACGCGGTGGCTGCCGGGCAGACGCCGATGATCACGCTGGTCGGCTCCGGCGCGATCGTCGAGCCGCAGGAAGGCGCGCGGACCTGGGCGTTCAAGATGGCGCAGAGCGACCGCGCGATGGCCGACGTGATGACGCGCTACATGGCGAACCACGGCGTGAAGACGGTCGGCTTCATCGGCTTCGCGGACAGCTACGGCGACAGCTGGCTGAACGAGTTCACGCGCTTCGCGGACCTGCGCAAGATCCGCGTGGTCGCGACCGAGCGCTTCAACCGCTCCGACGCGAGCGTCACGGGCCAGGCGCTGAAGCTGATCGCGGCGAAACCCGACGCGATCCTGATCGCGGGCTCGGGCACGCCGGCCGTGCTGCCGCAGCGCACGCTGATCGAACGCGGCTACAAGGGCCCGGTCTACCAGACGCACGGGATCGCGACACCGGAATTCATCAAGCTGGGCGGCAAGGACGTCGACGGCACGCTGTTCCCGACCCAGCCGGTGGTCGTCGCGCGCACGTTGCCGGCCGATCATCCGGCCCGCAAGGCCGCGCTCGCGTTCGTCGACGCGTACGAGGCGAAGTACGGCCCCGGCACGGTCACGCAGTTCGCGGGCGACGCGGCGGGCGTCTACCCGCGCCTCGCCGACGCGGTCGGCCGCGCGCTGAAGGCCGCGCAGCCGGGCACGCCCGCGTTCCGCATGGCGCTGCGGCGCGAGCTGGAACGCGCGCACGAGCTCGTCGTGCCGAACGGTGTCGTCAACACGAGCGACAAGGATCATGTGGGACTCGACCAGCGCGCGAGCGTGATGGGGATCGTCAAGCAGGGCCGGTTCGTCTACCTCAGTCAGTGACGTGCGCAGCCGGTAACCGGAGCAGCTTGCCCGGCGGCAGGATTTCGGACATAATCCGCGTTTCGCCGCGCTCAATCCACACAATCGCATGCGCGGCCAGGATCAAGCCCAGGTGGTGAAATTGGTAGACGCAGGGGACTCAAAATCCCCCGCCGCAAGGCGTGCCGGTTCGATTCCGGCCCTGGGCACCAGCATTCTCGCAGCGTGAAGCGCTGCGCGTCCCGAAACCCGCGCAAGCTCGCCGCTTCGCGGGTTTTTTGTTTTTGCCGTGCGCGCCGCAACGCGTGCCCCCGCGCGACAGTCCAAGCATCATGAGGATGCGCGGCACGGAGGCACGCCATGTCCATGCGCACGATTTCATTCCCGCTCTGCCGCCGCGTGCTCGCCGCGGCGCTGTCGCTCATGCTGGCCGGATGCGACGTACTGACCGCCCCGCCGGTACCCGATTGGCCGGGCCCGCACGCGCCCTACCCGTTCCCGGACAGCATTCCGCATCGCACCGAATGACCGGACGGGAGGGCCGCCGTCGGCACGTCAAGTCGAGCTCAGGCTCAGGCCATCAACGCCCGCACGAAGTCGAGGAACACGCGCACTTTCGCGGAAACGAGGTTGGACGCGTGGTGATACGCGTAGAGCGGAAACGTCTCGTCCGCCCATTCCGGCAGCAGCAGCACCAGCCGCCCGTCGGCGAGGATGTCGCGCGCGTAGAGTTCCAGCAGCTGGGCAATCCCCGCGCCGCCCAGGCACGCGCCGAGCAGCATGCCCGTATCGTTGACCATCAGCCGGCCCGCGGCATCGAACGGCACCACCTCCTGGCCGCGATGGAATTCCCATTCGAACGGCCGCCCCGTCACCGGATCGCGGATCAGCACGCAGCGATGCCCGCTCGCGAGATCCCGCGGGTGCCGCGGCTCGCCGTGACGCGCGACATAGGCCGCCGACGCGCAGGTCAGCACGCGCGTTTCCAGCAGCAGCCGGGCACGGTATGACGACGGTTCCGGAATGCCGAACCGCACCGCCACGTCGAACCCGTCGGCAACGAGGTCGCCCATCCGGTCGCGCACGCTGATCTCGACGGACAGGTCGGGAAAGCGGTCGAGAAACTCGGCCATCTTCGGCGCCAGCACGTAGTGGCCGAAAGTCGCGTCGACGTTGACGCGCAGCCGCCCCCTGACACGCGCCTTCGACTGGCCGGCGTCGAGCGCCGCGTCCTCGATGCCGGCCAGCAGCGGCGCGACCGCTTCATAGAAGCGCCGCCCCTCGTCGGTCAGCGTGATCGCGCGCGCCGTGCGGTTGAAGATCCGGATGCCGACGCGCTCCTCCAGCCGGGCGACGGCACGGCTCACCGCCGGCTGCGTCAGCCCCATCGCCTCGCCGGCGCGCGCGAAGGTGCCGGCCTCGATCACCGCGGAGAGCACGCCGATACCGCTCAAAAGCCTGCTGTCGAACGCCATGAGACATACTTTCAGTCATTCTTGATCTGATCATTATTCATTATTTTTATTGATCGAGGAAGCCTACATTAGTCCTGTCGCCGGATCGCTCGGCACTCACCGCTACCAGGAGCAGGACATGAGCACATCGGAACAGGTCGCACTCGTCACGGGTTCGTCGCGCGGCATCGGCGCGGAAATCGCCCGCCATCTCGCCCGGGACGGTTTCCGGGTCGTCGTCAACTATGCCGGCGGCGCCGGGCCGGCGCGCGAAGTGGTCGACGCGATCGTCACCGACGGCGGCCATGCCATCGCGGTGCAGGCGAACGTCGCCGATCCCGCCGCCGTGGCCGCGCTGTTCGATACGGCGCGCGACACGTTCGGCGGACTCGACGTGGTGGTCAATTCAGCGGGCGTCATGAAGCTCGCCGCGATCGCCGAGTTCGATGACGCGGTGCTCGACGAAACGCTCGCCATCAACGTGAAAGGCACGTTCAACGTCTGTCGCGAAGCGGCGAAGCACGTGCGCGACGGCGGACGCATCATCAACCTGTCGACCAGCGTGATCGGCATGCGCATGCCGTCTTACGGCCTGTACGTCGCGAGCAAGGCGGCGGTCGAAAGCCTCACGCAGGTGCTCGCGCAGGAAATGCGCGGGCGCGGCATCCGCGTGAATGCCGTCGCGCCGGGACCGGTCGCGACCGAGTTGTTCCTGCAGGGCAAGAGCCCCGAACTCGTCGATCGGCTCGCGAAGCTGAACCCGCTCGAGCGGCTCGGCCAGCCCGACGACATCGCGCGCGTCGTCGCCTTCCTCGCCGGCCCGGACGGCGCGTGGATCAACGGCCAGATCCTGCGCGCCAACGGCGGCATGTGCTGACGGACCGCTCGCTGCTGCCCCATCTTTCCGCCAGGAGATCGCTCATGAAGGAAGTCGTCCTCGTCACCGGCGCGTCCAGCGGCTTCGGCTTGCTGACGGCCCAGGCGCTCGCCCGCGCCGGTCACACGGTCTACGCGTCGATGCGCGAAAGCACCGGCCGCAACGCGCCGCGCGTCGCCGCCATCGCCACCTACGCGCAGGAATACGGCGTCGACCTGCACACGGTCGAGCTCGACGTCGGCGACGATGCATCGGTCGACGCCGCCATCGACCGCGTGATCGCCGACAACGGCCGCCTGGACGTCATCGTCCACAACGCCGGCCACATGGTGTTCGGCCCGGCCGAAGCGTTCACGCCGGAGCAGATCGCGCAGCTCTACGACATCAACGTCGTGTCGACCCAGCGCGTGAACCGCGCGGCGCTGCCGCACCTGCGCCGCCAGGGGCGCGGCCTGCTCGTCTGGGTATCGTCGTCATCCGCGCGCGGCGGTACGCCGCCGTTCCTCGCGCCCTATTTCGCCGCGAAGGCCGCGATGGATTCGCTCGCGGTGTCCTATGCGGCCGAACTGGCCCGCTGGGGGATCGAGACATCGATCGTCGTGCCGGGCGCCTTCACGCAAGGCACGAATCACTTCGCCCACGCAGGCAAGCCGGCCGACGCGACCGTTCAGGCCGCCTACGTCGACGGCCCCTATGCGGGCGTCGCCGAGCAGGCGCTTCAAGGCCTCGCCGCGCTCGAACCGGCGGACGCCGATGCCGGCACCGTCGCGACGGCGATTGCCGACATCGTCGCCGCCCCGGCCGGCAAGCGCCCGTACCGCGTCTTCGTCGATCCGTCGCAGGACGGCGCGGAGGAAGTGTTCCGCGTCGGCGACCGCATCCGCCGCGAGATGTTCAGGAACATCGGTCTCGCCGACCTGCTCGCGGCCCGCATCGGCAGCTGATCCACCGCGCGCCGGCCACGCCGGCACGCCTCAGCCTCGCTCGCAGAATCCGAGGATCGCGTCGGCGACCGCCGCCGGCGCCTCGCGCTGCGGAAAGTGACCGACGCCGTCCAGCACTTTCCGCGCGTAGCGCCCCGTGAAGAACCGCTCGCGCCCGGCCGAACCGTCCGGATGATTGCAGGTGTCCGCGCCGCCGTGCAGCACGAGCGTCGGCAACGCCAGCACCGGCGCGGGATTCAGCCGCGCATCGTCGTCGGCATAGGCCGGCGTGCCCGGCACGAACGCCCATCGATGCCGGTACGAATGCAGTACGACGTCGATCCAGTCGGGCCCGTCGAACGCCGCAGCAGCCGCCTCGAAATCGCTGTCGCGATACCAGCCCGGCGGCGACCACGTGTCCCACATCAAGCGGGCAAACGCGCGGCGATCGTCGCGCAATGCCTGCTCGCCGCGCGGCGTCGCCATGAACCAGTGATACCAGTAGTTGCGCGCCTGCTGCAGCGACAGCGGCTGCCCAGGATCGTTGGTGCCGTACCCGACCGACAGCATCACGAGATGCGATGCGGCGCCGTCGCGCAGCCCGCAAGCGTTCGCGGCCGCCCGCGCACCCCAGTCGTGCCCGACCAGCACGGGCCGCTCGATGCCAAGCGCATCGACGAAGTCGAGCAGGTCGCGCCCGAGCGCCGCGAGCTGGCCGCTGCGCGGCACGGATGCGTCACGAAAGCGGGTCGGCGCAAAACCGCGCAGCGCGGGCGCGAGCACGCGGTAGCCGCGCGCGGCGAGCGCGGCAGCCACGACCTCCCAGCCGACCGGACTGTCCGGCCAGCCGTGCAGCAGCACGGCCACGCGCTCGCCGCGCGGGTTCCATTCGAGATAGGCAATGTCGAGCGACGCGGTCGTCGCATGCGCATAGGTCGTCATCGTGCACTCCGTGGGTCGATCCGAATGCACGATGGTAGGCCGGCCTTTCATCACGATTCACGGAGTATCATTGTTCATTCGTCGAGTATTGCGTTGAATTGATCCATGGAACCGCTGACCGATCCCGCGTCGACCGCCCTCGACATCACGCTGCTGCGCACCTTTCTCGAAGTCGTCGACAGCCGCGGGTTCGCGCCGGCTGCGGAACGGCTCGCGTTGACGCCGTCCGCCGTCAGCGGCCACATCAAGCGGCTCGAACTGGCGGCCGGCACGGTGCTGCTCGCGCGCACCACCCGTCGCATCGCGCTCACGCCGGCAGGCGACACGCTGTACGCATACGCGCGCAACATCGTCGACATGGAGCGCGAAGTGCGCGCGAGGCTGCGCGGCGCGCCGGCGCACGGGCCGCTGCGAGTCGGCGCATCGGAGGATTTCGCGGGCGCGTGGCTGCCGCACGTGCTGCGCACGTTTCGCGACCGCCACCCGCGCACGTCGATCGAGCTGAAGGTGGGGATTACCGCGTCGCTGCTGCGCGAGCAGACGCTCGGCCGGCTCGACGTCGTGTTCGGCAAGCAGTGCCGGCAGGTCGACACGCCGGGCGAACTGCTGTGGGAAGAGCCGCTCGTGTGGGCGTTCGCATCGGATCGCACGCTCGACGCCGGCGGCGACGTGCCGCTCGCGCTGTTTCCGCAGCCGTGCGTCTATCGGGAAGCCGCCGTCGCGGCACTCGCCGCCGCGCTGCGGCCGTTCCGCGTGCTGTTCGAGAGCAGCAGCATGGCCGGCTGCGTGTCGGCCGCGCTCGCGGGCTTCGCGGTCACCGCGCTGGCGCGCAGCCAGTTGCGCGACGGCCTGCGCGAATGCGGGCCGCAAGACGGCCTGCCGGCGCTGCCGGCCGCGCGTTTCTACGCGTTCGCGACGAAACCGGATGGCGCCGGCGCGGCGTTGATCGATGCGGTGCGGGAAACCGGGCGCAGCCGGCAGTTCGCGGCGCTGCCCTGAAACAGGCACGACGGCACGCGAGCACAACCGGCCGTGCCGGTCAGTCGCCCTCCGCGCCCTTGCCGCCGTTCGTCAGCGCACTCGCCATCAGTTCCCCGAACCATTCGATGAAAGCATTGAGCCGGCGCGAACGATGGCGCCGGTGCGGATACACGGCCGACACATCCATCGGTGCGGCGCGGTGGCCGGGCATCACGTCGACGAGTGCGCCGCTGTCGAGCAGATGTTCGACGTCGAAGCGCGGAATCTGGATCAGCCCCATCCCGGCGATGCAACTGGCGATATAGGTTTCTGCGTTGTTGACGATCACGCGGCTCGGCAGCGCGAGCGTGTGCCGCTGGCCGTCCGTGCAGTATTCCCAGTCGAGTTCGCGCCCGGTCGTCGGCGACGCATAGCCGATCGCCCAGTGTCCGTGCGCGAGCGCATCCGGATGCTCGGGCACGCCGCATTCGCGCAGGTAATCGGGGCTCGCGCAGTTGATCAGCGTGAACTGCCCGAGCGGCCGCACGACGAGGCTGCTGTCGGCGAGCCGCCCGACGCGGATCGCACAGTCGACGCCCTCCTGCACCAGGTCGATCGAACGATCGGTCGAGCCGAGCGACAGTTGCAGCTTCGGATAACGGTGAAACAGCGACGGCAGCGCGGGCGCCACCATGCGGCGCGCGATCCGGCTCGGCACGTCGACGTTCAGCCGGCCGATCACGTCGCGGTCGCGGCGGCGGAACAGGCGGTCGAGTTCGTCGGCCTCCGCGAGCAGGCGCCGGCCGCGTTCGAGCAGCAGCGCGCCGTCGGCGGTGAGCTGCACCTGGCGCGTCGTGCGGTGCAAGAGGCGCGTGCCGAGCCCCGTCTCCAGTTGCTGGACAGCCGCCGACACGGTCGCACGCGGCACGTCGAGCGCATGTGCAGCCTTGATGAAGCTGCCCATCTCGGCAACCTGCAGGAAGATTCTGACCTGATCCAGCTTGTCCATCGGCAGGGAGCGTAGGTTCGGACGAACGCCGCCGCCAGCCGTCGCGGGGCGCGGCCAGGTCCGGCGGCACAGGGAAAACGGGCACGCAGCCACGAGGCCGCGCGCCCGCCCATTGTCCACGCAAACGCGCCATTGCGGTGCGCCGCGCGGCCCGTCCCCGGGCAGCTTACTTGGTCGTGTAGCCGCCGTTGATCAGGATCGTCTGGCCGGTGATCCACCAGCCGTCGGTGACGAGATGGCGGATGAACGGCACGACGTCCTCGATGTCGGTCAGGCCGGTCTTGCTGAACGGCGACAGCGCGGCCGCCGTCTTGTGGTACGCGACCGCATCGGCGCCTTCGGCCGGGTAGAAGAACGGCGTGTCCATCGGGCCCGGCCCGACGGCCGTCACCGAGATCCCGCGCGCACCGTATTCCTTCGACGCCGCGCGCGTGAAATGCTCGACCGGCGCCTTCGACCCTTCGTACGCCGCATAGAACGGCGTGAACGCGCCGAGCAGCGACGTCACGAGCGTGACGAGCTTGCCGTGATCCTCGAGGTGCCGCCCCGCTTCCTTGATGAAGAAGAACGCCGACTTGCTGTTGACCGCGAACATCTCGTCGTACTCGGCCTCGCTGATCTCGGTAAACGGCTTCTTCAGCACCTTGCCGACCGTGTTGATCGCGATGTCGATCTTGCCGAAGCGCTGCTTCGCGTCGTCGAACAGCTTCTCGACCGCGGCGGCCGTCGTCAGGTCGCCCTGGAACGTAGCCGCTTCCGCGCCGGCCGCACGCACCGCGGCGGCCGTCTCCTCGGCCTGCGCCTGCGATGCGGCGCTGTTGTAGTGAATCGCCACGGCCTTCGCGCCGTGGCTCGCCAGATCCCGCGCGATCAGGCCGCCGAGATTCTTTGCGCCGCCTGCGATCAGGACG
Organism: Arapaima gigas; assembly: GCA_900497675.1. Lineage (NCBI taxonomy): Eukaryota > Metazoa > Chordata > Actinopteri > Osteoglossiformes > Osteoglossidae > Arapaima > Arapaima gigas. Next base: position 130,007 of record UFQX01000854.1, on the reverse strand, counting down.
ACCTTGTCTGCGAGCGTATGAGTTGCCACGGCTGACTCCTTTTTTCGTTGAACGAAGCTAGGAGTGTAGGCATGCGCGACGCACCGGTCAGCCGGGTACGGCTGGATGGATTATCCAGAAAAACGATCCAATCGAAGCGCCATACTGCAGCCTGCCGCACCGACAACCGCGCCGGAATCTGACCTCGATTGACTGGCGCCGATGCCGGTGCCCGCTCAGCGCGCGTACAACGCCGCGTCGATCTTGCCGAGCAGCCACTGCATGCCGGCCAGATGCTGCTGGTCGTGGCTGCACAGGTAGTGGACGAGCCCGCGCACGGTCAGCGACCCGTAGCCTTCGAATTCTCCGGTGCGCGAGAGCTGTTCGGGCGTGAGACGCGACACGAGGTCCAGCGTCTCGCGCCGCGCTTCGCGGATCGCCGCGAGCACGTCGGACGCATACGCGTCGTTGTAGCGGCGCTCGATCGCGAGCGCGTCGCCGTCGATCGACACGAGCAGCGGCCGGTCTTCGTCGAGCATCCGCCGCAGCCGCACGTGATAGCCGTCGATCTCGATGTCGCGCACGTGGCAGAGCTGCCCGAGCGGCGAAAAATGTTCGCTCGGAATCCCGGCCCAGTCGTCGGGCGTCCAGCGCGCGTAGCCGTCGGGCACGGCCGCAAAATGGGCTTCGAGCTGACGGGGGAAATCGGCGAGTGCGTCGAGCGTCGTCGGATTCATGCGGGACTCCCTGTCGGATAGGGGCGGCGGCAGCCCTGGCACGGGCCTGCCGTCGCCGTTGCGTCACTTCACGCTGAAGCCGTACGCGCCCTGCGTGCGGTGCCCGTCGGTCGCGACGGCCACCCATTTCACCGTATAGGCGCCGGTGCCGACCGCCGTGAGCGGCACCGACATCCGCTTGCGATTCGACGCGTCGATGCGCGCTCGGCCGTCCGACACCGTCTTGCCGTCGCCGTCGACGACGACGATCGAGCTGAACGCCGGCTCCAGCGGCTCGGTGAAATCGATCGTGACGGCGGCCGGTGCGGCAGCCACCGCCGCGCCCGCCGCCGGATCGCTCTTCGCGAGGTGCGCGTGCGCGAACGCGGCCGACGAGACGGTCGCGGCAACAATGACGGCAGCGGCATTGCGGCCGATCGGGAACGAAGCAAAAGGCATGTGCTTTCCGTGAAGAATGAACGGGCGCCGCGCCCCGCGCGGCGTACCGGCAGCTTACCAGCGCATGCCCGTTCATGCCGGTCGCGCGCCATCGCTTGATAGAATGCGCGCGCTATGGATCTCGAAAGCATTCTCTACACCCAGGGCTTCGGCTCGCGCCGCCAGTGCCGCGGCCTGATCGAAGCGGGCCGCGTCGCCGTGGCGGGCGCCCGCGCGACCGACCCCGATGCCGCGTTCGATACCGACGGCCTCGTGTTCTCGTTCGACGATACGGCGTGGCCGTTCCGCGCACGCGCCTATCTCGCGCTCAACAAGCCGGCCGGCTACGAGTGTTCGCGCGATCCGCAACACCACGCAAGCGTGTTCAGCCTGCTGCCCGCACCGCTCGTCGCGCGCGGCGTGCAGTGCGTCGGGCGTCTCGACCAGGACACGACGGGCCTGCTGCTGCTGTCCGACGACGGCCAGTTCGTGCACGCGTACACGTCGCCGAAACGCAAGGTGCCGAAGACCTACGTGGCAACCGTGCGTCACCCGCTCGACGACACCCAGTTGAATGCGCTGCGCGCCGGCGTGCAGCTCCACGGCGAGCCGAAGCCGATCGCGGCGGTCGCCGCCGACGCGCGCGACCCGCACGCACTCGCGCTGACCGTGCTCGAAGGCAAGTATCACCAGGTCAAGCGCATGGTCGCGGCGGCGAGCAATCGCGTCGAAGCGCTGCATCGCGAAAGCATCGGCGGCTTCACGCTGCCGGGCGATCTCGCACCCGGCGCGTGGTGCTGGCTCGATGACGCCGACCTTTCAGCGCTGCGCAATCCCGTCAAAACCCTGTAAGGGAAAATCCGCACGACCGTTCGACGCCCGGCCGCATCTCGGCCGCATGTTCCCCCGCTATACTGAAATCACAAGCTGTAAGAGAACAGCGATGCAGGGGGAGGCACCATGAGCAACCATACTTTTGAACTGTCGTCCGTGATGATCGCGTTCGCGGTCATCGGTGTCATCGTGATCGGCGGGCTGCTGGCCGCGATGCACATGAAGCACAAATATCATCCGAACCTGATTGGCGCGCTGATCGGCGCGCTGCTGTGCTTCCTGCTGATCGAGGCGTTACCGGCGCTCACCTGATGCGCTGCCCGGCGCGAGCGTTTGAAGGAAATCGTCTACGGTCGGGTACCGCAACGTCACGCACAATTCGGCCTTGAGCCGTGCGTTGGACAAGCGCCGCGACTCGCGCATGAACGACAGCAGTGTCGGTTCGAGCTGACGCTCGGCGTCCGCGCGGCTGACGCGCGGCGGCCTCGGCAGGCCGAGCACCTGCGCGACCCGGTCGAAATACTCCCCCATCCGCAGTTCGCTGTCGTCCGACGCGTGCACGGCGCGCGCCGGCTTGCCGCGCCCGGCCGCGCGGCGCAGGATCGCCGCGAGATCGTCCGCATGGATGTGGTTCGTGTAGACGTCGTCGGCCGGCTCGAGTGCCGGCGTGCCGCGCTCGAGCCGTGCGATCGGCAGGCGGTTCGCCGCGTAGATGCCCGGAATGCGTACGATGCGCGCGGACAGCACGCCACGCACCGTCGCGGCACGCAGTTGCCGCTCGGCCGACACGCGCCGGAACGCGCGCGGATTCGCGGGGCGCAACGGGTGCGTTTCGTCGATGCGCGCGCCGCCGCAATCGCCGTAAACGCCCGTCGTACTGGCGTAGACGAGCCTCGGCGCACGAAGGCCGTCGGGTACAATACGCGCTGCCCGAACGGGCGCGCCGGCCTGTCGGGTAGCGGTCCGCAGTGTGCGGAGCCGGCCGACCGCCGATGCCGGCGGTACCGGCAGCCGTCGCGCAGGCACGGTCGTTGCGGCAATCAGCGCACGCGTGCGTCGGTCGTCGCGGCCATCGGACTGCGGCGGTGCGAGATGCAGGATCGTGCGGGCCAGGCCCGCGAGGCGGCCAAGCGTCGCCCGGCGGTCGAGGTCGCCGACGATCGGCGTCACGCCCGCGGCGCGCAGTTCGTCGCGGCGGGCTGGGTGGCTCGTCAGCGCGAAGATCCGCAGGTTGCAGCGCGTGTCGCGCCATTGCGCGACGCAGCGCATGCCGACGTCGCCGCAGCCGACGATCAGTGCGCGCGGCCGGCGCAGGATTCGAGTCGCGATCATGTTGGTTGCGAAATCAGTAGCCACCGTTGCGCGACGCGCAACGGGTTTGCATTGTAGCTGCCGTGCCCGACATGCACGGTCCCCCCATTTTGTTCTAGTTTGGTTCTATGGCATTCAACGTCACTCTCAAGCAAAGCGGCCGGCAATTCCAGGTCGAGTCGGATGAAACCGTGCTGGCGGCTGCGCTGCGCCAGAACGTCCATCTGCCGTACGGCTGCAAGAACGGCGCGTGCGGCTCCTGCAAGGGCCAGATCGTGTCGGGCCAGATCGAACAGGGCCCGCACGCCGCGTCGGCGCTGTCCAACGACGAACGCACGCGCGGCCTCGCGCTGCTGTGCTGCTCGAAGGCGCAGTGCGATCTCGAGATCGACGTGCGTGAAATCGCCGGCGTCGACGGCGTGCAGGTCAAGAAGCTGCCGTGCCGGATCGCCGCGCTCGAGCGCAAGGCCGACGACGTGATGGTCGTGAAGCTGCAACTGCCCGCCAATGAACGCCTGCAGTATCTCGCGGGCCAGTACGTCGAGTTCATCCTGAAGGACGGCTCGCGCCGCAGCTACTCGATGGCGAACGCGCCGCACGAGGAAGGCCCGATCGAGCTGCACATCCGCCACATGCCGGGCGGCAAGTTCACCGACCACGTGTTCGGCGCGATGAAGGAGCGCGACATCCTGCGCTTCGAAGGCCCGCTCGGCACGTTCTTCCTGCGCGAGGATTCCGACAAGCCGATCGTGCTGCTCGCATCGGGCACGGGCTTCGCGCCGATCAAGGCGATCATCGAGCACGTGAAGCACACGGGCATCACGCGCCCGATGACGCTCTACTGGGGTGCGCGCCGCAAGAAGGACATCTACCTCGGCGAGCTCGCCGAGCAGTGGGCACGCGAGATCCCGAACTTCAAGTACGTGCCGGTGCTGTCCGAGCCGGACGCCGGCGATCAATGGACGGGCCGCACCGGCTTCGTCCATCGCGCGGTGATCGAGGACCTGCCCGATCTGTCGGGCCACCAGGTGTACGCGTGCGGCGCGCCGGTGATGGTCGAATCCGCGCAGCGCGACTTCACGCAGCACCACGCGCTGCCGGCCGACGAGTTCTATGCGGACTCGTTCACGAGCGCCGCCGATCTCGCGCATCCGGTCTGAGGCCCGCGCACCCGCGTACGGCACTGCGCGCCGCGATGTCACATCCGTGGCATCGCGCCGGTTTACAGTGAGGCGCGGGATGCCTTATGCTTGCGCACATGAACCGCTTCCTGTCCGCCCTTCGACGTCGCCGCTCGCCGCTCCGCCCGGATGCCGCCGGCTCGTCACGGACTCGCGCGTAACCCCCACACCGCTTCACCGGTTACGCACAAGCTGTTCGACCCACCAGCCACGGCCTTCCGTGGCTTTTTTATTGCCTGTTTCCCTTTCAACGCCCGCTGGAGTCTGCTGCCATGCCCCTGAACGATTATCCGATCGACTCGCTGATGTACATCACGAACCGCCCCGACATCGTGTTTACGCACGGCAAGGGTTCGTGGCTCTACGATCACACGGGCAAGCGCTATCTGGACTTCATCCAGGGCTGGGCCGTCAACAGCCTCGGCCATTGCAACGAAGGCATCGTCGACGCGCTGAAGACGCAGGCAGAAAAACTGCTGAACCCGTCGCCCGCGTTCTACAACGAGCCGATGGCGAAGCTCGCGGGCCTGCTCACGCAGCACAGCGTGTTCGACAAGGTGTTCTTCACGAACAGCGGCGCGGAAGCGAACGAAGGCGCGATCAAGCTCGCGCGCAAGTGGGGTCGCAAGTTCAAGAACGGCGCGTACGAGATCATCACGTTCGACCACAGCTTCCATGGCCGCACGCTCGCGACGATGTCGGCCAGCGGCAAGCCGGGCTGGGACACGATCTACGCACCGCAGGTGCCGGGCTTCCCGAAGGCCGAGCTGAACGACATCAACTCGGTCGAGAAGCTGATCACCGACAAGACCGTCGCGGTGATGCTCGAGCCGATCCAGGGCGAAGGCGGCGTGATTCCGGCCACGCGCGAATTCATGCAGGCGCTGCGCGCGCTGACGAAGCAGCACAACCTGATGCTGATCGTCGACGAGGTGCAAAGCGGCTGCGGCCGCGCGGGCACGCTGTTCGCGTACGAGCTGTCCGGCATCGAGCCGGACGTCATGACGCTCGCGAAAGGGATCGGCGGCGGCGCCCCGCTCGGCGCGCTGCTGTCGAAAGCCGAGTTCGCGGTGTTCGAGGCCGGCGACCAGGGCGGCACGTACAACGGCAACCCGCTGATGACGGCGGTCGGCTATTCGGTGATCTCGCAGCTCGTCGCACCGGGCTTCCTCGAAGGTGTGCGGGCGCGCAGCGAATACCTGAAGCGCAAGCTGCTCGAGCTGTCGGAAGAGCGCGGCTTCGAAGGCGAACGGGGCGAAGGCCTGCTGCGCGCGCTGCTGCTCGGCAAGGACATCGGCCCGCAGATCGTCGAGAAGGCGCGCGACATGCAGCCTGACGGCCTGCTGCTGAACGCCGCGCGGCCGAACCTGCTGCGCTTCATGCCCGCACTGAACGTGACGACCGAGGAAATCGACCAGATGATGGCGATGCTGCGGTCGGTGCTCGACACGCTCTAAGGAGAGCCCGCCGATGGATGCCGCCGCCGATGCTGTCGCAATCCGCCCGTTCGAACGCACCGACACCGATGCCGTGCTCGCGGTATGGCGCGACGCGTTCCCTCAGTACGAAGACGCGGATGCGCCGCCGCACCGCAATCCGCTGCGATCGATCGAGCTGAAGCTCGCGACGCAGCCGGAACTGTTCTTCGTCGCAACTAGCGGCGCCCGCGTGGTCGGCACGCTGATGGCGGGTTTCGACGGACATCGCGGCTGGCTCTACTCGTTCGGCGTATTGAACGACGCACGCCGGCTCGGCATCGGCCGCGCGCTGATCGCGCATGCGGAACGCGCGCTCGCCGCACGCGGCTGCCTGAAGATCAACCTGCAGGTACTGCCCGGCAACGACGATGCGTGCCGCTTCTACGCGGCGCTCGGCTATCGCGTCGAGGAACGCATCTCGTTCGGCAAGACGCTGCCGGCCGCGTGAAGCAGAGGCCGGCAGCCCGCCACTTCAGCGCGTGATCGGCCCAGCGCCCGGCAGCGGATTGCCGAGCGCGTCGGTCGGCACGGCCTGCTGCTCGAACGCCGCGAAATACGCGGCCCACTGCGACTCGCTCACACGCACGATCAGCGCGCCGTCCTGCCAGATGTCGTTGTGATCGTTGTGGTCGTCGCCCGCGCGGTGCAGGTAGTTCGAGCCGGTCGAACCCTGGTTCATGTGCGTGTCGTGGATGCCGTTGCCTTCCGAATACGAGCGGCCGAACACGACGACGTCGAGCCCCTGCGACTGCGCGGCGTTCACCAGCCGCAGCAGCGACGGGATCGGCTCCTGCTGCTCCGTACCGTCCATCACGGCGCTCGGGCGCCATGCGCCCGTTTCGTTGAGGATGTCGCTGCGCAGGTAGTCGAGCGCGGGCAATGCTGCCTGCCCCGTCAGGTCCGTATAGCCTTCGGCCGCGGCCGCGAGCGTCTGCGTAATCGGGTGGTGGAAGTCGTAGACGAGCTTGTAGTTCAGCAGGTCGTCAGCATCGTTGGTGCCGACGTTGATCGCGACGTCCCAGTCGCCTCCGGGCAGCGCCAGCGTCAGGTGGATGTGATACTGGATCTCGCTGCCGTGCGGCGAGCCCTTCAGCTTCGCCACCGATGTCACCTTCGCCTTCACGAAACCGTAGTCCAGACTCATGCGTGCTCTCCGTGTGCCGATCGGCCGTCGATGCTACGCGGCCCGTGTGACGGTTGGCAGGCGACCGGTAACGAGCGGCCGCCCCCATCGTTCCCGTGCCGCGTGTGCGGCCCGACAGTCGAATGGAGTCGCGCTCGCACGCACAAGTTCGACCGGAATCGCATGACACGAAAAAAAAGGCTGTCACGGCATCCCGTGACAGCCTTTCGAAAGCCCGTGTGCGACGCGCCCGGCATCTGCCGGCGCGCGCCCGCGGGCCCGCTCATTCACTCACTCATTCACCCAGGTAAGCGGCACGCACCTTCGGATCGTCGAGCATCTGCTTCGCATCGCCTTCCATCGTGACCGTGCCCGAATCCATCACGTAGCCACGGTCGGCCGCTTGCAGCGCGAGGCGTGCATTCTGCTCGACGAGCAGCACCGTGATGCCCTCCTTCGAGATTTCACGCACCACTTCGAAGATCTTCTCGACCATGATCGGCGACAGGCCCATCGACGGTTCGTCGAGCAGCAGCAGCTTCGGCTTAGAGAGGATCGCGCGCGACATCGCCAGCATCTGCTGCTCGCCGCCCGACAGCGTGCCCGCGAGCTGCGTCGCCCGCTCCTTCAGGCGCGGGAAGAAGCCGAACATGCGGTCGACGTCCTTCTTGATCTGCTCGCTGTCGTTGCGCAGATATGCACCCATCTGCATGTTCTCGACGATCGACATCCGCGCGAAGATCCCGCGGCCTTCCGGCACCATCGCGAGGCCGCGCTTGAGCAGCTCGTGCGTCGGAATGCCCTTGATCGACTTACCCTCGTACTCGATGTCGCCGGCCGAATACGCCTTCAGACCCGTGATCGCCTTCATCGTCGTGGTCTTGCCTGCGCCGTTCGCGCCGATCAGCGTCACGAGCTCGCCCTGACGGACTTCCATGTCAACGCCCTTGACGGCCTGGATGCCGCCGTAGTTGACCTGCAAGCCCTTGATTTTCAACATTGCCGCTGCCATCAGTGCACCCCTGCGCCGAGATATGCCTCAATCACCTTCGGATTCTTCTGCACGTCCTGCGGCAGACCCTCGGCGATCACCTTGCCGTAATCGAGCACCGTCATCCGGTTGCACAGCCCCATCACGAGCTTCACGTCGTGCTCGATCAGGAGAATCGTGCGGCCGTCCGAGCGGATCTTGTCGAGCAGGCGCGTGAGTTCGACCTTCTCGGTCGCGTTCATCCCGGCCGCCGGCTCGTCGAGCGCGAGCAGCTTCGGGTCGGTAGCCAGCGCACGCGCGATCTCGAGACGGCGCTGGTGGCCGTACGACAGGTTGCGCGACGTGTAGTCGGCGTACTGCAGCACGCCGACGTATTCGAGCAGCTCGATCGCGCGCTCCTTGATCTCGCGCTCTTCCTGGCGTTCGGCCGGCGTCTGGAACACCGCGCCGAGCAGCCCGTGCTTGGTGCGCACGTGGCGGCCCACCATCACGTTCTCGAGGGCCGTCATCCCGCCGAACAGGCGGATGTTCTGGAACGTGCGCGCGATGCCCGTCTTCGCGACCTGATGCACCGCGGTCGGCTTGTATTCCGTGCCGTCGAGCTTGAACTCGCCGGAGTCGGGCGTATAGAGGCCCGTGATCACGTTGAAGAACGTCGTCTTGCCGGCGCCGTTCGGGCCGATCAGGCCATAGATCTCGCCTTCCTTGATCTCGAGGCCGACGTCGGACAGCGCCTGCAGGCCACCGAAGCGCTTGTTCACGCCTTTGACGGACAGTCGGATTTGTTTGTCGCTCATGTGTGTATCCCCTTGTCCGTAGGTTAAGCGCGCACCGGCTTCTTGCTGGCGCGCTTCGCCAGTTTCGCGATCTTGTCCTCATGCTTCGGCGCCGGCCACAGGCCTTCCGAGCGGTACAGCATGATGACCACCATCGCGAGGCCGTACAGCGCCTGACGGATCACTTCCGTATCGACGACGTCGTGGCCGAACAGCGCGTGCTGCAGCGGGCTCATCGTCGAGCGCAGGAATTCCGGGAAGATGGCGAGCAGCACCGCGCCCAGGATCACGCCCGGGATATGGCCCATGCCGCCGAGCACCACGCATGCGAGCACGACGATCGATTCCCAGAACGTGAACGATTCCGGCGACACGAAGCCCTGGAACGAACCGAACATCGCACCCGACAGGCCGCCGAACGACGCGCCCATCGCGAATGCGAGCAGCTTCACGTTGCGGGTGTTGATGCCCATCGCCTTCGCCGCGATCTCGTCTTCGCGGATCGCCGCCCATGCGCGGCCGATACGCGAGTGCTGCAGGCGCGTACACACCCAGATCACCAGCAGCGAGCACAGCACGAACAGGTAGTAGTACATGTAGACCGACGGCAGCTGGATCCCGAACAGCGAGTGCGTCTGCGCGAGGCTGAAGTCGCCGATGTGCACCGGATCGATGCCCGTGATCCCCTTCGGGCCGTTGGTGATGTTCACCGGACGGTCGAGGTTGTTCATGAAGATCCGGACGATTTCACCGAAGCCGAGCGTCACGATCGCCAGGTAGTCGCCGCGCAGGCGCAGCGTCGGCGCGCCGAGCAGGATCCCGAAGGTCGCCGCCAGCGCCATCGCGATCGGCACGATGATCAGGAACGGGATGTGCAGCCCGTTCGGCGCGAGCGCCGCAATCCACTCGAATTGCGAGCTCAGGTGCGGCGAGCTCAACAACGCCGCCGTGTACGCACCCACCGCGTAGAACGCGATGTAGCCCAGGTCGAGCAGGCCGGCGAAGCCGACCACCACGTTCAGGCCCAGCGCGAGCATCACGTACAGCATCGCGAAGTCGAGCACACGGACCCAGTAGTTGCCGCCGGCCGAGCCGATGATGATCGGCGCGGCGATCACGAAGACCGCGGTCAGGAGGCCGATGATGACCGTCTTGGTGGTGTTGCGCTCTTCGACGAGCGACGTCGAGGATTCGATCGGTTGAATGGATGTCATGTTGTTTGCTCCCTTCCGTTACGCGCGATCCGCGACACGTTCGCCCAGCAGGCCGGACGGACGGAACACCAGCACGATGATCAGCACGATGAAGGCGAACACGTCCTGGTAGTTACTGCCGAATACGCCGCCCGTGAGGTTGCCGATATAGCCGGCCCCGAGCTGCTCGATCAGGCCGAGCAGCACGCCGCCGACCATCGCACCGCCGAGGTTGCCGATCCCGCCCAGCACCGCGGCCGTGAATGCCTTCATGCCGGGGATGAAGCCCATGTAGAAGTGCACGTTGCCGTATTCGGAGGCGATCATCACGCCGGCCAGCGCGGCGAGCGCGGAGCCGATCATGAACGTCGCGGAGATCACGAAGTTCGGGTTCACGCCCATCAGGCTCGCGGTATTCGGGCTTTCGGCGATCGCGCGCATCGCGCGGCCGAGCTTGGTCTTGTGCACGAGCAGCAGCAGGCCGCCCATCACGATGAACGCCACAGCGATGATCACGATTTCAGTCACCGAGATCACGGCGCCGGGCGTCGTGTCCGTCGCCTTGATCACGTTGATCGGATCGGTCGGCAGCAATTGCGGGAACGGCAGCGGGTTGCGCGACCAGATGATCATCGCGGCGGTCTGCAGCAGGATCGACACGCCGATCGCGGTGATCAGCGGGGCGAGGCGCGGTGCGCGACGCAGCGGCCGGTAGGCGACCCGTTCGATCGTGAAGCCGACGAATGCACAGACGACTGCGGCGATACCCAGGCCGATCGTCAGCGTCGCGACGTTGCCGAGTCCGGGGAAATGGTTCTGCAGCACGGTGATGGCCGACAGGGCGACCATCGCGCCGATCATCAGCACGTCGCCATGCGCGAAGTTGATGATGCCGAGAATGCCGTACACCATCGTATAGCCCAACGCGATGATGGCGTAGACACTGCCGAGCACCAGCCCGTTGAGAACCTGCTGGACGAAAATATCCATTTAAAGCTCCTTGGCCCGTGCTGCCGGAGGACGTTGCGCCCCGCGGGTAAGCGAGGAATCGCGCCTTCTCGGCGACACTGCGGGTACTAGTCGATACCGGTAAGGGTGGATCGTCCCGGCGCGCGCCGCCCGGCCTGTACGGCCGGACCTGCCGCCGGAGCGGATACAAAAACGGCACCGCACTGTTCCGGTGCCGTCATGAGTCCCGTCGCTAAATCGTCACGACATCGAGGACGGTGTTCGTGGCCTCCTTGAAGTCGTAGGGCAGCATGCCGAGACGGCCATCGTCCGGTTGCCCGGCATCCGTGCCTTTTCCTGTCCGGTGCGAGGCAAGCCCCGCACCCGGGCAGATCGGATTCCGTGCCGCGCCGCCCCGCAAGGCACCGCGAACGCCGCGCCCGACATTCGTCAGGACTGCGTCGGAATCCATCGTACGAACCAGACCGCGCGCCGCGACATCATTGCTCGCGGCAACGCGCTGTTTCGTCGAATCGAAATGAGAGGGGACCGGCGACATCGGCACGCTGCCCGCACCGCCGGGCGCCTTGGCCGGCCTGCGTCGATCGGCGCGCACGGTCGCTGTCACGCCACGACCGGCGGCCTGCTGTGCTGCAACCTGCGTGCCCGCAGCCTGGCCGTTCGCCAGGCCCAACGCGTTGATTTCCTCGATCGCCAAACGTGCCCCGTTTCCCTTGTCCTTGCCCAATTGCGCGGTGCGGCACGCGAACGGTGCCACACGACCGGTTCCGGCGACGCGCACGCCGCTGGCCGGCGGTGCCGCAAACGCCGCAGCCTCCCCCGCCTCGTCGTCGCTCTTTTTGCTGCAGCCGGCAAGCATTGCAACCGGTGCGGCGACGGACATGGCGTAAGCCGACTTCACATGCATTGAGTGGTCTCCCGCGCCTTGCCAAAATCCGATTTCAAAGCCATTCAGGCCTGAAAACGGGCGCATTGTAACTCCATTTATAGGACGCCAATAATCCTGATTCGATGGGGTTTTCCTGCATTGCAACCAATTTTGAGAGACGCTTGGAAGCGCGTAGAGCAACCTGGTTGCACCATTCATCCGAATAATGGTTGCGATTGCGATTTCGACAAGCAAAAAAAAGCGCGCCGTCAGGCGCGCTTCGGTGTTCCGCGGGTGCGATGCGGCAATCAGGCGGCGGGCGGCAGGTTCAACCCGCGCGGCAGCGGAAACGACACGTTTTCCTCGATGCCGTCGAGCGCGCGCACATTGCGCACACCGAGTTCGCGCAGCCGCGCGATCACGGCCTGGGCGAGCACTTCGGGGGCCGACGCGCCGGCCGTCACGCCGATGCGACGCTTGCCTGCGACCCATGCCGGATCGATCTGGTCGGGCGCATCGACCATGTACGCGTCCACGCCGCGCTTCTCGGCCACTTCACGCAGGCGGCTCGAATTCGAGCTGTTCGGGCTGCCGACGACGATCACGACATCGCACTGCGGCGCCATGAACTTCACGGCGTCCTGGCGGTTCTGCGTCGCGTAGCAGATGTCCTGCTTCTTCGGCTCGCGGATCTTCGGATACTTGGCCTTCAACGCGGCGATGATCTCGGCTGCGTCGTCGACGGACAGCGTCGTCTGCGTGACGAGCGCGATGCGTTCGGGATCGGCGAGCTCGAGCTTCTGCACGTCCTCGACGCTCTCGACGAGATGCATGCCGCGCTCGACCTGCCCCATCGTGCCTTCGACTTCCGGATGGCCCTTGTGCCCGATCATGACGATGTCGACGCCGTCCTGGCGCATCTTCGCCACTTCGACGTGCACCTTCGTGACGAGCGGGCAGGTTGCGTCGTAAATACGCAACCCGCGCACGTCGGCCTCGTCGCGCACGGCCTTCGACACGCCGTGCGCGCTGAAGATCACGGTATTGCCGGCCGGCACTTCCTCGAGCTCCTCGACGAAGATCGCGCCTTTCTTCTTCAGATCCTCGACCACGTACTTGTTGTGGACGATCTCGTGACGGACGTAGATCGGCGCACCGTGCATCGCGATGGCGCGCTCGACGATCTCGATCGCGCGATCGACGCCCGCGCAGAAACCGCGCGGCTGGGCCAGCAGGATTTCGGCATCGGCGGCGACGGTCTGCCCGGACAGCGTATCGGTGGTGCTCATGATTACAGGATTCCGATGATTTTCACTTCGAACGTGAGCGCTTGGCCCGCGAGCGGATGATTGAAGTCGAACAGTGCCGAGGTTTCGCTGACTTCCTTCAGCACCCCCGCGTACCGGCCGCCGTCCGGCGCGTTGAACTCGATCAGTTCGCCCGGCGTGAAATCGTCGCCGACCATCCCGTTCTCGCGCAGCGTCGACAGCGTCACGCGCTGGAGCATGTCGGGATTGCGGGGACCGAACCCCTGTTCGGGGGTTAGCTGAAAAGTCGAATGGTCGCCGACCCTGAGGCCGATCAGAATCTGTTCCAGCGACGGCGCCAGTTGCCCCGCGCCGAGCAGCAGCGTGGCCGGCTTGTCGGTGAAGGTGTTGACGATATCGGCGCCGTCGGCGAGTGCCAGCCGGTAATGCAATGTGACGTGGGAACCGGGCTTCACTTCGGATAGATCGATGAGGCTCATGAATTACTCGTTCAGTCGGCGCCCGATACGGCCGAAAGGCCCGGCGCAAAACCAATATTGTAAGTCACCTGAGCGCGCAAGGCTGAAAGTGCGACGACGTCGCGCACACTGCCCGCCGCCAATGGAGTTTCAAGCATGCTGTCACCCTGCCCAGCCTTGCCGCCCGTCGAATGCCGCGACAGCACCGATCTGCCGGCCGATCCGCCCGGCCGCGTCATCCCGATCCACCGGCGCAAGCGCCGCCTGCGCGGCTGGCGGCCCGAGCGGCCGCGCGAGCGGTTGCTGGAGCGCGGGCCGGCGGCGCTCACCGACGACGAACTGGTCGCCCTGCTGCTCGGCACGGGCAAGCCCGGGCACGATGTATTCACCACCGCCCGCGCACTGGTCAAGCAGTTCAAGTCGCTGCACGGGCTGCTCGAGGCGACCACCGGCGATTTCGAGGCGCACCCCGGCATCGGCCCCGCGCGCTCCGCGCGGCTGGTTGCCGTCATCGAGATCGCGCGTCGCATGCTGAAGGAGAAAGCGCACGAGAAGAAGCCGATCGATTCACCAGGCGCGGTCGAGGACTATCTGCGGCTGAAGATCGGCGGGCGTCCGTACGAAGTGTTCGCCGCGGTCTACCTCGACGCACGCCACTGCCTGATCGACATGGAGGAAATCACGCGCGGCTCGCTGACGCGCATGGCCGTCTACCCGCGCGAGATCGTGCGCCGCGCGATGGCATACAACGCTGCGGCGCTGATCGTTGCCCACAACCATCCGTCGGGTGCGGTGCAGCCGAGCGCGGAAGATCGCCGCCTGACCCGCGTGCTGCACGATGCGCTCGCGCTCGTCGATGTCAGGCTGCTCGATCACGTCGTGATCGGCACCAGTGATACTTTTTCGTTCGCACGGGCCGGTTGGATGTAGACTGTGCGGTTGCGGCCCGCCCAAGGGCGCCGCAACGGTGATGCGAAATTAGGTTTGATTTTTCTGAACTTTTTCTGCTAGAATCGCCGTCTGTCTTTTTTCCAACCAGTTCTAGCCATCGAAGGGCCTTGTCTGTAAGGGCTTCGGCGTTCTGAGTGCAGCCATGGATCACGTGGCGGTACGATGGAACCTTCATCGGCGATCGAACCCCGAATTTAGCGTATTAGGAGTGCTCTCATGGCACGCGTATGCCAAGTAACTGGGAAAGCGCCGATGAGCGGCAACAACGTTTCCCACGCCAACAACAAGACGAAGCGCCGCTTCCTGCCGAACCTGCAAAACCGCCGGTTCTGGGTAGAGAGCGAAAACCGCTGGGTGCGCCTGCGCGTCTCGAACGCCGGCCTGCGCCTGATCGACAAGAACGGCATCGATTCCGTGCTCGCTGACCTGCGCGCACGCGGCGAAGCCTAAGCCCAAGGAGCACAATCATGGCAAAAGGCGCACGCGACAAGATCAAGCTCGAGTCGACCGCTGGTACGGGTCACTTCTACACGACCACGAAGAACAAGCGCAACATGCCGGAAAAGATGGCGATCAAGAAGTTCGATCCCGTCGTCCGCAAGCATGTTGAATACAAAGAAACCAAGATCAAGTAATCTCCGGTTTCTGCTAGCCTGACGGCGACCGAAAAGCCCCGCACATGCGGGGCTTTTTGTTTTGCGCGCACGCTCCGGCCCGACGCGGTATGCTCTCCCCTTTCCGCGGCCACGGCCGCCGGAACGCACAAGATCAAAAGCGTAACGATGGAGATGCAGCATGAAATTCGACGTGGCGATCGTCGGCAGCGGCCTGGCAGGGCTGTCGGTCGCACTCAACCTGGCCAGCACGCGACGAGTCGCGCTGATCGCGAAACGGTCGATGATGGAGGGCGCGAGCGATAACGCGCAAGGTGGCATCGCGGCTGTCCTCGATTCGGCGGACAGCATCGAGAACCACGTCGACGACACGCTGGTCGCCGGTGGCGGCTTGTGCGACGAAGGCGCGACGCGCTATATCGTCGAGCACGGCCGCGAAGCGATCGAATGGCTGATCTCGCAGGGCGTGCCGTTCACGAAGGACGACGCGGCCGAGCTCGGCTTCCACCTCACGCGCGAAGGCGGCCACAGCCATCGCCGGATCATCCACGCGGCCGACGCGACCGGCCATGCGGTGCTCGCCACGCTGTCGGCGCGTGTGCGCCAGCATCCGAACATCACGTTCTTCGAAAACCACCACGCGATCGACCTGATCACGTCGGACCGGCTCGGCCTGCCCGGCCGCCGCTGTCACGGCCTGTACGCGCTCGACGTCGACAACGACCGCACGATCACGATCGAGGCGCCGCATACGGTGCTCGCAACGGGCGGCGCCGGCAAGGTCTACCTGTACACGACGAACCCCGACACCGCGACCGGCGACGGCATCGCGATGGCGTGGCGCGCAGGTTGCCGCGTGTCGAACATGGAATTCATCCAGTTCCACCCGACCTGCCTGTTCCATCCGTACGCGAAGTCGTTCCTGATTTCCGAAGCCGTGCGCGGCGAAGGCGGCCTGTTGAAGCTGCCCGACGGCACGCGCTTCATGCCCGCGCACGATCCGCGCGCCGAACTCGCGCCGCGCGACATCGTCGCGCGCGCGATCGACTTCGAGATCAAGAAGCGCGGGATCGACTGCGTGTATCTCGACATCAGCCACCAGCCGGAAGCGTTCCTGCGCGAACACTTCCCGACGATCCACGCGCGCTGCCTCGAATTCGGCATCGACATCGCGAAAGAGCCGATCCCCGTCGTGCCGGCCGCGCACTACACGTGCGGCGGCGTCGTCACCGACCTCGCCGGGCGCACCGATCTCGCGGGCCTGTATGCAGTTGGCGAAACGTCGTACACGGGGCTCCACGGCGCGAACCGGCTCGCGAGCAACTCGCTGCTCGAATGTCTCGTGATTGGCCGTGCCGCGGCCGAAGCGATCGAGGCGGCCGGCTTCGATGCCGAAACGCCGGCCACGCTGCCCGCGTGGGACGAAAGCCGCGTGTCGGATGCGGACGAGGAAGTCGTCGTTGCGCACAACTGGGACGAGCTGCGCCGCCTGATGTGGAACTACGTCGGCATCGTGCGCACCGACAAGCGCCTCGAGCGCGCGAAGCACCGGCTGTCGCTGCTGCGCGACGAGATCCAGGAGTACTACGCGAACTTCCGCGTGACGCGCGACCTGCTCGAACTGCGCAACCTCGTCGACGTGGCGACCCTGATCGTGAAGAGCGCACACTCGCGCCGCGAAAGCCGCGGGCTGCACTACAGCCGCGACTGGCCGAGCTCGCTGCCGAAGGCGCTGCCGAGCGTGCTCACGCCGCGCGCGCGTCGCTGAGCGGCACACCCTTCCCGGCTGCGGCCGCACAGGAAAAAAGCCGTTGGCGTTTGCGCGCCAACGGCTTTTTTTGTGATCAACGGCACTCGGTCAGTCGACGATCCGCATCGAATAATCCGTCGCGCGCACGTCCTTTGTCAGCGCGCCGATCGAGATACGGTCGACCCCCGTTTCCGCGAATGCCCGCACCGTATCGAGATTGACGCCGCCCGACACTTCGAGCACGGCCTTGCCGTTCGCCACGCGCACCGCTTCACGCATCATGTCGAGCGTGAAGTTGTCGAGCAACACCGACTGCGCGCGGTGTGCGAGCGCCGTATCGAGTTGCGCAAGCGTTTCGACTTCGATCTGCACGGGCACGCCCGACTTCAGCGCGAACGCCGCGTCGAGCGCCTCGCCGACACCGCCTGCCGCCGCGATGTGGTTTTCCTTGATCAGGATGCCGTCGTACAGCGCGAGACGCTGGTTCTCACCGCCGCCGACGCGCACCGCGTACTTCTGCGCGAGCCGCAGGCCCGGCAGCGTCTTGCGCGTATCGAGGATCTTCGCGCGCGTGCCTTCGACGCGATCGACGTAACGACGCGTCGCGGTCGCGACGCCCGACAGCAGTTGCAGGAAGTTCAATCCGTTGCGCTCGGCCGTCAGCAGCGCGCGCGCCGGCCCTTCGAGTTCGCAGACGGTCGAATCGGGCGACATACGATCGCCTTCGCGATAACGCCACTGCACGACGATCGCCGGATCGATCCGGGCAATCACGGCCTCGAACCACGGCACGCCGCACAGCACGGCTTCCTCGCGCACGATGATGCGAGCACGGCGACGCCCGCCGGCCGGTACGAGCCGCCCGGTCTGGTCGCCGGTGCCGACGTCTTCCGCGATCGCATCGACCACATTGCGCGCGATCGCGTCGTCGAATGCCGCGCCGTACTGCTCGCGGACGACGTCGAACAGCGGGGATACTGCGGAGTTCGCGCCGCCTTCCGCCGGGCCGCCCCCAAGGAAGGTGGCCGCCCCCTCGGGGGGCAGGGAACGAATGTGAGCGTGGGGGCTATTCATTACGCAGCCCCCACGTTCGCAAACAATTGCTGATCGCGCTGCAGATCGCCGCTCGCCTGCACGCGCTTCTTGTGCGCGGATGCGAAATCGAGCATCCGGTCGATCGGCAGGCGTGCGCGCTCGCCGATCGCGGGATCGACGAAGATCTCGTTGTGACCGCGCTCGAGCACGTCGGCAAGGTTCGCGAGGCCGTTCATCGCCATCCACGGGCAGTGCGCGCAGCTCTTGCAGGTGGCGCTGTTGCCGGCCGTCGGCGCGGCAATGAAGGTCTTGCCGGGCGCCGCAAGCTGCATCTTGTGCAGGATGCCGAGATCGGTCGCGACGATGAAGTGCGTCGCGTCGAGCTTGACCGCTGCGTCGATCAGCTGCGTGGTCGAGCCGACCACATCGGCCTGCGCGACGACGTTTTCCGGCGATTCGGGGTGGACGAGCACCTTCGCGTCCGGATACTCGGCGCGCAGCAGGTCGAGCTCGATGCCCTTGAATTCGTCATGAACGAGGCACGAGCCTTGCCACAGCAGCATGTCCGCGCCGGTTTTCTTCTGGATGTAGCTGCCGAGATGGCGATCCGGCGCCCAGATGATCTTCTCGCCGCGTGCATGCAGGTCGGCCACGATCTCGAGGCCGATCGACGACGTGACCATCCAGTCCGCGCGCGCCTTCACGGCGGCGCTGGTATTCGCGTAGACGACGACGGTACGGTCGGGATGCGCATCGCAGAACGCCGAGAATTCGTCGACGGGGCAGCCGAGGTCGAGCGAGCAGGTCGCGTCGAGATCGGGCATCAGGATGCGTTTGTTCGGGCTCAGGATCTTCGCGGTTTCGCCCATGAAGCGCACGCCGGCAACGACGAGCGTCTGCGCGTCGTGGTCGCGGCCGAAGCGGGCCATTTCGAGCGAATCGGCGACACAGCCGCCGGTTTCGTCGGCGAGCTCCTGCAACTCGGCGTCGACATAGTAGTGCGCGACCAGCACGGCCTTTTCACGCACGAGCAATGCCTTGATGCGCGCCTTCAGCGCGGCGCGCTCTTCGGCGGACGGCGCATCGGGCACCTTGGCCCATGCCTGCCCCACACCGCACACGGTCCCTGCTGCAACGGGCCGGTCGTACTCGACGGGTTTGATCGTCGATTGCATCTCCATATCTCCTGTCGACCAGCGTTAGCGCTTTAGCGCTTACGCTGGTCCCATGCTTCGCGGTCGACCAGCGTTAGCGCTTTAGCGCTTATGCTGGTCCCATGCTTCGCGGTCGACCCACGTTCGCGCTGCAGCGCTTACGCGGGTCCCATCCTTCGCGGTCGATCAGCGTTGGCGCGTTAGCGCCCACTCCGATCCCATCCCCTGCATTCGCCCCGGGACAACACTTCCACGCTGCCCCAAGCCTCATACGAATCCAGCCCTGCCGATCACGTTCAAAAACCGGCGGACCAAATAAAAAACCCCGCCAACGCGGGGT
Organism: Arapaima gigas; assembly: GCA_900497675.1. Classification (NCBI taxonomy): domain Eukaryota; kingdom Metazoa; phylum Chordata; class Actinopteri; order Osteoglossiformes; family Osteoglossidae; genus Arapaima; species Arapaima gigas. Next base: position 110,580 of record UFQX01000854.1, on the reverse strand, counting down.
TTTTGACGTCCTTAGATTCTAATCGATTTCGAATCAGGCGTAGCGGCGCAGGCGCGTCGCGAATTCCTGCAGCGCCTTGATGCCGCTTTGTTCTGCGCGATGGCACCAATCCTGCAATTGCGCGAGAAGCTGTTCGCGCGATGCGGTCGAACGATCCCAGATCGCAGCGAGATCCTGGCGCAGCTGGAAGTAGGTTTGCAGCTTCTGGCTGTTCGCGAAGATTTCCGGCAGCAGCTTCTTCTGCGGCTCGTCGAGGCCGTCGGCGTCCTTGTGGAACCACTTGCGTGCGCCGCGCATCATCTGGTACTTCTCGCCGCCGATTTCCTTCAGGTGCGCGAGCTCCTGGCGGTACGCACGCTTCACGGCCTTGCCGTAGCGCGCCATCACTTCGTAGCGGTTCGACAGCACGGCCTGCAGCGTTTCCTGGTCGAGCACCGTCTTCGGCTTGTTCAGGCGCGGCGTCGGCGCGACCTTCTTCACCTTCGCGAGACCGAACGCCGACATGATGCGGATGTACATCCAGCCGATGTCGAACTCGTACCACTTGTTCGACAGCTTCGCCGACGTCGCGAACGTGTGGTGGTTGTTGTGCAGCTCTTCGCCGCCGATCACGATGCCCCACGGGAACAGGTTCGTGCTCGCGTCGGCCGAGTTAAAGTTGCGATAGCCCCAGAAGTGGCCGAAGCCGTTGACGACGCCAGCCGCCCAGAACGGAATCCAGACCATCTGCACGGCCCACACGGTGAGGCCGATCACGCCGAACAGCGCGACGTCGATCACCATCATCAGGCTGATGCCGAGAATCGGGTACTTCGAATAGACGTTGCGCTCCACCCAGTCGTTCGGCGTGCCGTGGCCGAACTTGCGCATCGTCTCTTCGTTCTTCGCTTCCGCGCGATACAGCTCGGCGCCCTCGAGGAACACCTTCCAGATGCCGCGCGTCTGCGGGCTGTGCGGATCTTCCTCGGTCTCGCACTTCGCGTGGTGCTTGCGGTGAATTGCGGCCCACTGGCCGGTCAGCATGCCGGTGGTCATCCACAGCCAGAGGCGGAAGAAGTGGCTCGCGATCGGATGCAGCTCAAGCGCGCGATGCGCCTGGCAACGGTGCAGGTAGACCGTCACGCCGATGATCGTGACGTGCGTGACGGCGAGCGCGAACAGCGCGACCTGCCACCACGAAAAATGCAGGAGCCCGTGGGAAAGAAAATCGAGCAGGGAATTCAACAAGGCAGTTACCTGTGATGAGAGCGACGCCGGCCCGCGCCAAGCGTCAGAAAAATGAAAGCATACCGCGTGTAGACCAGAATTTTACTTCAACCGTTCCAAGTCTTTGTAAAAAATGAACATTTTCTTGCCCTGACGCAACCGGTGCAGTCCACGCGCGGACTTGAAAAGGCCCGCGATCCGGTTCCGACCGCGGGGTCGATACGACTGGATTGGCGGCCGGCGCGCGCTATGCAGCCGGCGCGCGCCCGTCCGACGCGCCGTTGGCGGCGGCCGGATCGAGCCCGGCAGCCGCGCCCGCAGCGGAAAAACCGTCTGGCAACCCGACGACGCGCACTTCTCGCTGCGGGAACGGAATCGAAATCCCGTGCTCGTTGAACAGGCGCCAGATGTTGCGGTTCACGCTCGAACGCACGCCGGACGTGCCCTTCGCCGAATCCTCGATCCAGAACCCGAGCTCCAGGTCGATCCCGTCCGCCCCGAAACTCACCAGATACGGGGTCGGAGCCGGTTCGGCCAGCACACGCGGCACACCTTTGGCTGCCTCGGCGAGCAGCGTGAGCGCGTGCTCGACATCGCTCGAGTACGCGACCTGCACGGCGACCTTCGCGTAGCCGCGCGTCAGGTACGACGACTGGTTCTGCACGACGTCGGTGATCAGCTTTTCGTTCGGGATCAGCGTCTCGTTGCCGTCGAGGCCGCGCACGACCGTATAGCGCGTGCGGATCTGCGTGACGACGCCCTGCAGACCGCCGACGCTGATTGCGTCGCCGAGCCGCAGCGAGCGGTCGAGCAGGATGATGAAGCCCGACACGTAGTTGCTGGCGATCTTCTGCAGCCCGAAACCGAGGCCGACACCGACCGCACCGCCGAACACGCCGAGCACCGTCACGTCGATGCCGACCAGCGACAGCCCGATCAGGATCGCCGCGAACACGAGCAGCGCGCGGCCGACCCGCGACAGCACGACCTTCAGGTTCGCGTCGAGCGTGCTCGCGCGCGTGAGGCGATCCTCGAGCACCGAGCCGAGCCACATCGCGACCATCAGCGTCACGCACACCCACAGCGCGCCGGAGATCACCGACAGCAGCGTGAGATGCGCATTGGCGACACGGAACTGCACGCTGTCGAGCCAGCCGAGCACGTCGCGCTGGATGCCGAGCACCGTCAGCACCATCGCGGCCCACACGACGGTCGACACGATCTTCTCGACGATCGACAGCCATGCATGCGTGTGGCCGTCGCGCGCAAATACGCGCCGGGCAAAGAAGAACAGCACGTAGATCAGCCCGATGCCGAACAGCGGCACGAGCGCGAGCGACAGCAGCGACGTCGACATGAACGGGTCGAACGCGAGCTGCGCGCCGCCCACGAACACGCTGCCGAACAACGGGAACAACGCGCGCTTCAGGCTTTGCGCGCCCGCGCCGGGCGCGCGTCCGGCCGCCCGGCGGCGCGCGTCGATCCGGCCGTGCACGAAGCGCGCGGCCACCCATGCGAAGCACAGCGCGCCGATGAGTATCGCCGCCTGCCAGATCATCACCGGCTGGTGGAAGTCGCGAATGACCGATGCCAGCCGGTGCGACAGCAGGCGGCTCTGCAGATTCTCCATCGTCCGTCCGGCCCGCCGTTACTGCGCAGCGCGCCGTTCGAGCACCGCGGCGAAGAAGCCGTCGGTCGCGTGACGATGCGGCCACAGCGACAGGTAGTCACCCGTCTCGAGCTCGATGCGCTGGTCTTCCAGCACCTTCTGCGCCGGTACCAGCACGAAGTCGGGATGGTCGGCCAGGAACTGTTCGACGATGCGTTCGTTCTCGGCGTCGAGCACGCTGCAGGTCGCGTAGACGAGCCGGCCGCCCTTCTTCACCAGGCGCGCGGCGCTCGCGAGGATGGACGCCTGCTTCGGCGTCAGCTCGTCGATCGCCGTGCGCGTCTGGCGCCACTTCAGGTCCGGGTTGCGGCGCAACGTGCCCAGGCCGCTGCACGGCGCATCGACCAGCACGCGGTCGATCTTGCCGGCGAGCCGCTTGATCTTCGCGTCGTGTTCGCTGTCGATCAGCACGGGGTTCACGTTCGACAGCCCGCTGCGCGCAAGGCGCGGCTTCAGCTTCGCCAGGCGCTTCTCCGACACGTCGAACGCGTAGAGGCGCCCGGTCGAGCGCATCATCGCGCCCAGCGCGAGCGTCTTGCCGCCCGCACCCGCACAGAAATCGACGACCATCTCGCCGCGGCGCGGCGCGACCAGCGAGCACAGCAGTTGGCTGCCTTCGTCCTGCACCTCGATCGCGCCTTCCTCGAACAGCTTCAGGCGCGTCAGCGCCGGCTTGCCGACCACGCGCACGCCGAACGGTGCGAACGGCGTCGCGCCCGCATCGATGCCGCTCACGCGCAGCCCTTCGATCACCTGGTCGCGCGTCGCCTTCTGCGCGTTGGCGCGCAGGTCGAGCGGCGCCGGGTAGTTCAGCGCGGCGGCGAGCTGCGCGAGTTCCTCACAATCGAAACGCGCCGACAGCGCCTGGTAGATCCAGTCGGGCAGGTTCGTGCGAATGCGCACCGGCAGGCTCGCCGGATCGATCTTCGACACGTGCTCGAGCCATGCGGATTCGGTATCGGACAGGAACGGCTTCAGCGCATTGCGGCCGACCGTCTGCATCAGGCCCAGCAGCGTGAGGCGCCGCGCGGGCGTGCCCGTGCCGCTCTCGGCGAGATGCGAAAACTCCATCTTGCGGCGCAGCACCGCGAACACGGCCTCGGCGATCACGCCGCGCTCGGCATGCCCGAGCTTCGGATGCGCGCGGAAGAACCGGCTCGTCGTCGCATCGGCGGGGCCGGCGAACTTCAGCACCTCGGCCAGCAAAGTCTCGGTCTGGCCGATCAGGAATCCGTGCAGTTTCATACGCCCTCACTCGTTTCGGTATGCGGTTGATCCGCGAAAATCCAGCGCGCCTCTTCCGGCGCCACCACTGCACGGCCGTTCTCGAGGCGCAGACGCCCCTCGATGAACCAGCGCACCGCGCGCGGATACAGCACATGTTCGACCGTCAGCACACGCTGCGCGAGCGCGGCCGCGTCGTCGCCCGCGCGCACGGGCACGGCGCCCTGCGCGACGATCGCGCCGCTGTCGAGCTCGGGAATCACGAAATGCACGCTCGCGCCATGCAGCGCGACACCCGCGTCGAGCGCCTGCTGGTGCGTGTGAATGCCCTTGAAGCTCGGCAGCAGCGACGGATGGATGTTCAGCAGCCGGCCTTCGTATCGTCTGACGAATGCGGGCGTGAGAATGCGCATGAAGCCGGCGAGGACCACGAGATCGGGCGCGAATCGGTCGATCTCGGCGGCGAGCGCCGCGTCGAAGCTGTCGCGGCCGTCGAACGACCGGTGGTCGACCACCGCCGTCGCCACCCCGTGCGACGCGGCAAATGCCAGGCCGGCCGCGTCGGGCCGGTTGGCGATCACGGCCGCAACTTCGGCCGGCCAGCGTTCCTGCGCGCACGCGCGGACGATGGCCTCCATGTTGCTGCCGCGACCGGAAATCAGGATCACGAGTTTTTTCATCCGCGAATTTTACCATTCGCCCCCGCGTTTCCCCCCTTCTCGGCCGTCGGGCCGCCCGAACGTTTATAATCTTCTGCTTTGCGGCATCCCACCGCCCATTCCCCGACGCTGCATCCGCTATCGTGAAAGTCTTCCGCGGCCTGCCCAACGCCGAGAGCCGCGCGCCTTGCGCGCTGACGATCGGCAACTTCGACGGTGTCCATCGCGGCCACCAGGCCCTGCTCGCGCGCGTGCGCGCGGCAGCGGACGCGCGCGGCCTGCCCGTGTGCGTGATGACGTTCGAGCCGCACCCGCGCGAATTCTTCAACCCGGCCGGCGCACCGCCGCGCATCGCGATGCTGCGCGACAAGCTCGAGGCGCTGCGCGATCACGGCGTCGACCGTGTGGTCGTCGAGCACTTCAACCACACGTTCGCGAGCCAGTCGCCGCAGGCGTTCGTCGAACGCACGCTGGTGAACGGGCTGCACACGCGCTGGATGATGGTCGGCGACGATTTCTGCTACGGCGCGAAACGCGCGGGCACCTTCGACACGCTGCAGGCGGCCGGCGCGCAGTACGGCTTCGAGGTCGAGCAGATGGGTACGGTGGCCGGCAGCGACGGCACGCGCATCTCGAGCTCGGGCGTGCGCGCCGCGCTCGCGGCCGGCGATCTCGAAGCGGCCGCGCAGGCGCTCGGCCATGGCTATGCGATCAGCGGCCACGTCGCGCACGGGCTGAAGCTCGGCCGCGACCTCGGCTTCCCGACGCTGAACCTGCCGATCGCACACAAGCGGCCGGCGCTCGCGGGCATCTTCGTCGTGCAGGTGCACGGCCTCGGCCCCGCCCCGCTGCCGGGCGTCGCGAGCCTCGGCCTGCGCCCGACCGTCGACGATTCGGGCCGCGTGCTGCTCGAAGTGCACCTGCTCGACTGGCACGGCGATGCGTACGGCAAGCTCATCCGCGTCGAATTCCTGAAGAAGCTGCGCGACGAGGCGAAATTCGACGATCTCGAGGCGCTGTCGCGCGCGATCGCGCTGGACGTCGCGAATGCGCGTGCGTATTTCATCGAGCGCGACCGTGCGCCGGGCAGCCGCGCCACGGGCTTCGCGACGTCGGCCACCGACCGAATTAGCTGATCCGGACAGCGGCGCCCCGCGCCGCACCCTCGCGCCGCCCAGTCGCGCGCATACCCGATTCACGACGCTCGCGCGTCCCCCGAGATTTAGATAGCGATCCCATCATGAGCAACAAGAAAGCCGATTCGAAACCGCAGGCCAAGTATCCGGTCAACCTGCTCGACACGCCGTTCCCGATGCGCGGCGACCTGCCCAAGCGCGAGCCGCAGTGGGTCAAGGAATGGGAAGAGCGCGGCATCTACGAGAAGATCCGCGCGGCCAGCGCCGGCCGTCCGAAGTTCATCCTGCACGACGGCCCGCCGTATGCGAACGGCGACATCCACCTCGGCCACGCCGTCAACAAGATCCTGAAGGACATCGTCGTCAAGTCGCGCAACATGGCCGGCTTCGACGCGCCGTACGTGCCGGGCTGGGATTGCCACGGGATGCCGATCGAGATCCAGATCGAGAAGCAGTTCGGCAAGTCGCTGCCGGCGGCCGAAGTGATGAGCAAGGCGCGCACGTACGCGACCGAGCAGATCGAGAAGCAGAAGGTCGGCTTCAAGCGTCTGGGCGTGCTCGGCGACTGGGCCAACCCGTACAAGACGATGAACTTCGTCAACGAGGCGGAAGAGATCCGCGCGCTCGGCAAGATCATCGAGAAGGGCTACGTGTATCGCGGGCTGAAGCCGGTGAACTGGTGCTTCGACTGCGGCTCGGCGCTCGCCGAAGCGGAAGTCGAGTACAAGGACCGCACCGATCCGACGATCGACGTGATGTTTGCGTTCGCGGAACCGGAAAAGACCGCGCAGGCGTTCGGCCTGCCGGCGCTGCCGCGCGCCGAAGGCGGCATCGTGATCTGGACCACCACGCCGTGGACGATCCCCGCGAACCAGGCGCTGAACCTCCATCCGGAAATCGTCTACGCGCTGGTCGACACCGAGCGCGGGCTGCTGATCATCGCGGAAGAGCGCGTCGAAGCCTGCATGACCGACTTCAAGCTGACCGGCCGCGTCGTTGCGACCGCGCCGGGCGTGAAGCTCGCGGGCCTGCGCTTCCATCACCCGCTCGCGTCGGCTCACCCCGGCTACAAGCGCACCGCGCCCGTGTACCTCGGCGACTACGTGACGACCGACACCGGTACCGGCGTCGTGCACTCGTCGCCCGCGTACGGTATCGAGGACTTCTTGTCCTGCAAGGCGCACGGGATGACCGACTCCGACTTCATCAACCCGGTGATGGGCGACGGCCGCTATATCGAATCGCTGCCGCTGTTCGGCGGCCTGTCGATCTGGGACGCGAACCCGAAGATCGTCGAGGCGCTGAATGCAGCCGGCTCGCTGCTGCGCAGCGAGAAGTACACGCACAGCTACATGCACTGCTGGCGCCACAAGACGCCGATCATCTACCGCGCCACGTCGCAGTGGTTCGCCGGGATGGACGTGACGCCGCGCGACGGCGGCAAGACGCTGCGCGAAACGGCGCTCGAAGGCGTCGACGCGACCGCGTTCTACCCGTCGTGGGGCAAGCAGCGCCTGTTCAGCATGATCGCGAACCGTCCTGACTGGACGCTGTCGCGCCAGCGCCAGTGGGGCGTGCCGATGGCGTTCTTCGTGCACAAGGAAACCGGCGAGCTGCATCCGCGCACGCTCGAACTGCTCGAGGAAGTCGCGAAGCGCGTCGAGCAGTCGGGCATCGAGGCGTGGCAGACGCTCGACCCGCGCGAGCTGATCGGCGACGACGCGAACCTGTACGAGAAGAACCGCGACACGCTCGACGTGTGGTTCGATTCGGGCACGACGCACTGGCACGTGCTGCGCGGCTCGCACAAGGATCAGCTGCAGTTCCCGGCCGACCTCTACCTCGAAGGCTCGGACCAGCACCGCGGCTGGTTCCACTCGTCGCTGCTCACCGCGTCGATGATCGACGGCCGCGCACCGTACAAGGGCCTGCTCACGCACGGCTTCACGGTCGACGGCGAAGGCCGCAAGATGAGCAAGTCGCTCGGCAACGGCATCGACCCGCATGAAGTCGCGAACCGCCTCGGCGCGGAAATCATCCGCCTGTGGATCGCGTCGACCGACTATTCGGGCGAGCTCGCGATCTCCGAGGAAATCCTGAAGCGCGTGACGGAAGGCTATCGCCGCATCCGCAACACGCTGCGCTTCCTGCTCGCGAACCTGTCGGACTTCGACTTCGCGCAGCATGCGGTGCCCGTCGACGAATGGCTCGAGATCGACCGTTATGCGGTCGCGTTCTCGCAGCAACTGCAGACGGAGCTGCTCGGCCACTACGAGAAGTACGAATTCCACCCGGTCGTCGCGAAGCTGCAGACGTACTGCTCGGAAGATCTCGGCGGCTTCTACCTCGACGTGCTGAAGGACCGCCTGTACACGAGCGCGGCCGATTCGCTCGCACGCCGCTCCGCGCAGACGGCGCTGTACCACCTGACGCACGGCCTGCTGCGCGTGCTCGCACCGTTCCTGTCGTTCACGGCGGAAGAAGCGTGGAAGGTGTTCCAGCCGGCCAGCGACACGATCTTCACGGAAACCTACTACGCGTATCCGGAAGTCGCCGGCTCCGCCGCGCTGATCGAGAAGTGGGCACTGCTGCGCGATGTGCGCGGCAACGTGACGAAGGCGCTCGAGGAAGCCCGCACCGCGAACCGCATCGGTTCGTCGCTGCAGGCCGAAGTCGCCGTGCACGCGAGCGGCGCACGCTACGACGCGCTCACGAGCCTCGGCGAGGATCTCAAGTTCGTGCTGATCACGTCGGCTGCGACGGTCGTCAAGGTCGACGACGAAGCGCAGGAAAGCGTCGACGTGGCCGCGTCGAAGTACCAGAAGTGCGAGCGCTGCTGGCACTACCGTGAAGATGTCGGCGCGCATGCCGATCATCCGACGCTGTGCGGCCGCTGCTTCTCCAACCTGTTCGAAAACGGCGAAATCCGGAGCGCTGCTTAACTATGGCGAAAACCCTGTCGAAACCGGCCAGCGGCGCGCTTGCGCCCTGGCTCGGCATTTCGCTGATCGTGATCCTGTTCGACCAACTGTCGAAGATCGCGATCCTGAAGACGTTCGCGTACGGCGCGCAGCACGAGCTGACGTCGTTCTTCAATCTCGTGCTGGTGTACAACCGCGGCGCCGCGTTCGGCTTCCTGTCGACCGCGGGCGGCTGGCAGCGCTGGGCATTCACCGCGCTCGGCATCGGCGCGACGCTCGTGATCTGCTTCCTGCTGAAACGTCACGGCCAGCAGCGGTTGTTCAGCCTGTCGCTCGCGATGATCCTGGGCGGCGCGCTCGGCAACGTGATCGACCGGCTCGTCTACGGCCACGTGATCGACTTCCTCGATTTTCATCTCGGCGCCTGGCACTTCCCGGCGTTCAACCTCGCCGACTCCGCGATCACGGTCGGCGCGGTGCTGCTGATCTACGACGAACTGCGTCGCGTGCGCGGCTCACGCTAAGCGCGCATACTCGGCGTCGACGGCCGGCTTCGCGCCGGCCGTTCCGTTTGACCCTTGGAGGCCTGAGTTGGCACACGCAGAACTCGCAGGAAAACACCTCGTTCTCGGCCTGACGGGCGGGATCGCCTGCTACAAGATCGCCGAGCTCACGCGGCTGCTCGTAAAGGCCGGCGCGACCGTGCAGGTCGCGATGACCGAAGCCGCTACCCAGTTCATCACGCCCGTCACGATGCAGGCGCTGTCGGGCCGGCCCGTCTACACGAGCCAGTGGGACGCGCGCATCGACAACAACATGGCGCACATCGACCTGTCGCGCGAAGCCGATGCGATCGTGATCGCGCCCGCATCGACGGACTTCCTCGCGAAGCTCGCGCACGGATTCGCGGACGATCTGCTGTCGACGCTGTGCGTCGCGCGCGATTGCCCGCTGCTCGTCGTTCCCGCGATGAATCGCCAGATGTGGCAGAACCCGGCCACGCAACGCAACGCCGCACAACTGCGCGCGGACGGCGTGTCGGTGCTCGGCCCGGATTCGGGCGCGCAGGCATGCGGCGAAGTCGGCGACGGCCGGATGCTCGAGCCCGAGGCGATCTACGAAGCGATCGTCGCGCACTTCGCGCCGAAGGTACTCGCGCACCGGCGCGTGCTGATCACGGCCGGCCCGACGTTCGAACCGCTCGACCCGGTGCGCGGCCTCACGAACCGCTCGAGCGGCAAGATGGGCTTCGCGCTCGCGCGCGCCGCGCAGCAGGCCGGCGCCGACGTGCATCTCGTCGCGGGGCCGGTCGCGCTCGACACGCCGTGGGGCGTCTACCGCCAGGACGTGCAGACGGCGCAGCAGATGTACGACGCGGTCATGCATGCCGTCGCCGATGCCGACATCTTCATCGCGGTGGCTGCAGTCGCCGACTGGCGCGTCGCCCAGCCGGCCGAGCACAAGATGAAGAAGACGGCCGACCACAAGGTGCCCACGCTCGCGTTCGTCGAGAACCCCGACATCCTCGCGTCGGTCGCGGCGCTGCCCGCCCCGCCGTTCTGCGTCGGCTTCGCGGCCGAAAGCGGCGACCTCGACGTGCACGGCGACGAAAAGCGCAAGCGCAAGAACGTGCCGCTGCTCGTCGGCAACCTCGGCCCGCTGACGTTCGGGCGCGACGACAACGAAGTCGTGCTGTTCGAGGCCGCCGGCCTCACGCGCCTGCCGCGCGCACCGAAGGACGAACTCGCGCACACGCTCGTCGCGGAAATCGCGAAGCGCCTGCCCGACAACCGCCTGATCTGATCTCCCGCGCGGCGGCCGTCGCTGCCGCGCCCTTCCCGACCCATTCGACGACCGCATGAAACTCGACCTGAAGATTCTCGACGCGCGCATGCGCGACTACCTGCCCGCCTACGCGACCACCGGCAGCGCGGGCCTCGACCTGCGTGCGTGCCTCGATGCACCGGTCACGCTGCAGCCGGGCGAAACGACGCTCGTGCCGACCGGCCTCGCGATCCATCTCGCCGATCCCGGCTACGCGGCGCTGATCCTGCCGCGCTCCGGCCTCGGCCACAAGCACGGCATCGTGCTCGGCAACCTCGTCGGCCTGATCGATTCCGACTACCAGGGCCAACTCATGGTCTCGACGTGGAACCGCGGCCAGACCGAGTTCGTGCTCAATCCGTTCGAGCGGCTCGCCCAGCTCGTGATCGTGCCGGTCGTGCAGGCGCAGTTCAACATCGTCGACGACTTCGCCGAAAGCGATCGCGGCGAGGGCGGCTTCGGCAGCACCGGCCGTCACTGAACGACGCAACGAAAAAAGGGGCCGCGGCCCCTTTTTTTCTATTCCGTCGCCGTCATTCCTCGACGGGTTGTGCGATCCGCGCCGGCGCCAGGTCGCGCTGCCGCGCCTGAGCCGCGATCGCGTAGATCACCATCGCAACCAGCACACCGAGCAGCACGGCCGACGAGCCGATCGTGCCGAGCGCAAGGCCGCCCTTCGCAACCGGCTTCGTCAGCAGGTCGCCGACCGTCGCGCCGAACGGACGCGTGAGCACGAACGCGGCCCAGAACAGCAGCACGCCGGAGATCCGCGTGAAATAGTGCGCGAGCACGATCACCGCGAGCAGCCCGCCGATCAGCAGCGCGCCGCCGCCGAAGCCGAGCCCCGAGCTGTCCGCGAGGAAGTCGCCGAGCGCGGTGCCGAGCGTGTTCGAGAACAGGATCGCGATCCAGTACAGCAACTCGACCTTGCGCGTGCGGATCAGGTCGACCGACAGCGATTCGCCGCTGAGGCGCCACACAGCGAAGATCGCCAGCAGGATCGCGACGAGGATCGACGAGCCGGCCGCATAGCCGAGACCGAGCGTGCGGTCCATGAAGTCTGACATCGTCGTGCCGGCCGTGCTCGTCGCGACGATCACGGCCCAGTAGATCGCCGGGCGATAGCGGGTCGTCCTGAGCTGCGCGCCCAGCGTCACGAGAAAGAAGCCGAACAGCAGGATGGAGCTCACCGCGTAGCCGACGTTCAGCGTCATCGACAGCAGGTCGCCGCCGGTTTCGCCGAGCGTCGTCGCGCAGATCTTCATGATCCAGAACGCGAGCGTGATTTCAGGAAGTTTGTTCATTCGAACCCCTTTTGCAGGAAAGCGGCGGGCCGGCGCGGGCCGGCCTGCCTTGCAGACAGGATCGAATGTAGTCGCCGCGGGCTTAACGGAACCTTAGGGAATGGAGAATCGGTGCGGGCGGGCCGCGCCCGTCAACGCGCGTGCTGGTGCCGGTAATGCAGCGCGTACGCGAGCGTAAGCAGCACGACGAACACGACGCCGACCACCATCGTCATCCGGAATTCGCGCGTGAACGCGGTCGTGAACAGGATCGCTGCGACGAGGCCGGCACCGAGCAGGCTGCCGAAAGGGTGGCCCCACATCCGGAACGCGAGCGCGGGGCCGCGATAGCGCGAACGGAAGCGCAGGTGCGTGACGAAGATCATCAGCCACGTGAACAGCGCACCGAACATCGCGATCGCCATCATCACGGTGAACGCGGTGTCGGGCGCCAGCGCGACCAGCACGGCCGCGACCGCGACGCCGCTCGTCGAGATCCACAGCGCCGCGCGCGGCACGCCGTTCGTGCCGAGCCGGCCGAACACCGCCGGCGCGAGCCGCGCACGCGACAGGCTGAACATCATCCGCGTCGTCACGTAAAGCTGGCTGTTCATCGCCGACAGTGCCGCGATCAACAGCACGAAGTTGATCACGCCTGCCGCGTACGGCACATGAGTCGCGGCCATCACCTTCACGAACGGGCTTTCGTCGGTGCCGGCCTGCGTCCACGGCACGATCGCGAGCATCAGCGACAGCGTCAGCAGGTAGAACAGCACGAGCCGGAACACGGTCGAGCGGAACGCGCGCGTGACCGCGTGCTGCGGATCGCGCGCCTCGCCGGCCGCGATCGCGACGGCTTCGATGCTCATGTAGCTGAAGATCGCGACGATCACCGCGACCCAGGTGCCCCACGGCCCCTTCGGCATGAAGCCGCCGTGCGCGGTGTAGTTCGCGAAACCGATGCCCGATGCGGCCGGCGCCGACCCGACGAGATAGGCGCCGAGTACGACGAACACGACGATCGCCGCGATCTTCAGCAGCGAGAACGCGTATTCGACCGTGCCGTACAGCGTGACGCTCGCGAGGTTAACGGCGATCAGCAGCGCGGAGAATCCGATCACCCAATACCATCCGGGCACGGCCGGGAACCAGTACTTCATGAACACGGCGATCGCGCTGATCTCGGTGCCGATCGCGAACACGACCGCGAACCAGTACGCATAGCGCACCAGGAAACCCGCCAGCGGGCCGACATAGTGCTCGGCATACGCGCCGAACGACCCGGCCGTCGGATGGGCGACCGTCATTTCCGCGAGTGCGCCCATCAGCAGCAGCGCGATCAGCGCGCCGATCGCATACGAGACCAGCACGCTCGGGCCGGCGAGCCCGATCGCGAACCCGCTGCCGAGAAACAGCCCCGTGCCGATCGCGCCGCCGATCGCGATCATCGCCATCTGCCCGGACGTCAGCGCATGGCGCAAACCCTGTTCGCGCGCGACGATGTCGTCGAACGTTCGTTGTTCTTGTGTCACTGCGTTGCCACTCCCCTGCACCACCATCGCGCCGCCGGCGCCAGATAAAACGAAACGGCGCGGAAAACATCCCGCGCCGTTCGCATGAACTACCCGATTATCGCTTACTCGACTTCGACCGCCTCTTCGTTCGGCTTGTGCGGCGGATTCGCCAACTTGTCGAACGACAACTGCACCTTGTCGCTTTCGTCGACGTCGACCGTCACGTGCCCGCCGTTGACGAGCTTGCCGAACAGCAGCTCGTCGGCCAGCGCGCGCCGGATCGTGTCCTGGATCAGCCGCTGCATCGGCCGCGCGCCCATCAGCGGGTCGAAGCCGTGCTTCGCGAGATGCTTGCGCAACGCGTCGGTGAAGAGCGCGTCGACCTTCTTCTCGTGCAGCTGTTCCTCGAGCTGGATCAGGAACTTGTCGACCACGCGCATGATGATTTCCTCATCGAGCGAGCGGAAGCTGATGATCGAATCCAGGCGGTTGCGGAACTCCGGCGTGAACAGGCGCTTGATGTCGGTCATCTCGTCGCCGGTTTCGCGGCGCGTCGTGAAGCCGATCGTCGCCTTCTGCATCGACTCGGCGCCCGCGTTCGTCGTCATGATGATGATGACGTTGCGGAAATCCGCCTTGCGGCCGTTGTTGTCCGTCAGCGTGTCGTGGTCCATCACCTGCAGCAGCACGTTGAAGATGTCCGGATGCGCCTTCTCGATTTCGTCGAGCAGCAGCACGCAATGCGGCTTCTTCGTGACGGCCTCGGTCAGCAGGCCGCCCTGGTCGAACCCGACATAGCCCGGCGGCGCGCCGATCAGCCGGCTCACCGCATGACGCTCCATGTATTCCGACATGTCGAAGCGGATCAGCTCGATGCCGAGCGTGAACGCGAGCTGGCGCGCCACTTCGGTCTTGCCGACACCCGTCGGGCCGGAGAACAGGAACGCGCCGATCGGCTTGTCCATCTTGCCGAGGCCCGCGCGCGCCATCTTGATCGAGGCTGCGAGCGCATCGATCGCCGGATCCTGGCCGAACACGACGCTCTTCAGGTCGCGGTCGAGCGTCTGCAGCTTGCTGCGGTCGTCCTGCGATACGCTCTGCGGCGGCACGCGCGCGATCTTCGAGATGATTTCCTCGATCTCGCTCTTGCCGATCGTCTTCTTCTGCTTCGACTTCGGCAGGATGCGCTGAGCGGCGCCCGCTTCATCGATCACATCGATTGCCTTGTCCGGCAGGTGACGGTCGGTAATGAAGCGCGCCGACAGTTCGGCTGCGGCCGACAGTGCGCCCGACGAATACTTGACGCCGTGATGCTCTTCGAAGCGCGACTTCAGCCCGCGCAGGATCGCGACCGTCTGCTCGACGCTCGGCTCCGTCACGTCGACCTTCTGGAAGCGCCGCGACAGCGCCGCGTCCTTCTCGAAGATGCCGCGATATTCGGTGAACGTGGTCGCGCCGATGCACTTGAGCACGCCGGACGACAGCGCCGGCTTCAGCAGGTTCGACGCATCGAGCGTGCCGCCCGACGCGGCGCCCGCGCCGATCAGCGTGTGGATCTCGTCGATGAACAGGATCGCGTGCGGACGCTCCTTCAGCTCCTTCAGCACCGTCTTCAGACGTTGCTCGAAGTCGCCGCGGTACTTGGTGCCCGCGAGCAACGCGCCCATGTCGAGCGAGTAGACCTGCGCGTTCGCGAGGATGTCCGGCACTTCGCCGCGCGTGATGCGATAGGCGAGCCCTTCCGCGATCGCGGTCTTGCCGACGCCGGCTTCGCCGACGAGCAGCGGATTGTTCTTGCGGCGGCGGCACAGCACCTGGACCACGCGCTCGACCTCGGGCTCGCGACCGATCAGCGGATCGATGCGGCCGTCCTTCGCCATCTGGTTCAGGTTCTGCGTGAATTGCGCGAGCGGGGTTTCCTTCTGCGCATTCGCGTCTTCGCTTTCCGCATTCGCGTCGGACGACTTCGCGGCTTCGCCGTTGTTCGTCTTCGCGATGCCGTGCGAAATGAAGTTCACGACGTCGAGGCGCGTGACGCCCTGCTGCTGCAGGTAGTACACGGCATGCGAATCCTTCTCGCCGAAGATCGCGACCAGCACGTTCGCGCCGGTCACTTCCTTCTTGCCGTTCGACGTCGACTGGACGTGCATGATCGCGCGCTGGATCACGCGCTGGAAACCGAGCGTCGGCTGGGTATCGACATCGTCGGTACCCGGGACGGTAGGTGTGTTGTCGTGGATGAAATTGCGCAGGTTCTGACGCAAGTCCTCGATGTTGGCCGCACACGCGCGCAACACCTCGGCTGCCGTCGGATTATCCAGCAGGGCCAGCAGCAGGTGCTCGACCGTAATGAACTCATGGCGCGCCTGGCGTGCTTCCATGAACGCCATGTGCAGGCTGACTTCCAATTCCTGGGCAATCATGCTTCCTCCATCACGCACTGCAGCGGATGCCCTGCCTGCCGCGCATGGGTAACGACTTGCTCAACCTTGGTCGACGCGATGTCCCGCGTATAGACCCCACAAACCCCTCGCCCTTCGCGATGGACCTTCAGCATGATCTGCGTGGCCGTCTCGCGATCCTTCTTGAAATACTCCTGGACCACCATCACAACGAATTCCATCGGCGTGAAGTCGTCGTTCAGCAGCACCACCTTGTACATCGAAGGCGGCTTGAGCTTCTGCTGCTTGCGTTCCAGGACGGTGCTGTCCTGCTTGTCCGGGATAATCGCCATACACCCATTCTAAACAACTCGGACAGGCCCGCAATCCTGCCATTACCCGACCGACCGGCCGGCGCCCTCCCCGGAATCCCGGAACACGCGATCTTCTTCGCGCCATACGAAAGCCGGCTGCGGTGCCGGCTTTCACGCGTGGCGCGGAACACGAACCGTCAGGGGAACCGCACCGGAACGTCGTGTCTGCATCCAGTATCCCACAAGCCGGGACGACTCGAACGCGTGTCACTCGAGCCTGGTATATGAGCCGATTATGCGGCTTTTCAAGACCTCGCGCTCGGCCGCGTGCTGCTAAGCAAAGCCGGAAAAACCCTGAAAATGGGTTCTTTACAACGTCCCTCTAAACGTCTAAAAATTCCACTTGACACTCCAATAAAGAGCGCCAACAATCAAGCTGGCACTTTTTTCAATTTGCCGGTTGGCAAAATGAAAGAGGCCGAGGTGAGCTTGTGAGGGGGGAACGGCTGCGTTTCAGGTCGTTTAGCTTTTCGAGCGTGCTCGTGGTAAGTAGCAGCGACTGTGTGACAGGGGAAGTAGGAAAATGGCAACTGGTATCGTTAAGTGGTTCAACGACGCGAAGGGCTTCGGTTTCATCACTCCCGATGAGGGCGGTGAGGATCTGTTTGCGCACTTCTCGGCTATCACCATGAATGGCTTCAAGACGCTGAAGGAAGGCCAGAAGGTGAGCTTTGACGTCGTTCAAGGACCGAAGGGCAAGCAAGCGTCGAACATCCAGGCCGCATAAGGCACCGGATATCAGACGAAGAAACCCGGCGCATGTCTTGCGCCGGGTTTCTTTATTTGAGGCCGGCCAATCGATAATCGATTGGCCGGCCTTTTCGTTCAATCCCGATAACTGAACACACATTGTCTTGTCACACGCGCAGATCGAATACTCCTCCCGCGCGTGAAACATAATCGCCACCTCGTTACACGACCTTCAGCGTGCCCATCATGCCGAGATCCTCGTGTTCGAGAATGTGGCAGTGAAACATGCGCTCTCCGGGCATGTCTTGCGTGACGAGAATCGTCACGGTTTCGCCGCTGCGCACGTTCACCGTATCGCGCCATGCACGGAACGGCTCGCTCGTGCGCGAACCGCCCGACGCGCGCTCGATCACCTGGAACTGCGTGCCGTGCAGGTGGAACGGGTGATCCATGTCGGTGCCGTTGCGGATCGTCCAGCGCTCGACGTCGCCACGGCGGCTCGTCAGCGTCGTGCGATGCGGCGCGTAGGTGTCGCCGTTGATCGTGAAGCGCATGCCCGCCGGGCGGCCGTGCGCCGCGCCTTTCATCATCGCGTCCATGTCCATCTCCTCGCCGAACGCGACCTCCTTGTGCGCGACCGGTTCGCCCAGCGACGGCACCGCGCGCAGGGTCGCCGGCAGCGCACGTGCGGCGGCAGGCGCGAATGCGACGTCGGCCAGGGCCAGCGCCGGATCGGGCGGCAGGCTGCCGTGCCCGTCATCGTGCGACATCGACATCTTGCGGCGGTCGTATTCGGCCGCCTGCAGCACGGCGCGCGACGCGCGGTCGCCGGCGCGGACCAGCAACTCCGCCCGTTCGCCCGGCGCGATCAACAGCGACGTGACACGGCGCGGCGCGTCGAACAGGCCGCCGTCGGTGCCTGCGTGCTCGAACGCGCGGCCGTCGTCGAACGCGACGCGCAAATAGCGCGCGCTGCACGCGTTCCACACGCGCCAGCGCTCGTCGCCCGCGACATCGATCCGCGGCCGGCGGGCGCCGTTGACCAGCACGAACTGGCCTTCACGGCCGTTCATCCAGTCCATCATGTCGTTCGGTGCAATCGTGCCGTCGCGCGCAAGCTTCAGGTCCGACACGAACAGGTTGCGCTCGGGCCAGCCCACCAGCGGATCGTCCACGGCGCGCACGACGAACGGGCCGGCGAGCCCGCGGAAGACCTGTTCGGCCGTCATCATGTGCGGATGCGGGTGGTACCAGTAAGTGCCGGCGCTCCCCTTCGGCAACGTGAAGCGGTACACGCGCGACGCGCCGGGTGCAACCGGATCGGACGGATTGCCGTCCTGGTCAGGTGGCACGGGCAGGCCGTGCCAGTGGATCGTCGACGGCTGCGGCAGCTTGTTCACGAACCTGATCTCGACCGTGTCGCCCTCGCGCACGTCGATCAGTGGACCGACGATGGGGCCCTGCGTACCCGCGCCGAACTGCCAGAACGTGGTCGGCCGTGCGCCGTGCAGCATCGGGCGCGCCACCGGCTGCGCCACCAGCGTGGCCCGGAACATGCCGGGCTCGCGGCTTTCGTTCGCAAGCGTGCGCAGCGCCGCGAGCGGCGCGCCGGCCGGCAGCGCGTCGGCGGCCGCGAGCGCGGCCGGTGCGGACTTGCCGCGCGGCCCGTGACCCGCCATCCCTGGCATGCCCGACATGCCGGGCATGTCGTCCATCGAGTCCATGCCGGCCATGCCGGCGTGACCGGCATGCTGCGCCCACGCGGCACGCGCGAACAGCGACGCGGCCGCGACACCAATGGCATGCGACAGGAAGGTTCTCCGTATCATCAATCGTTCCTCGTTATCCATGCTGGGTCGCGCGGCCGCCGCGACGCCCGCGCCGGCCGGCTGACGCGCCGATGCGCGACGCGAATCCCGATGCCCGCGTCATCATAACCGCAGGCCCACATCGGGAAGCGCCACCGCCCGGCGGCGATACGCCGCAGCGCGCGACAACTCCGCACGTGATTCCGCACGCATAGTCGGTCAGTGGTGCGCGGCCCTTCGCTCATGGCCTAAGTGCCACTCAACCCTGCCCCCGGCAGTTCCCACGCGGCATCCTTGGGCCTGCCGTTCCGCCCCACCATGGCGCCGGTCACTTCACCGATCCGCAAACCCGCCAATATTTCACGATGCGGAATAAGTCTCTGCGTTATAAAAATTCGTGGTGCAGGGCACAAAATCCCCGTTTCGCGATGCCGAAAAACGTTCCGCAATACAAAATGACGCAAATAATCATTTGTTTTTAAAAGAGAAATTTTGTTTAGTGAAGCCGTTCTACATGCACCATCCGACCGGGTCGCGGACGTAGACTTTGTTCCATGCACTGACGCTTCGCCACGACGTTCGATACGGAACCCGGCGCAAGCAGCCAGTCGGGCCACAGCCGGCCAAGCCGGCAGGCGGCACAACAGAATCGCTTGTGATCAGAAAGGGAGAACGGAAATGAAGGGATTTCGCTTTGGTTCAGCGCTCGGGTCGTTCTACATCCTGCCGGGTAACGGCGGCTGGGAAGCGACGTTCGGCAACGCCCTGCTCGGCGCATTCTCGTGCCCCGAAGTGGCAGCCGACCACATCTCCCGCGGCGACTGCGAACAACTGTCCGAACTGGACACGGCAACGCTCGAAGTGCCGCACGAAATCGCCGAATGGGAAATCGTTCACGTCTGAATGACAAGCCGGCAACGAAAAACGCCCCGGGCGACCGGGGCGTTTTTCTTTTGTGACCAGCGTCAGGCGGCAATGCCCGCCGCACCGGCACATGCATCGGCCCGCGCGATCGCGCGGCCTGCGTCAGGCGACCGCGTCGACGATGCCGTTCAGCGTCGCGCTCGGGCGCATGGCCTGGCTCGTCAGGTCGACATTCGGACGGTAGTAGCCGCCGATGGCCTGCGCCTTGCCCTGCGCAGCCGCCAGTTCTTCCAGGATGCGCGCTTCGCTGTCGGACAGCGCCTTCGCCACGCCTTCGAACTGTGCCTTCAGCGCCGCGTCCTCGGTCTGCTCGGCCAGCGCCTGCGCCCAGTACAGGCACAGGTAGAAGTGACTGCCGCGGTTGTCGAGGCCGCCGACCTTGCGCGCCGGCGACTTGTTCTCGTCCAGGAACTTGCCGGTCGCCTGGTCGAGCGTCTTCGCGAGCACGACCGCCTTCGGGTTCCGGTATGCGTTGCCGAGGTGTTCGAGCGACGCGGCCAGCGCGAGGAATTCGCCGAGCGAATCCCAGCGCAGGAAGCCTTCCTCGACGAACTGCTGCACGTGCTT
Organism: Arapaima gigas; assembly: GCA_900497675.1. NCBI lineage: Eukaryota > Metazoa > Chordata > Actinopteri > Osteoglossiformes > Osteoglossidae > Arapaima > Arapaima gigas. Next base: position 90,400 of record UFQX01000854.1, on the reverse strand, counting down.
CGGCGCGGAGCCGCCTGCACCCGTTTCGAACATCCCGCCGCCGGCCATCAGCGGCACGATAGACAGCATCTTCGCGCTGGTGCCGAGTTCCATGATCGGGAACAGGTCGGTCAGGTAGTCGCGCAACACGTTGCCGGTCACCGAGATCGTGTCCTTGCCCGCGCGGATCCGTTCGAGCGAGAAACGTGTGGCGTCGACCGGCGTCATCACGCGGATGTCGAGGCCGTTCGTGTCGTGATCCTTCAGGTAACGCTCGACCTTCGCGATGATCTGCGCGTCGTGTGCGCGAGCCGGATCGAGCCAGAACACGGCCGGTGCGCCGGTCGCGCGTGCGCGGTTGACCGCGAGCTTGACCCAGTCCTGCACCGGTGCATCCTTCGTCTGGCACATGCGCCAGATGTCGCCCGCTTCCACGGCATGCTCGAGCAGCACGTTGCCCGCTTCGTCGGTGACGCGCACGACGCCATCCGCCGGGATCTGGAACGTCTTGTCGTGCGAACCGTATTCTTCAGCCGCCTGCGCCATCAGGCCGACGTTCGGCACGCTGCCCATCGTGACCGGATCGAACGCGCCATGCTGCTTGCAGTCCTCGATCACAGCCTGGTAGACGCCTGCGTAGCAGCGGTCCGGAATCACGGCCTTCGCGTCGTACAACTGGCCGTCCGGGCCCCACATGCCGCCCGAATCGCGGATCATCGCCGGCATCGATGCGTCGACGATCACGTCGCTCGGCACGTGAAGGTTCGTGATGCCCTTGTCCGAGTTGACCATCGCCAGGCGCGGACGCACCGCGTATTCGGCCTTGACGTCGGCTTCGATCGCTTCGCGCGTGTCGGCCGGCAGGTCCTTCAGGCGCGCGTACAGGTCGCCGATACCGTTGTTCGGGTTGAAGCCGACCTGCGCCAGCACGTCGGCGTGCTTCGCGAGCGCGTCGCGGTAGAACACCGACACGAAGTGACCGAACAGGATCGGGTCCGAGACCTTCATCATGGTCGCCTTCAGGTGCACCGAGAACAGCACGTCCTGCGCCTTCGCGTCGGCGATCTGCGCTTCGATGAAGCTGCGCAGCGCGTTGCGGCTCATCACCGACGCGTCGATCACTTCACCGGCCTTCACGGCCGTCTTTTCCTTCAGCACCTTCTTCGCGCCGTCGGTCGTCGTCAGTTCGATCTTCACGCTGCCGGCATCGGCGATCAGCGCCGACTTCTCGCTGCCGTAGAAGTCGCCTTCGGTCATGTGCGCGACGTGGGCCTTCGACGTGGCCTTCCACGCGCCCATCTTGTGCGGATGCTTGCGGGCGTAGTTCTTGACCGACAGCGGCGCGCGGCGGTCGGAGTTGCCTTCGCGCAGCACCGGGTTCACCGCGCTGCCCTTGATCTTGTCGTAGCGGGCCTTGACCGCCTTCTCTTCGTCCGTCGACGGATCTTCCGGATAGGCCGGCAGCTTGTAGCCCTGTGCCTGCAGTTCGGCGATCGCGGCCTTGAGCTGCGGCACCGATGCGCTGATGTTCGGCAGCTTGATGATGTTCGCTTCCGGCTTCAGCGTGAGCTGGCCCAGTTCGGCCAGATCGTCGGAACCCTTCTGCTCGGGCGGCAGGATGTCCGCGAATGCCGCGATGATGCGGCCGGCGAGCGAGATGTCGCGCGTTTCGACGGCGACGCCGGACGAGCGCGTAAAGGCCTTGACGATCGGCAGCAGCGAATAGGTCGCGAGCGCGGGCGCTTCGTCGGTGAGGGTGTAGATGATCTTGGGCGAAGTGGACATGGTCGATGCGTTGCTACGTGAAAATTTGGACTGGGAGCGCCGGCGGGTAACCGGCGGGGAGCGACCGGGTCGGTCGCGAAAGGGGCGCGCCGGCTCAGCCGGGCGGTGGTATTGCGAGGGCCGTCATGTTCTACCTTGCAAGGGGCTCCGGGCCGCATCGCGGCGCCGCGGCCCGCATGCCGGACCGCCCTGCCAACAAACCTGCCATCCACGAAACGCTCCGGCGCCGGCAGTAGGCGCCGGGGCGGCCGGCAACCTGCCGGCCCACCCCGGAAGGGGTCTTACATGTTCTCGATCAGCACTTCACCGAAGCCCGAGCACGACACCTGCGTCGCACCTTCCATCAGGCGCGCGAAGTCGTACGTGACGCGCTTCTGCAGGATCGACTTCTCCATCGCGGCGATGATCGTATCGGCTGCTTCCGTCCAGCCGAGGTGGCGCAGCATCATTTCCGCGGACAGGATCTCGGAACCGGGGTTCACGTAATCCTTGCCGGCGTACTTCGGTGCGGTGCCGTGCGTCGCTTCGAACATCGCGACCGAATCCGACAGGTTCGCACCCGGCGCGATCCCGATGCCGCCGACCTGCGCGGCCAGCGCGTCGGAGATGTAGTCGCCGTTCAGGTTCAGCGTGGCGATCACGTCGTATTCGGCCGGGCGCAACAGGATCTGCTGCAGGAACGCATCGGCGATCGAATCCTTGATTACGATCTCGTTGCCCGTCTTCGGGTTCTTCACGCGCATCCACGGGCCGCCGTCGATCAGCTCGCCGCCGAATTCCTTCTGCGCGAGCGCATAGCCGGCGTCACGGAACAGGCCTTCCGTGAACTTCATGATGTTGCCCTTGTGCACCAGCGTGACCGACTTGCGATCGTTGTCGATCGCATACTGGATCGCCTTGCGCACGAGACGCTCGGTGCCTTCCGTCGACACGGGCTTGACGCCGATCCCCGACGTTTCCGGGAAGCGGATCTTCTTCACGCCCATCTCGTCCTGCAGGAACTTGATCACCTTCTTCGCCTGCTCGGAGCCCGCGGCCCATTCGATGCCCGCGTAGATGTCTTCCGAGTTCTCGCGGAAGATCACCATGTCGATCTTTTGCGGCTCGCGCACCGGCGACGGCACGCCCTTGAAGTACTGCACCGGGCGCAGGCACACGTACAGGTCGAGTTCCTGGCGCAGCGCGACGTTCAGCGAACGGATGCCGCCGCCGACCGGGGTCGTGAGCGGCCCCTTGATCGACACCACGTATTCCTTGAGCACCTGCAGCGTTTCGTCCGGGAGCCACACGTCCGGACCGTACACCTTCGTCGCCTTCTCGCCCGCGAAAATCTCCATCCAGTGGATCTTGCGCTGGCCCTTGTAGGCATGCGCGACCGCCGCGTCCACCACCTTGATCATGACCGGCGTGATATCGAAGCCCGTACCGTCGCCTTCGATATAGGGAATGATCGGCTGATCGGAAACGTTGAGCGAGAAGTCCTTGTTGACGGTGATCTTGTCACCGCCTTCCGGAACCTTGATGTGCTGATACGGCATGATCGACTCCAGTGACGTGGCTGAGCAGGTGATGCTGGTCGAAGCTGCGCGCGCGGCAGGGGCGCGGCATGGCCACCCCGTGACGGCAACAGCGAGCCGCTATTCTAGCGCCCCAACCGGGCACTTCGGCATGAAGCGCGGCACTGCGTATCAAGCCCCCACTTATGTCTTATATAAGACAGAGGACTTGCCGTTCCGTATTATGCATTAAGATTCCGCCATTTGCCATAGACCGCCCGCCCCCGCTTCCCGCGGCGCGCCGGACGGACGCCCCGCCATGAACCTGATCGCCCTCAACAAGCCGTTCGGCACGATTTGCCAGTTTTCCGCGCACGAGACGCGCCCGTCGCTCGGCGACTGGGTAAAAACGCCCGGCGTCTACGCGGCCGGCCGGCTGGACGCGGACAGCGAGGGGCTGCTGCTGCTCACCGACGACGGCGCGCTGCAGGCGCGCATCGCGGAGCCGCGCCACAAGCTCGTCAAGCGCTACTGGGCGCAGGTCGAGGGCGCGCCGGGCCCCGCCGACCTGAAGGCGCTCGCGCGCGGCGTCGACCTCGGCGACTACGTGACGCGTCCGTGCCGCGCCGAATTCATCGAACCGCCCGACACGCTGTGGCCGCGCAATCCGCCGATCCGCTACCGCGCCGCGATCCCGACGACGTGGATCGAGCTTGCGATCACGGAGGGCAAGAACCGTCAGGTGCGCCGGATGACGGCGGCCGTCGGCTTCCCGACGCTGCGCCTGGTGCGTGTCGGCATCGGCGCACTGGATATATTCGCGCTCGGCATTGCACCGGGAGAAACGATCGCACTGCCGCCACGCGCACCGTGGGAGGGTTTCGCGGCCGCCGGATGACGAATTCGGGACGGGCGAATTTTTCGTCATCTTTTTCGTCAACCGGCTGCGAAGATCGCGCGTTAAACCACGCAGATGCCAACCTTAGCTATCCGGCATTGGCGGCCGAACCCGTGTTTGCGTCACGAAAGCGACGTTTTTATCGAATACGATTCGGCGCCCGCAGCGCAATGAGAAATTTCTCGAAGCGTCTGTCAACCGAAAGGTGGATGGCACCGTTAGACGACATGACTCCTATTGCCGGGTCATTTGGTTAATTAACTAAAGCTGAGGAACACAACATGAACAAACTGATCGCTGCTCTGGTCGCTGGTCTCTTCGCAACGGCTGCTTTCGCACAAGCATCGGCTCCGGAAGCTGCTCCGGCTGCTGCTGAAGCTGCTTCGGCACCGGCTAAGCACGCTGCCAAGAAGCACCACGCAGCCAAGAAGCACCACAAGGCATCGAAGAAGGCTGCAGCGAGCGACGCAGCAGCACCGGCAGCTGCTTCGAACTAAGTAAGCTTGCTGTAATAAATAACGCAGTCAAGAACACGCAGTCTTGCCGTTCTTACGGCGTTGAAAGGCAGATCACCGCAAGGCGATCTGCCTTTTTCTTTTTGTGCCCGACGACACGCATCGCGTACCATGCGGGTCTCGTTTTCCAGATAGGAGCCTTGCTGTGCAATTCTCCCTGCGCTCGTCGCTCGGCCGCCTTGCGCGCGCCGCCGTGTTTCCCGCCGCACTCGCCGTCATGGCGTTCGGCATGCAGGCCGCCAGCGCGCAAGTGCCGCCCGGCGCCAAGCAGCCGAGCGAATTCCCGCGTGTGAAGCTGCGCGCCGGCATGTACGTGATCGACGCGGCCGTCGCCGCGAACGACCCCGACCGCGAACAGGGGCTGATGTACCGTTCGCAGCTCGCGCCGAACGAAGGCATGCTGTTCGTGTTCAACGAGAACGCCGTGCATTGCTTCTGGATGAAGAACACGCTGATCCCGCTGTCGATCGCGTTCATCCGCGCGGACGGCACGATCACCGACATCGACGAGATGAAGGCCGAGACGACCGACAACCACTGCCCGCGCAACAACGGCGTCTATGCGCTCGAAATGAGCAAGGGCTGGTTCGCGGCGAAGGGCATCAAGCCCGGCATGAAGCTCGAAGGCCTGCCGAAGGCCCAGTGACGGCCATTGCCGCGGCGCGGTGCCGCGCAACGACCGAAGCCGGCCGCCCGTTGCGCGCCGGCTTTTTTTCGCCCGCCGGCGGTGACGCCCGGCTTGATTCCGCCGCTGCCGGCCGCATCTGCAAAAGCCACGCGCAAGCGCTATGCTTTAAGTCTCGCTTGACCAGCCCGGGCCGCCACTGTCGGCCCGCTTACATCCGAACCTAAGGAGGTTCACGTGCCCCGCAAAACCCCCATCGAGCGCTATCGCAATATCGGGATCAGCGCTCACATCGATGCCGGCAAAACCACGACGACCGAGCGCATCCTGTTTTACACCGGCGTGAGCCACAAGATCGGTGAAGTGCACGACGGCGCGGCCACGATGGACTGGATGGAGCAGGAGCAGGAACGCGGCATCACGATCACGTCGGCCGCGACCACGGCCTTCTGGAAGGGCATGGCCGGCAACTACCCCGAGCACCGGATCAACATCATCGACACGCCCGGGCACGTCGACTTCACCATTGAAGTCGAGCGCTCGATGCGCGTGCTCGACGGCGCGTGCATGGTCTACGACTCGGTCGGCGGCGTGCAGCCGCAGTCCGAAACCGTCTGGCGCCAGGCCAACAAGTACAAGGTGCCGCGCATCGCGTTCGTCAACAAGATGGACCGCATCGGCGCCGATTTCTTCCGCGTGCAGAAGCAGATCGGCGAGCGCCTGAAAGGCGTCGCCGTGCCGATCCAGATTCCGATCGGCGCGGAAGATCATTTCCAGGGCGTCGTCGATCTCGTGAAGATGAAGGCGATCGTGTGGGACGACGAAAGCCAGGGCGTGAAGTTCTCGTACGAGGACATCCCGGCGAACCTCGTCGATCTCGCCCACGAATGGCGCGAGAAGATGGTCGAGGCCGCGGCGGAAGCGAGCGAGGAACTGCTCGAGAAGTACCTGCACGACCATGAATCGCTGACCGAGGACGAGATCAAGGCCGCGCTGCGCAAGCGCACGATCGCGAACGAGATCGTGCCGATGCTGTGCGGCAGCGCGTTCAAGAACAAGGGCGTGCAGGCGATGCTCGATGCGGTGATCGACTACCTGCCGTCGCCGGTCGACGTGCCGGCCATTCTCGGCCACGACTTCGCCGATCCGGAAAAGCCGGCGGAACGCCATCCGAGCGATGACGAGCCGTTCTCGTCGCTCGCGTTCAAGATCATGACCGACCCGTTCGTCGGCCAGCTGATCTTCTTCCGCGTGTATTCGGGTGTGGTCGAATCGGGCGACACCGTGCTCAACGCGACCAAGGACAAGAAGGAACGGCTCGGCCGGATCCTGCAGATGCACGCGAACGAGCGCAAGGAAATCAAGGAAGTGCGCGCAGGCGACATCGCGGCGGCCGTCGGCCTGAAGGAAGCGACCACCGGCGACACGCTGTGCGATCCGGCGAAGCCGATCATCCTCGAGAAGATGGAATTCCCGGAGCCGGTGATCTCGCAGGCCGTCGAGCCGAAGACGAAGGCCGACCAGGAAAAGATGGGCCTGGCGCTGAACCGCCTCGCGCAGGAAGATCCGTCGTTCCGCGTGCAGACCGACGAAGAGTCCGGCCAGACGATCATTTCGGGGATGGGCGAGCTCCACCTCGAAATCCTGGTCGACCGGATGAAGCGTGAATTCGGCGTCGAGGCGACCGTCGGCAAGCCGCAGGTCGCGTATCGCGAGACAGTGCGCACGACGGCATCCGACGTCGAGGGCAAGTTCGTCAAGCAGTCGGGTGGTCGCGGCCAGTACGGCCACGCGGTGATCACGCTCGAGCCGAATCCCGGCAAGGGCTATGAGTTCCTCGACGAGATCAAGGGTGGCGTGATTCCGCGCGAATTCATCCCGGCCGTCGACAAGGGCATCACCGAGACGCTGAAGAGCGGCGTGCTTGCGGGCTACCCGGTCGTCGACGTGAAGGTGCACCTGACGTTCGGCTCGTACCACGACGTCGACTCGAACGAAAACGCGTTCCGGATGGCCGGCTCGATGGCGTTCAAGGAAGCGATGCGCCGGGCAAAACCCGTACTGCTCGAGCCGATGATGGCCGTCGAGGTCGAGACGCCCGAGGAATTCATGGGCAACGTGATGGGCGACCTGTCGAGCCGTCGCGGCATCGTGCAGGGGATGGAAGACATCGCGGGCGGCGGCGGCAAGCTCGTGCGCGCCGAAGTGCCGCTCGCGGAAATGTTCGGCTATTCGACGTCGCTGCGTTCGGCCACGCAGGGCCGCGCGACCTACACGATGGAGTTCAAGCAGTACGCGGAAACGCCGGCCAACGTGTCGGAAGGCGTGATCAGCGCGAAAGTGAAGTAAGCGCGGCGCGCTCGCGCGCTGCTGCCTGCAGGCAAGGCCCGTCCGGTTCCGGACGGGCCTTTTTTCATTCGGCGCCCGCGGCCTTTTGATCGGCACGCCAGGCGTTTTTTTCGCGTGCCACAATGGATCGCGATTCGTCAGATGGAACCATCCCGATGCCGCTCACCCCTGCCCTGCGCCGCCTGCTGATCCTCTATGCCGGCCTGATCGCCGCGAACGCCGCCGTCTGGCTGTGGGCGCTCGCCGTGTTGCGCGACCATCCGCTGCTGCTCGGCACCGCGGCGATCGCATACGGACTCGGGCTGCGTCATGCGGTCGACGCCGACCACATCGCCGCGATCGACGTTGCAACGCGCAAGCTGATGCAGGAAGGCCAGCGTCCGGTGAGCGTCGGCCTGTTCTTCTCGCTCGGCCATTCGACGATCGTGATCGCCGCGACGCTCGGCATCGCGCTGACCGCGTTCGCACTGCGCGACCGGTTCGACGCATTCCGCGAGATCGGCGGCACGATCGGCACGGCGGTGTCGGCCACCTTCCTGCTCGTGCTCGCGTGCGTAAACCTGGTGATCCTGCGCGACGTGTGGCGGCGCTATCGCGGCACGCACGGGCACGCGCACGATGCCGCGCATGTGCACCGCCCTGCCGGGCTCGTCTCCCGGCTGCTGCGCCCGCTGTTCCGGTTCGTGTCGAAGAGCTGGCACATGTATCCGGTCGGCGTGCTGTTCGGGCTCGGTTTCGATACTGCAACCGAAATCGGCCTGCTCGCGATCGCCGCTGCGCAGGCGAGCCAGGGGCTGCCGGTCTATACGGTCATGCTGTTTCCCGCGCTTTTCACCGCCGGCATGACGCTGATCGACTCGACCGACAACGTGCTGATGATTCACGCGTACGGCTGGGCGATGGACGATCCGCAGCGCAAGCTGCTCTACAACGCGAGCATCACGTTCGTGTCGGCGGCCGTCGCACTGGCGATCGGCGGGATCGAGGCAGCCGGCCTGCTGGCCGACAAGCTGTCGCTGACGGGCCCCGTGCGCGACGCGCTCGACGCGCTCGGCGAACGCTTCGGCTCGATCGGGTATGGCATCGTCGCCCTGTTCCTCGTCTGCTGGATCGCGTCGATCCTGTTCCACCGCTGGCAGCGCGCGGCTGACGCGCCTGCACGCTGAGCCACGCGCGAACGCCCGGACGTTTCATTCCGGAAACAAAATCCCCCCGACGATGCTGCGTGCATGCGTCGCGCGCTCGCACGCGCCTTGCGCGACGGGCACAAGCAGCCGATGGCACGAATCTCGCACATAGGGATTCGCACGGCGGGCCCGCGTGCCGATCCGCGTTCGCGGCTGGCGTCAAGCGCCGGCCCTAAGGCAATCGGTTACCGATAGGATAACGAATCTTTTATGGCTCCCTGCACTACACGTAGCTAGCCGCGCGGCAACGAGGCGTCGCGCGCATGGGGAGGCCATGATGCATAAGACGAAACAACCGTCCCGCCCGGCGGGACGGCGCCCTCGTGCAACCTTGCTGGCCGCGGCCGCGTTTGCGTGCTGCTGCTCGTATGCCGTCGCACAAACCACCACGCCTGATTCCGCGCCCGGCGCGAACGCCGGCGCAGACACCATCATGACGCTGGTCGCCGACGCTACGTCATGCGCGGCCAATCCGGCTGGGTGTGCGGTGCAGGTCTATGCCGGTCATGGTATCGGCGGGAACGGGGCCGGCCCGAGCAGCAGTGGGAGCGGCAGCCCTGGGCCGGCCAACGGTAGTGGCAGCGGCAACGGTAGCGGTGGAAATAACGGCAACGGTGCCGTCGGACCTGCCGGTGTCGGTGGAACGACAGGCGGAACGTCCGGCGGGACGAGCGGCACGGGTCGCGGAGGCAACTCGTCCGGCAACGGTGGTAACGGTAGTTCCGGTGGTAGCGGCACTTCGGGTGGAGGTACTTCGGGTGGAGGTACTTCGGGTGGCGGTACTTCGGGTGGCGGCACTTCGGGTGGCGGCACTTCGGGTGGCGGCACTTCGGGTGGTGGCACTTCGGGTGGTGGCACTTCGGGTGGTGGCACTTCGGGTGGTGGTACTTCCGGTGGCGGCACTTCGGGGGGCGGCACTTCGGGGGGCGGCACTTCCGGTGGCGGAGGCCATGGCGGACACGGAGGCGGTGGCAATGGTGACGGCGGTGGTCACGGCGATGGTGGCGGCCATGGCGACGGCGGTGGCCATGGCGACGGTGGCGGCCATGGCGACGGTGGCGGTCATGGCGACGGCGGTGGTCACGGCAACGGCGGTGGCCACGGCGACGGTGGCGGCCATGGCAACGGTGGCGGCCACGGCGACGGTGGCGGCCATGGCGACGGCGGTGGCCATGGCGACGGTGGTGGCCATGGCGACGGTGGTGGCCATGGCGACGGCGGCGGCCACGGCAACGGCGGTGGCCACGGCGACGGTGGCGGCCATGGCAACGGTGGTCAAGGCACTGGCGGTGGCAACGGCGGCTCGGGCAATGGCGGCGGTCACGGCAACGGTGGCTCGGGCAACGGCGAAGGCAACGGTGGCCACGGCAATGGCGGCGGTCACGGCAACGGCGGCTCTTCCGGCGGCAACCACTGACCGGAGACGTTGCCTGGGCGGGTGCCGTCAGAGCATCTCGAGCGCGCGCTTGCTGCGCGGCGGACGGAAGTAAGCGTCAAGCTGCGCGCGCTCGTCATCGCTGAAGACGAAATCGAGCGCGGCCCGGTTGTCGCGCACGTGTTCGAGCCGCGACGCCTTCGGGATCGCGAACACCCCCGGCTGCGCGAGCACCCACGCGAGCGCGACGCGCATCACCGACACACCGCGCTGCCGCGCGATCTCGTCGAGCGGCGAGTGCTTCGGCAGCCGCCCGTGATCCACCGGGCTGTAGGCCATCGCCGGCATCCGGTGGTCGGCAAGCCACGGCAGCAAGTCGAACTCGGGGCCGCGACGCGCGACGTTGTAAAGGATCTGGTTGGTCGCACACGCGCCGCCACCGGCTTCATCGACGAGCTCGGCCATGTCCGCGGTATCGAAGTTGCTGACACCCCAGTGACGGATCTTGCCCGCGCGCTGCAGCGCCTCGAAGCCTTCGACCGTCTCTTCGAGCGGCACCGAGCCGCGCCAGTGCAGCAGGTACAGGTCGAGGCGATCGGTGCTCAGGCGCTTGAGGCTCGCATCGCACGCGGCGACGACACCGCGCCGGCTCGCATGGTGCGGATAGACCTTGCTGACGAGGAACACGTCGTCGCGCAAGCCCGCGAGTGCTTCACCGACCAGTTCCTCGGTCGCGCCGTCACCGTACATCTCGGCCGTATCGACCAGCGTCATCCCGAGCGCGACGCCTTCGCGCAGCGCCGCGATCTCGTCGGCGCGCCGGGCGGGCCGCTCGCCCATTTCCCACGTGCCCAGGCCAAGCTTCGGAATCGTCTCGCCGTCCGGCAGGACGACCGTGGCGATCGTGTCTGTCATGCGTTCCTCGTTGCGGATTCGTGGCCGCGCACCGCGGCCCAGCCATGGAATACGACACATCAGTGTAGTCAATCGGCGCGCCATTCACCTATTGCACGGCAAAAACCGGCTATAACGGCGCCACGTGATGACTTAGAATGGCCGCAATCAGATCGATACCCACTCCATGAAGGCATCCACGGACGACCGCTGGCAGGACCTGCGCCCCGACCCCGACAACGACACGCCGCTCTACCTGCAGCTCGCCCGCAAGCTCGGCGACGCGATCCACGACAACCGCTGGACGGCCGGGGAGGCATTGCCCTCCGAACGCGTGCTGTCCGATGCGCTCGGCGTCTCGCGCATCACCGCGCGCAAGGCGATCGCGCTGCTCGTCGAGCAAGGCCTGATTCGCCGCACGCAGGGCGCCGGCAACTTCATCCAGCCACGCTATGAAGATCCGCTGTCGCGGCTGTCGAGCTTCAGCGAAATGCTCGAGCGCCGCGGCTTCAAGCCGAGCTCGCAATGGCTCGCGCGCGAGATCCAGCCGGCGAACCGCGACGAAGTGATCCAGCTCGGGCTGTCGCCGGCCGCGTCGGTCACGCGCCTGAAGCGCCTGCGTCTCGCCGACGGCATCGTGATGGCCGTCGAGAATTCGACGTTTCCCGCGACGCTGATCCCCGATCCGCAGGCGATCGGCGGCTCGCTGTACAGCTATCTCGAAGCGCGCGGCACGCCGATCGTGCGCGCACTGCAGCATTTCCGCGCCGTCAACGCGACCGACGAGATCGCCGAGCAGATGGGCATCGCGCCGCACGACGCGCTGCTGCTGATCACACGAATCGGCTATACGTCGGACCAGCGCGCGATCGAACTGACCGACACCTACTGCCGCAACGACTACTACGACTTCGTCGTCGAGCTGCGCAAGTAACGCCGGCCGCGCCGCCGGCGCTCACAGCCAGCGCGCGTCATCGGTGCCGAGCGGCACGGGCGGTCGCGCAAGCGACGGCGGCGTCGCCGACAACCGCTCGGCCGGCCGCACCACATCGAGCGTGCCGAACGGCGACGCGATGCGCTCGATCCGGTCGCGCACGTCGGTGCGCGTGAAGTCGGGTGCCTGCAGGCCGTCCGGCACGATGCCGAACGACTGCAGCCAGCGTCCCGTCTGCGCGAGCGACAGCCGTACGTGCCAGCTTCCCCCTTCGCGCGCCCGGCGCGCGAGCGCGATCATCGCACCGAACGCCGCGAGATAACCCGTTGCATGATCGAGCGCCTGGCACGGCAGGTGGCGCGGCCCGTCCGCGTGCGCGGCCTGCTGCTCCTGCCATGCGATCCCGCTCGCCGACTGCACGAGGCTGTCGAAGCCGCGCCGCTGCGCCCACGGCCCCGCATGCCCGTACGCGGATATCGATACGTACACGATGCCGGGCCGCCGCATCGCCAGTGCGTGGGGCGCGAAGCCGCGCGCTGCGAGCGCGCCGGGCCGGTACGACTGCAGGAACACATCCGCATCGTGTGCGAGCGCGTGCAGCGTATCGATGCCCGCCGCGTCGCGCAGGTCGATCCACGCCGAACGCTTGCCGCGCCCGTTGTCGATCACGAGCGGCGCGATGTTCGGCAGGTGCGGGCCGTTGACGAGCAGCGTCTGCGCGCCGTGCGACGCCAGCGTGCGGCCCGCGACCGGCCCGGCGATGATGCGCGTGAGATCGAGCACACGCACACCCGTGAGCGGCTGGCCGGCTTCGCCGCGACCGATCGGCTCGACCGGCGCGTCACCGATCCGCTCGATTTCGAACAGCGGCAGCGACGCGATCGCGCGCGCCTGCTCGAGCGACGCCCACTCGTCAGGTGTTCTGATCAATGCCGCGCACAGCCCGGCGTCGGCCAGCGCGGTATCGAGTGCCGCACCGTCCCGCGCGCGGATCGCCGCGGCAACAGCGTCCCGCTGCGCGCCGCAGCCGAGTACGTCGAGAATTCCGTTCAGGTGATGCGGGAAGTTCGCGTGCAACTGGATCCAGCGGCCGTCGCCCGTCTCGAAGAAGCCCGTCACCGGATGACGCAACTCCGGCGGCGGACCATCGTCCACGCGCAGGTAGCGTTCGCTGCGGAACGCGACGAGCGCGTCGCGCACCGACACGTCGACGGATTGCGCGACGCCCGTGCGAAGGCGGTGGCATTCGGCCGCCGCGAGCCCGGCTGCCGCGATCGTCGCCGCGGCCAGCGTGCCGACGCGGAAGGTCGACGGCAACGTCGTGTCCTGCCCCGTCACGGTCGCACGGGCGAGCGTGCCGGGGTCGCCGCGTGCGAGCCGCCACAGATGCGCCAAAGCGAGTTCGGGTGTCATGGCGGAATGAGCGGTGAGGAAGACAAGATCGAGTCTAGGATCGGCGGCAGTCGCGAGCAATACTGGCTGCACGAATCCGCATGTCATGCACGGTCGCATTCCCTGCGCTCCGGCAGAAGCGGCCGACATCACACCTTCCTGTGCGCGGGAAGCCAGCCGTTCTCCTCCATACCGGCGCGAACCCCTGCACATGTGAACCGTGACCTGCTGCGCTCACTACCGGATCACGCAACCGGGCACCGCTCCCATCACGCGGACCGAGCGTGGCTGCCCGCACGCTGCCGTGCCGACGCGAAACGCTCGCGCGGCGGCGGCGAACGTTCGTTCGACCGGAATGCACCCGAGCCGGACTCGCAGATCACCCAGATCGCCGCATGACCAAACGGCCTGCAGGATCACGCATGCGCTCGAACAATGTCAGGACAGGGAACGAATCCCGCCCCGGGCGCGCTACGTCGGCAGCGATACGGGCGCATGACGCCGGCCGTCTCGCCACGAGACGAGCGGCCTCCACCACGGGTGCGCAGCGCGCGGCGCCGGCACCTCGAGCGGACCGAACGCGAACGTCGCACGCTGCGACCCCGCGCTGACCCATACATGCATGCCGGGCGTCAGCATCAGCGAGGCCCCGGCCCCCAGCCAGTGATCATCCGGCAAGCCCTCGATCGTCGCCCAAACCTCGCCGTCGGCCACCTCCAGCGAGGTGCGATCGACGATCCGCCACCGACCGGCCGGCTCGTCGCCATCGATCACATAAAGTCGCAGTTCGCGCATGGCAGCCTCCTGGTCGCACGGGTCCGATGGCGTCAGTATTTCGGACAGCGGCAGCACACGGACAGATACGGCTGCAGACACTTTTGGCTGAACTGTACTGGTCGATCGACGGGGACGGGCGCCCGCCGGCCGGACTTCGCGCCGCCCTTGCGCCGAACCGGCACGACGCGACGGCTTTCCCTACAATGTCGGCTGTCCCGCGCCACCATCCCGCCCCCATGTTCCAGCGTCCGCCTGCCGCCGCCCCCGGCGAAAAAAACCTCACCGTGATGCTCTGGCTCGTCGCAACGGGCTTCTTCATGCAGACACTCGATGCGACGATCGTGAACACGGCGCTGCCGTCGATGGCCGCGAGCCTTGGCGAATCGCCGCTGCGGATGCAGTCGGTCGTGATCGCGTACTCGCTGACGATGGCGGTGATGATCCCGGTGTCGGGCTGGCTCGCCGATACCTTCGGCACGCGGCGCGTGTTCTTCAGCGCGATCCTGGTGTTCTCGCTCGGCTCGCTGCTGTGCGCGAATGCGCATACGCTCACGCAACTTGTCGCGTTCCGCGTCGTGCAGGGGGTCGGCGGCGCGATGCTGCTGCCGGTCGGACGGCTCGCGGTGCTGCGCACCTTTCCGGCGGAGCGCTACCTGGCCGCGCTGTCGTTCGTCGCGATTCCCGGCCTGATCGGCCCGCTGATCGGGCCGACGCTCGGCGGCTGGCTCGTGAAGATCGCGTCGTGGCACTGGATCTTCCTGATCAACGTGCCGGTCGGCGTCGCGGGCTGCATCGCGACCTTCTATTCGATGCCCGATTCACGCAACCCGGCCGTCGGCCGTTTCGACCTGAAGGGCTACCTGCTGCTGACGATCGGCATGGTCGCGATCTCGCTGTCGCTCGACGGGCTCGCCGATCTCGGGATGCAGCACGCGGCCGTGCTCGTGCTGCTGATCCTGAGCCTCGCGTGCTTCGTCGCGTACGGGCTGTATGCGGTGCGCGCGCCGCAACCGATCTTTTCACTGGAACTGTTCCGGATCCATACCTTCAGCGTCGGGCTGCTCGGCAACCTGTTCGCGCGGATCGGCAGCGGCGCGATGCCGTACCTGATCCCGCTGCTGCTGCAGGTGAGCCTCGGCTACTCGGCCTTCGAGGCCGGGCTGATGATGCTGCCGGTGGCCGCCGCCGGGATGTTCTCGAAGCGGATCATCACGCGCCTGATCACGCAGCACGGCTACCGCAAGGTGCTGCTCGCGAACACGATCATGGTCGGCGTGATGATGGCCAGCTTCGCGCTGATGCGCGACACGGTGCCGGTGTGGGTGAAGGTCGTGCATCTGGCGCTGTTCGGCGGCTTCAACTCGATGCAGTTCACCGCGATGAACACGCTGACGCTGAAGGATCTCGGCACGGGCGGCGCGAGCAGCGGCAACAGCCTGTTCTCGCTGGTGCAGATGCTGTCGATGAGCCTCGGCGTCACGGTCGCGGGCGCGCTGCTCGCGACGTTCACGGGCATGCTGCGCACCGTGACGCCGAGCAACACGCTGCCGGCGTTCCATGCGACGTTCATCTGCGTCGGGATCATCACGGCGGCTTCCGCGTGGATCTTCGCGCAGCTCGCGCCCGAGATCCGCAGTACCGCGCGCAAGACCGACCCGTCCGAGCGCGCGTGATGCGTGGTGCGCGCCGAACCGGGTCGGCGCGCACCATCACGGTGCATCGCAGCCCCGCGATGCGCATCTGATACATCCGCCATGCCCGGCGACGCCACCGCGACGCGCCGCCGCACGGGGTACGATGCCGTGCACGCTTCTTGCTCGCCTATTCTCTAGGTAAACTGGCAGTCTTCCTTCGGCCGACATCATGAGCATGATCGAAATCGATCCCCCCGGCTTTCAGCCGCCCCGCCCCGTCGCGGGCGACGACGGGAACCGGCGCACCGTGCTGTACGGCGGCTACACCGTGTTCAGCGTGTTCCAGCCCGTTTTCTCGGTGTCGCATCGCCGCGCGATCGGCTATCACGCGTCGCTGCGCGCGCACGACGAGGAAAGCCGCCAGGTGGCGTCGCACGAGGTGTTCACGCAGGCGGCGCGGCGCGGCGACCTGCTCGAGCTCGGCCGGCTCGCCGAATCGCTGCATCTCGGCAACTTCCACGCATTCGACAGCCATGACGAATGGCTCTTCCTGAGCCTGCATCCGGCCGCGCTGATGGATACCGTCTACAGCGACGCGATGCTCGCGAACCTGAAGGCGCTCGGGCTGCCGCCGCATCGCGTGGTGCTAGAGGTGCCCGAACAGGCAGGCGGCGAAACGCCGCGCTACGCGGCGATCGTCGACGGGCTGCGCAAGGCCGGCTTCCTGATCGCGCTGGTCGGATTCGGCGCGAAGCATTCGAACATCGACCGCGTGTGGCACCTGCATCCCGACATCGTCACGCTCGACCGCGGCATCCTCGCGCAGGCGAGCGAGCACTCACATCTCGAACGCGTGCTGCCGGGGCTCGTGTCGCTGCTGCACGAATCCGGGCAACTCGTGCTGATGGGCGGGCTCGCGACCGAGCGCGACGCGCTGATCGCACTGGAGTGCGACGTCGATTTCGTGCAGGGCCAGTACTTCGCGGGGCCGAGCGTCGAACCGGTGCAGCCGCAGGCCGCCGCGGGCTGCATGGACACACTGTCGGCCGCGTTGCGGCTGCGCGTCGCGGAACGCGAGCGCACGCAGGCGGAACGGCTCGCACCGTACGTCGCGGCGCTCGAGGAAGCAAGCCGCAAGCTCGGCGCAGGCGAGCCGCTCACCGACGCGGCGGCCGTCGTGCTCGGGCTGCCCGAGACCGCGCGCTGCTTCCTGCTCGACGCATCGGGTCGCCAGATCGGCGACAACGTGCTCGCACGCGGCAGCGTCTCGCAGCGCGCCAAGCGCTTCCGGCCGCTGCTGCACTCCGAAGGCGCGAGCTGGGAACGTCGCCCGTACTTCATCGACGCGATGCGCGCACCGGGCCGTGTGCACCTGACGGCGCCCTACCTGTCGATCAACGAGGCGCACCTGTGCGTGACCGCATCGATCGCCGCGCCGGTCGCGACCGGCATGCAGGTACTTTGCGTCGACATCAACTGGGAAGCGGCACTCAACCGCGAATGAGCGCGCCGCCGCGCCGCCCTGCTCAGGCCGCGGCGGTCTTGCGTACGATCAGCCGGTGCACACGCTTGCCGGACGATGCGCTGACGACTTCGTGCTCATCGATCACCTGCGTGCCGGCGCCGAGCGCCGCCCGCATCCGCGCCGAATCGAGCGGCGTGTAGAGGCGGCCGCGCTCGTCGCGCAACGCGCCGTTTCCGGCCACCCGCCAGCTCATGTACAACGTGCCGCCCGGCATCAGCAGATCGGCCAGCCGCGTGGCGGCGGCCGCCGCTTCCGCCTGTTCGAGATGCATGACGACCGTTTCGCACAGCACGTTGCGAAACGCGCCGGACGGCACGCCGGCCAGCGCCGGCAGCGCGGCCAGCTCGAAGGTGAGGTCCGGATGGTGGCGCCGCGCCTCGTCGAGCAGCGCGGCGCTCGCGTCGTAGCCGCGCACGTCGAAGCCGCGCGACGCGAGCCAGGCCGTATCGCGTCCGGCCCCGCAGCCGACGTCCGCAGTCGGCCCCGGCAAGAAATGCTGCTCCAGCAGCGCGTACATGTCGTCGGGCGCAGCCTGGTCGAGCCAGTCCTGCGCGTATTGCGCGGCATGGGCGTCGTAGGCATCGAGAGTCGGGCGATCCACCATGGTGACGGCTCCGTAAAGGCGTCGCATGACGCACTCCGCATCTTAGCCGTTGCACACTCCGTTCGGCATCGCGCACGGCCACGCGGCGAGTCGTGCAGCCCTACGCAGCCCGCACGTTGCCCGTATGCGGCGCCTGCGCGGTCAGCTCGGCCCACAGCGCATCGCCGCGCCAGGCCGGACGCGCCGCCGCACGTTCCGCGTCATGCACGAGCGCGCAGAGTCGCGCATTGACGGGCGCCTGCCCGCCGAAGTGGGCGGCCAGCCGCACGACCTCGCCGTTGATCCACTCGACTTCCGTCGCCCGCCCCGACGCAAGATCGTCGGACATCGACGAACGCGCGAGCGGATCGATCGCGAGCATCCGGCCGCCAAGCACGCGAAACGCCGGATCGGGCAAGTCGAGCACGGCCGGGAGCCACCCGGCCGGCAACGGCGTCAGCCGCGCGGGCCGGATCGCGGCCCGCGCCAGCCAGTGCAGCGCTTCGCGCTGCGCAAGCGCGACGCAGCGCCGGTACGCACGTTGCGCGAGTTCGTCGCGCAGCGGCAGGTTCGCGAGCGCGTTGACCGCGTTGTTCAGGTTGAGCAGCAGCTTCGCCCATTGCACGGCCCGCATGTCGCGATGCAGCGCGAGCGGCAGCCCGGCACGCGCGAATGCGCCGGCGAACGGCGTCAGCGCGGGGGAGGCTTCGGCCGCCAGCGCACCGGCCGAGCCCTGGTGAAACGCACCGGGCTCGCGCTCGATCACGTTGAACGGCACCATGCCGGCCAGCACGGTGGCTTGCGGCAGCGCTTCGCGCAGCACGTCGGCGTTATGCAGGCCGTTCTGGAAGCTGATCACGACCGTGCCATGCCGCAGCACGCCGGCAAGCTGCGCCGCGGCCTCACGCGTCGCGGCCGATTTGACCGCCACGAGCACGAGCCGCGCGGTCGCCGCAGCCGCCGGATCGGTCTCGAACACGACATCGGCCGGCGCGAGGGTCGCGCGATAGCCGCGCTGGTCGGTCAGCGTCAGCCCGTGCCGAAGAATCGCGTCGCCGATCCGTGCACGGCCGACGAGCGTCACATCCGCGCCAGCCGCCGCCAGACGTCCGCCGAGATAGCAGCCGACGGCACCCGCGCCGAACACACAGGCCGGTGCGTCAGACATGCGAATGCGCGCCGCCGTGCACGGGCCCGGCCCGACGCTCGACTTCGCGGCGCACGTCGCCGCGCAGCCCCGCGAAGAACGCGACCTCGGCGACGACGAACAGCGGCCCGACCATCAGGCCGACCAGATCGTCGACGAACGCGGGCTTGCGCCCCTCGAACCAGTGCCCGACGAACTGCACGATCCAGCCGACGACGAACGCGCCGACGCCGACTGCGAGCCATTGCACAGTCGGCAGCAACGCGAGCGCCTGGGCGGCCCACAGGCCGAGCGCGAACAGCGCGGTCATCATGATCCCGAACCGCAGGTCGAGGCGCAGATAGAACACCGCGAACGCGACGGCCATCAGCAGCGCCGGCGACAGCGCGACGCCGGCCAGCATCCCGAGCGCCGGCCGCGACAACAGCACCTCGACCGCGAACACGATCATCGGAATGCCGACCAGATGCGTCGCGATGTTGCGCGCGTCGCGGTGGTAGGCCGCATACTGGGCAAGATGGTCTTCGAGCGTTTTCATCGCGTCTCCTGGTCCATGGTTGAGCGCTATGATGCGCGTCACGCCCGAGAACCTCTGTCAGCTACCCGACATCGCGCGCCCATGCCCTCTCCGCTTGCCCCGTACCTGCCGCAGATCGAAGCGAACCCGTGGTTCGCCGCGCTGCCGCCCGCGTTGCGCGCGGACCTGCTCGCCCGCGCGGCGCTGCGCCGGCTGCCGGCCGGCCATGCGTTGTTCCGGCGCGGCGACCCGCCATGCGGGCTGTACGCGGTACTGGCCGGTTCACTCACGATAGGTGCGGTCGACCCGCAGGGCAAGGAAGCGCTGCTGACGGTGGCCGAGCCCGTCACCTGGTTCGGCGAAATCGCGCTGTTCGACGGCCAGCCGCGCACGCACGACGCGATCGCACTCGACGACGCGCTGCTGCTGCACGTGCCGCAGGCCGCGCTGCTCGCGATCCTCGACGCGACGCCGCAATACTGGCGGCAATTCGCGCTGCTGATGGCGCAGAAGCTGCGCCTGAGCTTCCTGACCGTCGAATCGATGAGCGTGATGCCGGCCGCGCAGCGGCTCGCCGCCCGCCTGCTGATGATCGCCGACGGCTACGGCGGAATCAGCGCCGGGCGCACCCGCATCCGGCTGTCGCAGGAAAAGCTCGCGGCGATGCTGTCGCTGACGCGGCAGACCACCAACCAGTTGCTGAAGGCGCTGCAGGCCGACGGCGTCGTGCGGCTGCACGTGGGCGAAATCGAGCTCGTCGACGTCGATGCGCTGCGGCGGGCGAGCGGGTTGCCCGACGGCATGCGCTGAGTTTCGGCACCACCGCAGCGCGGCCTCCCCGCCGTTACCGCGTTGCGCTATCGTGGCGGCTCGTCCGTTCATCTCTGTCCGCACCGCCTTGAGCACGTCAACCGCCTCCGCCCCTTCCCGCCATCCGTGGCCCGTGTTCATCGCGTTCCTGCGGCTCGGCCTGACGTCGTTCGGCGGCCCGGTCGCGCATCTCGGCTACTTCCGCACCGAATTCGTCACGCGGCGCGGCTGGCTCACCGAGCGCACGTACGCGGATCTCGTCGGGCTGTGCCAGTTCCTGCCGGGACCCGCGAGCAGCCAGGTCGGGATGGCGATCGGCCTCGCGCGCGCCGGCTACGCGGGCATGTTCGCGGCGTGGCTCGGCTTCACGCTGCCGTCGGCGCTGCTGATGACGCTGTTCGCGCTCGGCGTGCACGCAACGGGCGCGCCGATCGAAGCCGGTGCGCTGCACGGGCTGCGCATCGTGTCGGTCGCCGTGATCGCGCAAGCCGTGTGGGGCATGGCGCGCACGCTGTGCCCGGATGCGCGCCGCGTCACGCTGATGGCCGCGGCCGCCTGCGTTGTGCTGCTCGCACCGGCCGCGTGGACCCAGGTTGCAGTGATCGTCGCCGCCGGGCTGGCCGGCCTCGTGCTGCTGCCGCAGCCGACGCGTGGCGCGCATGATCCGCTGCCGCTGCACGTGTCGCCTCGCGCGGGCGTGCTGTGGCTCGCGCTGTTCGCGGCGCTCCTCGTCGTCCTGCCGTTTGCGACCCGCACGCTGCGCTCCGATACGCTTGCCGTCGTCGATGCGTTCTTCCGGACGGGCGCGCTCGTGTTCGGCGGCGGACACGTGGTGCTGCCGCTGCTGCAGGCGGCCGTGGTTGCGCCCGGCTGGGTCGGCGATGCGGCGTTCCTGGCCGGATACGGCGTCGCGCAGGCCGTGCCGGGGCCGCTGTTCACGTTCTCGGCGTTCCTCGGCGCGTCGTTGCGCACCGCGCCGAACGGCTGGCTCGGCAGCACGATCGCGCTGGTGTCGATCTTCGCGCCGTCGTTCCTGCTGGTGGCCGGCACCGCGCCGTTCTGGGAACAGCTGCGCCGCAGCACGCGCATGCAGGCCGCGCTCGCGGGCGTGAACGCGGCCGTCGTCGGGCTGCTGGTCGCCGCGCTCTATCACCCGGTCTGGACCGATACGATCGTGGCGCCGCGCGATCTGGCCGCCGCGCTCGTCGCGTTCGTTGCACTGGTGTTCTGGCGCGTGCCGCCGTGGGCCGTCGTGATCGCGAGCGCCGCGCTCGGCTGGGGGCTCGGCGTCCTGGCCTGACCGGCGATACGCGCAGCACGTTCCACCTCGACAGAAAACAAAAAGCCCTCGTTTCGAGGGCTTTTTGCTGGGTGCCGCGCGCCGTAGCGGCGCGCAGGCGCCGGACCTTACGCGAAGTTCTTCGCTGCGAAGTCCCAGTTCACGATGTTCCAGAACGCTTCGACGAACTTCGGACGTGCGTTGCGGTAGTCGATGTAGTACGCGTGTTCCCACACGTCGATCGTCAGCAGTGCCTTGTCGGCGGTCGTCAGCGGCGTTGCCGCGTTGCTCGTCGACACGATGTCGAGCGAACCGTCAGCCTTCTTCACGAGCCATGCCCAGCCCGAGCCGAACGTGCCGACTGCAGCCTTCGTGAACGCTTCCTTGAATGCGTCGTACGAACCCCACTTCGCGTTGATCGCGTCGCCCAGTGCGCCCGTCGGTGCGCCGCCGCCGTTCGGCGACAGGCTGTTCCAGAAGAACGTGTGGTTCCAGATTTGCGCGGCGTTGTTGAAGATGCCGCCCGACGACTTCTTCACGATCTCTTCCAGCGACAGGTTTTCGAATTCCGTGCCCGGGATCAGATTGTTCAGGTTCGTCACATAAGCCTGATGGTGCTTGCCGTAGTGGTACTGGATCGTCTCGAGCGAGATGGTCGGCGCGAGTGCGTCTTCAGCGTACGGGAGCGGCGGGAGCGTATGAGCCATGGCGATTCCTTCGTTGAGTATGTAGGGAGGCTGTGTTGGATGCTGCCGAGCGTCCGATTGTAGGCGAGGACGAATAACCCCGCAAACTCACGGGCCATTTATCCGCGGTATGCGGAAAAGCGATGTTTGCGCATCGTCCGGTAGGACGAACCCGACGATGAGCAGCATCCGTTCCCGTGCACGATGCGTCCGTTGCCGCAACCTTCGCGCCGCTTGCACCCGTTACGTCAGATCGTATCCGTCAGCCGCGGCTGCACGTCGGCGATCGACACGTCGGCCGAGCCTTCCGCGAGATGCACGGTCAGCCGGCGCTGCGGCTTCAGCGCGTTCGGCGTGCGCACCGCACGGCCCGTCTGCGCATCGATCAGCGCCGCATAGCCGCGCTCGAGCGTGCGCTGCGGGCTCAGCACCTCGAGCCGTGCCGCACAGGCTGACACGCGAGCCGTGTCGCGTTCGTGACGGCGCTGCAAGGCCTGCGCAAGACGCTGCGACAGCCCCGCGAGCGCCTGGCGCGCCTGCGACGGATCGGGGCGCGCGCGCTGCCAGCGCAGCTGAGCGAGCGCGAACCGCGCGCGCGCGTCGCGCACCGGCCGCGACGCCGCCGACGCAAGCCGCACCGCGAGCTGCTCGACGTGCGTGCGCTGCCGCTGCAGCCGCTCGGCCGGGCTCACCAGCCGGCGCGCGAGCCAGTCGAGCTGCTGCGCGCGCTGTTCGAGCCGGCGCTCCATGCCGCGCGCGAGCGCGCGCTGGCGCTCGCCGACCTCGCGCAGCAGCAAAGCGCGCTGCGGGCTCGCCAGCTCGGCGGCGCCGGTCGGCGTCGGCGCGCGCACGTCGGCCGCGAAGTCCGCGATCGTGAAATCGGTTTCGTGCCCGACGCCGCTGACGACCGGCAGTTCGCTCGCCGCGATCGCGCGCGCCAGCGCCTCGTCGTTGAACGACCACAGATCCTCGATCGACCCGCCGCCGCGACAGACCAGCAACACGTCGACCTCGCGGCGCGCATTCGCGGTCTCGACGGCCGCGACGAGCTTTTCGGCGGAACCGGCGCCCTGCACGGGCGCCGGATAGACGATCACCGGAATGTGCGGCGCGCGGCGGGCGAGCGTGGTCAGCACGTCGCGCAGCGCCGCCGCCTGCAGCGACGTGACGATGCCGATCGCGCGCGGGTGGGCCGGCAGCGGCCGCTTGCGCTCGGGCGCGAACAGTCCCTCGCTCTCGAGCTGCGCCTTCAGCCGCAGGAACGCCTCGTACAGGCGCCCCTGCCCGGTGCGCCGCACGGCCTCCACATTGAGCTGCACTTCGCCGCGCGGCTCGTACATCGTGACGACCGCGCGCACCTCGATCCGGTCACCTTCGCGCGGCGTGAACTCCGCGTATTGCGCGCGGCCGCGGAACATCACGCAGCGCATCTGCGCCTGCTGGTCCTTGATCGAGAAATACCAGTGGCCGCTCGCGGCGCGCGTGAAATTCGACACTTCGCCCGAAATCCACAGCAGCGGAAACGAGCGCTCGAGCATCGTCGAAATTGCGCGATTGAGCGCTGAAACGGGAATCACTTCGTCGCCGCCGCGGGTCGCGCCCGGTGCGGCAAATGGGGAGTCGGAAGGCATGGACGGTCGGATGAATGCTGGCGGCGACACGATAGTCCGACACGCGCGCGACGTCCAGCGCCGGCCGCATGTACCGTGACGTTCGGAAGGTGTCCACACTTTGGCAATCATCGGCCTGAAACGCGGGAAAACCGCTGCAAAACCCAGACAATTCGCTCCAACACATTGATTTTTATATATTTTTAAATCTTTCTGAATGATTCTCATCCGATTCGAAGCCCACCCGGCGGGCGTTTGACGTCATCGAACGAGGAGTTTTTCACAGAGTTATCCACAAGCCCCCACGATCCGGCCCCGCAGGCTGCGGCGGCCGGTCGCGCTTGCCGCGCCCGCCTGCGGCGCGCTAGAGTGCCGCCTTCCGCAGACCCCGCGGCATGCGCCGCCCAACGGAGAATCCGCCTTGACGAATCCGTCCCACGCCGCGGCGCACGACCTGCCGCGCCCGGCCCGATGAGCGCGCCCGATGGCCCGCTCGCCCGGCTCGAAGCCCGCCTGACGCGCGAATGGCAGCGCCGCGGCGCGCTCGCGTGGGCGCTCACGCCGTTTGCATGCGTGTTCGGCCTGTGCGCGGCGTTACGGCGCACCGCCTACGCGCAGGGCTGGAAGAAGCCGGTCGACGTCGGCGTGCCCGTCGTCGTGGTCGGCAACGTGACCGTCGGCGGCACCGGCAAGACGCCGACCGTGATCGCCCTCGTCGACGCGTTGCGCGCGGCCGGCTTCACGCCCGGCATCGTGTCGCGCGGCTACGGTGCGAACGTGAAGGCGCCGACCGCCGTCACGCCCGCGTCGCGCGCCAGCGCGGGCGGCGACGAACCGCTCCTGATCGCACGCCGCACCGGCGCGCCCGTCTGGGTCTGCCCGGATCGCGTCGCGGCCGCGCAGGCGCTGCGGGCCGCGCATCCGGACGTCGACGTGATCGTCAGCGACGACGGCCTGCAGCATTACCGCCTCGCGCGCACGGTCGAGCTCGTCGTGTTCGACCACCGGCTCGGCGGCAACGGCTTCCTGCTGCCGGCCGGACCGTTGCGCGAGCCGCTGTCGCGGCATCGCGACGCCACGCTCGTCAACGATCCGTACAGCGGCGCGCTGCCGCCGTGGCCCGACACCTATTCGCTCGCGCTCACGCCGGGCGCCGCGTGGCACCTCGACCAGCCCGCGCTGCGCCGCCCGCTGTCGCAATTCGCGAACGAGCGCGTGCTCGCCGCGGCCGGCATCGGCGCGCCGGAACGCTTCTTCGCGACGCTGCGCGCGGCCGGTCTCGCGCCCGCGACGCGCGCGCTTCCCGACCACTACGCGTTCGCCGAAAATCCGTTCGTCGACGACGCCGTCGATGCGATCCTGATCACCGAGAAGGATGCAGTAAAATTGGGCGCTTCCTGGCGCGACGCCCGACTGTGGGTGGTCCCCGTCGAAGCCGCGCTCGACCCTCGCCTCATTGCCCTCGTTGTGGAGAAACTCCGTGGACGCTCGCCTGCTTGAAATCCTTGTGTGCCCTATCTGCAAAGGCCCGCTCCACTATGACCGTGCCGCGCAGGAGCTGATCTGCAACGCGGACAAGCTCGCCTACCCGATCCGCGACGGCATCCCCGTGATGCTGGTCGACGAGGCACGTCAGACCGTCGAAGGCACGCCGGTCGACCCGGCCGGCCGCTAAGCCGCCCGACCCGGCCCTCGTCGCGGCCCGTCCGCAGCGAGGGCGCCGAACCCGCGGGCGGCCCCCGTTCTGACGCGCCGCCCGCTCCGCTCTCTTCACCGCCCTCCCCGATGACTCAACCCTTCATCGCCGTCATTCCCGCCCGGCTCGCTTCGACGCGGCTCCCGAACAAGCCGCTCGCCGATCTCGGCGGCAAGCCGATGGTCGTGCGCGTCGCCGAGCGCGCGCGCGAAGCGGGCGCGCAGCAGGTGCTGGTCGCGTCCGACGCGCAGAGCGTGCTCGATGCGGCCCGCGATCACGGTTTCGAAGCGGTGCTGACGCGCGCCGACCATCCGTCCGGCACCGACCGGCTCGCGGAAGTCGCGGCGACGTTCGGGTGGAGCGACGACACCGTCGTCGTCAACGTGCAGGGCGACGAACCGCTGATCGACCCCGTGCTCGTGCGCGACGTAGCGTCGCACCTCGCGACCCATCCGGCCTGCGCGATTGCGACGGCCGCCCACCCGATCCACGACGCGGCCGACGTGTTCAACCCGAACGTGGTGAAGGTCGCGCTCGACGCGCAGAGCGTCGCGCTGTACTTCTCGCGCGCGCCGATTCCGTGGAGCCGGGACGCGTACCAGCCGCACTGGCCCGACGTCGCGGCCATGCCTGCACCGGCCTTCCCGGTCTATCGGCACATCGGCCTCTATGCCTATCGCGCGCGTTTCCTGCGCACCTATCCGACGCTCGCGCAGGCGCCGATCGAACAGGCCGAGCAGCTCGAGCAGCTGCGCGCGCTCTGGCACGGCGAGCGCATCGCAGTGCTGATCACCGAGTCCGCGCCGGAAGCCGGGATCGACACGCCGGCCGATCTCGCACGCGTGCAGGCCCTTTTTCAGCCGTCATCAAAATAACCCGTGGCATAATCAGGCGATTGTGCGAGCCGTCCGCGACCAGCGCGTCCTCGCTTGACCCCGCCCGCGGCCCTGCCGGCAGCCGCGCGTCGCTCAACCCGACGCGCCGCATCAGACCGGCCCGCCACGCGCCAGGCAAGCCCCGCGCACACCGTCGCCGGCGCTTTTTCGTCTCGCCACACGAATCTACATACTGGAGATATCACCATGCGTTTGATCCTGTTGGGCGCGCCCGGCGCGGGAAAGGGCACCCAGGCAAACTTCATCAAGGAAAAATTCGGCATCCCGCAAATCTCGACGGGCGACATGCTGCGCGCGGCCGTGAAGGCCGGCACGCCGCTCGGCGTCGAGGCGAAGGGCTACATGGACGCCGGCAAGCTCGTGCCGGACGCGCTGATCATCGGCCTCGTCAAGGAGCGCCTGAAGGAATCCGACTGCGCGAACGGCTATCTGTTCGACGGTTTCCCGCGCACGATCGCGCAGGCTGACGCCATGAAGGAAGCCGGCGTCGCGATCGACTACGTGCTCGAGATCGATGTGCCGTTCTCGGAAATCATCGAGCGCATGAGCGGCCGCCGCACGCACCCGGCATCGGGCCGCACGTACCACGTCAAGTTCAACCCGCCGAAGGTCGAAGGCCATGACGACGTGACGGGCGAGCCGCTGATCCAGCGCGACGACGACAAGGAAGAAACCGTCAAGAAGCGTCTCGAAGTGTACGAAGCGCAGACCAAGCCGCTGATCACGTACTACGGCGACTGGGCGCAGCGCGGCGAGGAAAACGGCCTGAAGGCGCCGCAGTATCGCAAGATCTCGGGCCTCGGCAGCGTCGAGGAAATCCGCGAGCGCGCGTTTGGCGCACTGAAGTAAGCAGCGCATCGCGCACCCGCAAGCCGCCCGTTCCGGGCGGCTTTTTTTTGCCCGGGCGGGCTTCGCACGACCGCTCCGGTCTCGCCGTCGCGCAAGCGTGCCCCGTACAATCGGTCGGGTGCGGGCGCTCCCGTGACCCGGGCGCCGGCATCTCAACCGCTCGCACGGCATCGAACCGCGCAACCGCTTTGCGCGGCACCGCAACCAGCGCCGAGGCGCCAGCAGCGGTCGATCACCTTGGATGGGTCCGCCCTGAGCGCTAAAGCGCCAGGGGCGCTCAACAACGGAGACAGTCATGGACATTCGCGGCAACGTGTTTCTGATCACGGGCGGCGCATCGGGCCTCGGCGCCGGCACCGCGCGGATGCTCGCGCAGGCAGGCGGCATGGTCGTGCTCGCCGACCTGAACGACGCGGCGGGCACGGCGCTCGCGACCGAACTGGGCGGCATCTTCGTGCACTGCGACGTGTCGAGCGAAGCCGACGCGCACGCGGCCGTCAGCGCGGCGACGCAAGCCGGCACGCTGCGCGGCCTCGTGAACTGCGCGGGCATCGCGCCCGCCGCGAAGACCGTCGGCAAGGACGGCGCGCATCCGCTCGACGTGTTCGCGAAGACGATCAACGTGAACCTCGTGGGCACATTCAACATGATCCGGCTCGCGGCCGCCGCGATGGCTGCCACCGCGCCGACGGCGGACGGCGAGCGCGGCGTGATCGTCAGCACAGCGTCGGTTGCCGCGTTCGACGGGCAGATCGGCCAGGCCGCATACGCGGCGTCGAAAGCCGGTGTCGCGGGCATGACGCTGCCGATCGCGCGCGATCTGTCGCGCAGCGGCATCCGTGTGATGACGATCGCGCCCGGCCTGTTCGAGACGCCGATGCTGCTCGGCATGCCGCAGGACGTGCAGGACGCGCTCGGCGCGATGGTGCCGTTCCCGCCGCGGCTCGGCAAACCGGCCGAATACGCGCTGCTGGTGCGCCAGATCGTCGAGAATCCGATGCTCAACGGTGAAGTGATCCGCCTCGACGGCGCGATCCGGATGCAGCCGAAATAGGCATAAAAAAACGCCCGCGATGCGGGCGTTTTTCATTCAGGGTTCCGGCAGCGTCGCGGTAGCTCAGTCCTCGCCGTCGCGCTGCATCCGCTGCCGCAATTCGGTCACCTGCGACTCGACGACGGTGGCGTCGTCCGCGTCCGGCCGCTCGCCGAGATACTGTTCGAGATCCTCGAGCGCGGGCCGCAGGTAATCGAGCCGCGCATACGCGAAACCGCGGTCGCGGACTTCGTCGAGGTGCTCGGGCAGCAGGATCACGAGCCGCTGCTGCACCGCGAGCAGCCGCTGCCAGCGTTCCGTCTGAAGATAGATCGTCTTCAGGTTGCGCAGCATCCGCGCGATGATCTCTCGGCTCGTCGCCGGCTGCAGCAGCGCGCGCAACGCGCTGTCGACCGCACCGGCCGCCCGCGCGACGTACGGTTCGAGCATCTCGACCATCTCGGCTTCGGACAGCGAATGGCCGTTGGCCGGATCGATGATCAGGTCGCCGTCCGGCAGCGTGACGCGCAGCAGGAAGTGACCGGGGAACGACACGCCGCGCGCCGGCACGCCGATCTGCTCGGCGAGCTCCAGATACAGCACCGACAGCGAGATCGGGATCCCGCGCCGCCGCTTCAGCACGGCGTTCAGGTGGCTGTTATCGGGGTCGTAATAGTCGTTGTGATTGCACGCGAAGCCGAGCTCGCGGAAGAAGAAATCGTTCAGTGCGGCGACGCGGCCCTTCAGGTCCGCATCGTCCGTGAGCCGCCGGCGCAACCGCGCCGCCAGCATGTCGAGTTCGGCCAGCGTGCCCTGCAGGTCGAGGTCGGGATACGCGTCCTGCGCCAGCGACAGCGCCGCTTCCGTGACGGGCAGACTGTCGTCGTCCGCCACGAGCGTGCTGAAGTAGTCGAGGACGCGGGTCATTGCGGTCGTCACTTGGCGCGCCTTCTGAAATAAGCGTATTTGAAGCCCATCACCCACAACATACCGAAATATAGTGCAGCGAACAGCACGAGGCACGCGGCCATCAGCGCGATGCGATCGAGCGGCCGCGTACGCATCCCGGTCCAGTCGAAGCTGATCGACAGCCAGTGCATCAGGCCGGCGAGCACGAGCGCCGCGCCGATCAGCTGCACGAAGAAGCGCAGCCAGCCCGGCGACGGCTGGTAGATGCCGCGCTTGCGCAGCCCGATGAACAGCAGCAGCGAGTTCAGGCACGCGCCGACGCCGATGCTCAGCGTCAGGCCCGCGTGGCCGATCAGCGGCACGAACACGTAGTTCGAGATCTGCGTGACGATCAGCACGCCGATCGCGATCTTCACGGGCGTCTTGATGTCCTGCTTCGCATAGAAGCCCGGCGCGAGGATCTTGATCAGGATGATGCCGACGAGGCCGATCCCGTAGGTCGCCAGCGCGCGCGCGACCATCGTGACGGTGTGCGCGTCGAACTTGCCGTAGTTGAACAGTGTCGCGGTGAGCGGCGTCGCGAAGAAGAACAGCGCGAGCGCACTCGGCGCCGCGAGCAGGAACGTGACGCGCAGGCCCCAGTCGAGCAGCGCCGAATACTCGTGCGAATCGGCATCGACGTGCGCCTTCGACAGGCTCGGCAGCAAGATCGTGCCGAGCGCGACGCCGAGCAGCGCCGTCGGGAATTCCATCAGGCGGTCGGCGTAGTTGATCCACGACACGGCGCCCTGCCCGAGCCGCGACGCGATGTTGGTGTTGATGATCAGCGACAGTTGCGCGACCGACACCGCGAACGTCGCGGGCACCATCTTCGCGAGCACGCGCTTCACGCCCGGGTGGCGCAGCGCGCGCAGCGGGTTGAGGCCGATCAGCGGCACCATGTCGATCTTCTTCAGGCCCGGCAGCTGCACGAGGAACTGCAGCACGCCGCCGACGATGACGGCCCATGCCAACGCAAACACCGGTACCTTCAGGTGCGGCGCGACGAACACGGCTGCGGCGATGAACGCGACGTTGAGCAGCACCGGCGCGAACGCGGGCAGCGAGAAGCTCTTGTACGTGTTCAGCACGCCGGAGGCGAGCGTCGTCAGCGAGATGAACACGATGTACGGGAACATGATCTGCGTCATCGTGACCGCGAGCGGGAACGCCTGCCCGTCGGTGTGCAGGCCGGACGCGACCGCGAACACGACCCACGATGCGCCGGCGATCCCGACCACCGACAGCACGGCAAGCGCCCACGCCAGCACGGTGGACATCGCGTCGACGAGCGCTTTCGTCGCGTCATGCCCCTGCTGGTTCTTGAACTCGGCGAGGATCGGCACGAACGCCTGCGAGAACGCACCTTCGGCAGACAGGCGGCGCAGCAGGTTCGGGATACGGAAGGCGACGTAGAACGCGTCGGTGTATTGACTGGCGCCGAACGCACGGGCGATCAGCGTCTCGCGGGCCAGTCCGGTCACGCGCGACAGCAGCGTGAAGCCGCTGACCGTCAGCAGGGCTCGGAATAGATTCATGGGGCGCTTATTATACGGACGTTGCGTGGCCCGGCCAGCGGCCGATGCCGAAAAGCGCGCACGCGCGCGGCGCCCTCCTCGGCGGGTGTCACGTTGAACTTGCCACGCGCTTGATTTTGTTGCTATAATCGCCGGTTTCTGGGCTCGTACATGCACGGCAACTGCCGTTTTCATGTCCCTGCCTCGGTTAAAATCACCGTTTTTTATGCGCCCCTGGGCAATCGCTCTCAGGGGACGGATCGAAAAGCAGCGCTTGGCCGTCTAGGCTCCAAGCTCTGGAAACAGGACAGGATAAGGAACCGTCATGGCTAACTCCGCACAAGCACGCAAGCGCGCCCGCCAGGCCGCGAAGGCAAATTCGCACAACTCGGCGCTGCGCTCGAAATTCCGTACCGCGATCAAGGCTGTTCGCAAGGCTGTCGACGCCGGCGATCAAGCAAAGGCTGCAGAGCTGTTCAAGTCTGCCGTCAAGACGATCGACACGATCGCCGACAAGAAGATCGTTCACAAGAACAAGGCCGCTCGCAGCAAGAGCCGCCTGGCCGCAGCCGTCAAGGGTCTGCAGGCAGCAGCGTAAATCCGGTGCGCCCGCTCACGCGGGCGTTCCTGTTTCCTGCGATCGCAAAAAAGCCCGCCTAGGCGGGCTTTTTTGTCGCCTGTCGCCGGCGCATCCTGCAAGCCGACGACAGTTGCCACGAGGGCGGGCGCGGCAAGCGCCCTCGCCCGCGCCGGCATCACTTCTTCACGCCGTAGTCCGGCAGTTCGCACGCCTCGGTCACGACGAGGTTGTTGTCCTTCGCGAAATTCAGCACGAAATCGAACGCCATCGGCTCGACGTCGCGCAGCCGGGAATCGAGGATCACGCATTTCAGGTCGCCGAGCATCGTCGGACGCACGTAGAGCGAATACTTGAGGCGCGCATTGGGCCCGCTCGCCCCCGGCCCGAAGCAGGCCATCACACCGGCCAGACGTTCCGACCAGTCGCTCGGGCGAAACTTTTTCCCGTCTTTCGTGATGCCCTGGATGAAGAATTCGGTCGGAGGGGTTTCAGCCATGTGGTTACCCAAGTGACGGCCCGGCGATGTCCAGGCAACGGCGCCTGGATACGCGAACACAAAGCTGAAACGGACGGCGGCACAAGCATTCCGATATCCCGAAAACAGGACGTCGGCGCGCGCCGCCGGCGGACTGCACCGGATTTGTGCAGCGCACGGCTTGTGTCCGGCAGAGCGCGAGGAGGCTTGCCTGCCGGGCTGGAGAAAACTTTTGGATTATACCGCAGCGCGCCATTGCGCGCCGTCCCGACACCTCTCCGCCTGCGTCGCTTGCCGCGCGCGGCGATCGCGCCCCGCTTCTCTCCGCGGCTCGTCAAAGCACAGAAAATCCTTTATGCTGCTTTGAGTTATCCACACCCGACGGCGGCGCCGTCCGGCCTTGCTGCCGGGTGCAACCCGCCGTATTTTGCTTCATGACCACCAAAACCATTCGTCACTACCTGCAGTTCAAGGATTTCTCGCTGGAAGACTACGAGTACGTGCTCGAACGCACGGGTATCCTGAAGCGCAAGTTCAAGAACTACGAGACCTACCACCCGCTGCACGACCGCACGCTCGCGATGATCTTCGAGAAGAGCTCGACGCGAACGCGCCTGTCGTTCGAGGCCGGGATCTTCCAGCTCGGCGGCCACGCCGTCTTCATGAGCACGCGCGACACGCAACTCGGCCGCGGCGAACCCGTCGAGGATTCCGCGCAGGTCATCTCGCGCATGGTCGACATCATCATGATCCGCACGTTCGAGCAGGACGTGATCACGCGCTTCGCGCAGAATTCCCGCGTGCCGGTGATCAACGGCCTGACGAACGAGTACCACCCGTGCCAGGTGCTCGCCGACATCTTCACGTACTACGAGCACCGCGGCCCGATCGCCGGCAAGACCGTTGCCTGGGTCGGCGATGCGAACAACATGCTCTACACGTGGATCGAAGCCGCACAGATCCTCGGCTTCAAGCTGCGCCTGTCCACGCCGCCGGGCTACGCGCTCGACATGAAGCTCGTGTCGCCCGACAGCGCGCCGTTCTACGAAGTGTTCGACGATCCGAACGAAGCCTGCAAGGGCGCCGACCTCGTCACCACCGACGTGTGGACGAGCATGGGCTTCGAGGCCGAGAACGAGGCCCGCATGCAGGCATTCGCCGACTGGTGCGTCGACGAGGAAATGATGGGCCATGCGAACCCGGACGCCCTCTTCATGCATTGCCTGCCCGCGCATCGCGGCGAGGAAGTGACGGCCGGCGTGATCGACGGCCCGCAGAGCGTCGTGTGGGACGAAGCGGAAAACCGCCTGCACGTGCAGAAGGCGCTGATGGAGTTCCTGCTGCTCGGCCGCCTCAAGCACTGACGCGCCGGCATCCGGCAATCCATGAAAAAGGCGCCGATCGACGATCGGCGCCTTTTTGTTTGGGCGCGAGAAATGCTACGCCAAATCCGCGTTACAGGCAGACCGGCTCCGCCTCCAGCTCGATGCCGAACTGTGCGCGCACGTCGGCCTGGATCGCCTGCGCCAGCGCAAGCACGTCCGCACCCGTTGCGCCGCCGCGATTGACGAGCACGAGCGCCTGGCGGTCGTGCACGGCCGCCGCGCCCAGCGCGCGCCCCTTCCAGCCGCAGCGGTCGATCAGCCAGCCGGCCGCGAGCTTGACCTGCCCGTCCGGCTGCGGATACGACACGACTTCCGGCGCGCGGGCGCGCAGCGCATCGAACTGCGCGGCATCGATCACCGGATTCTTGAAGAAACTGCCCGCGTTGCCGAGGACGAGCGGATCGGGCAGCTTCGCGCGGCGGATCGCGACGACCGCGTCGAACACGTCGCATGCCGTGGCCGCATCGGGTGCCATGCCGCGGGCGTCGAGTTCGCGCGTGACGTCCACGTAGCCGAGCCGCGGTGCCCATTGCTTCGGCAACCGGAACGTGACCGACACGATCGCGAACCGGCCGCGCCCTTCCCGCTTGAAGAAGCTGTCGCGATAGCCGAACGCGCAGCGCGCGGCGTCGAAACGCTCGCTGCGCCCCGTCGCCAGCTCGACCGCGACCAGCGAGTCGAAATACGCCTTCATCTCGAGGCCGTATGCGCCGATGTTCTGGATCGGCGCGGCGCCGACCGTGCCGGGAATCAGCGCGAGGTTCTCGAGGCCCGCCATCCCGTGCTCGAGCGTCCATGCGACGAATGCGTGCCAGTTCTCGCCGCCGCCGGCCTCGACGTACCACGCGTCGTCGTCCTCCCGCACGACGCGGCGGCCGGCGATCTCGTCGAGCAGCACGACGCCGTCGAAATCGCGCGTGAACACGACGTTGCTGCCGCCGCCGAGCACGAGCTGCGGCAGGTTCGCGACACGTGGGTCGCGATAGAGCGCCTCGAACTGCGACGCATGCGTGATGCGCGCGGCAAAGCGCGCAGTCGCGGCGATACCGAACGTGTTGTGCGCGGCGAGCGGGTGGTCGGGAAGCAGCGACAGGGCGGAATCGTCAGGAGGCATCGGCATTCGCGGTCACGTCCGCCCGGGCGGCGCATGGCCGGCCTTGGGCAAACGGAAGGGCATCGGTAAAATGGCAAACAGTCCGCAATTATAGCGAGTGCCCGCGCGCGAGCCGGGTGCCCGCATCTCAAGGGAGGAATGCCATGCCATCGTTCGACGTCGTTTCCGAAGCGAACATGATCGAAGTGAAGAACGCCATCGAGCAGTCGAACAAGGAA
Organism: Arapaima gigas; assembly: GCA_900497675.1. NCBI lineage: Eukaryota > Metazoa > Chordata > Actinopteri > Osteoglossiformes > Osteoglossidae > Arapaima > Arapaima gigas. Next base: position 55,692 of record UFQX01000854.1, on the reverse strand, counting down.
ATTTCGACGCGCTTCGACTTCAAGGGCTCCGACGCACGCGTCGAGCAGAAGGAACGCGAGCTGACGCTGTTCGCCGATGACGATTTCAAGCTCGGCCAGGTCAAGGACGTGCTGATCGGCAAGCTGGCCAAGCGCAACGTCGACGTGCGCTTCCTCGACTACGGCAAGGTCGAGAAGATCGGCGGCGACAAGGTCAAGCAGATCGTCACCGTGAAGAAAGGCGTGACCGGCGATCTCGCGAAGAAGATCGTGCGCCTCGTGAAGGACAGCAAGATCAAGGTGCAGGCGAGCATCCAGGGCGACGCGGTGCGCGTGAACGGCACGAAGCGCGACGACCTGCAGAGCGTGATCGCGATGCTGCGCAAGGACGTGACCGACACGCCGCTCGACTTCAACAACTTCCGCGACTGATCGCCGGGCGAGCCGTCACGTGATCCCGCCGGGCCCCGCATACGCGGCGCGCCCGGCACGCGGCCAAGCGCCGCGCTTCCTCAGGCTTTCCCGCCGTCCTGCGCGCCGCCATCCGCGGCCGCCTTCTTCTTGTCGCCGATCCGGCTTTCCTGCCCCGCCAGCAGCTTCGAAATGTTGCCGCGGTGACGCCACACGAGCAGCACGCTCATCGCAAGCACGGCCCATGCGACCGGATTGTGGCTCGTGCCGAACAGGAACACGTCGAACACCGGCGCGAACACGGCCGCCACCAGCGCCGCGAGCGACGAATAGCGGAAGAAGAACGCGACGATCAGCCAGGTCAGCGCGGTCGCGAGCCCGAGCACCGGGTGCACCGCGAGCAGCACACCGGCCGCGGTCGCGACGCCCTTGCCGCCCTGGAAGCGGAAGAACACCGGATACAGGTGGCCGAGGAACACGGCGATCGCGACCCATGCGACCGCGACGTCGGGCAGGCCGAAGCGCCGGGCGAGCCAGACGGCAAGCCAGCCCTTGAATGCGTCGCCGACGAGCGTCAGGATCGCGGCCTTCTTGTTGCCGCTGCGCAGCACGTTGGTCGCGCCGGGATTCTTCGACCCGTACGAACGCGGGTCGGCCAAGCCCATCGCGCCGCTGACGACGACGGCGAACGACACCGAACCGATCAGGTAGGCAACGAGGGCGGCGAGCAGGATCTGCATGCGGAGGACTCTTCTTTCAACGTATCGGTAAAGGGACGGCGGCGCGCGGCACGCCGAAACGGCGCCCATTCTACCGAACGCGCGCGGCCTGCCACGAAGGTGAAACCCTCAGTCGACACTCGCGCACTGCACGGGCTGCGCGCCGAGCAGCGACGTGAGCACGGCCGGCGCGAGGCTGACGAGGTAGCCGCGACGGCCGCCGTTCAGGTAGATCGTCGGCAGCTCGAGGATCGTCGCCTCGACGTAGACGGGCATCGACTTGCGCGTGCCGAACGGCGACGTGCCGCCGACAAGATAGCCCGAATGGCGGTTCGCGACCTCGGGCTTGCACGGCTCGATGCGCTTCGCGCCGACCTGCCGCGCGAGGTTCTTCGTCGACACGGTGCGGTCGCCGTGCATCAGCACGATCAGCGGCTTCGCGTGTTCGTCTTCCATCACGAGCGTCTTCACGACGCTGTGCTCGTCGACGCCGAGCTGGCGCGCCGATTCGCCGGTGCCGCCGTGCTCGACGTAGTCGTACGGATGCTCGCCGAACGCAATGCCGTGGCGGCGCAGCAACTGGGTGGCCGGGGTTTCGGACACATGCCTGGATTTGCTCATGGCGGCATTTTAATGGTGAACGACCGGCGAGCGCGCAATCGTGCGCTCGCGCCGGCGGTATACTCGCGACCCGTTTTCCGCCGGGCGGCCTGCTGCTGCACCGCAACGATTCCGTCCATCATCATTGCGGACATCGCGAAGCGCTATTGCCCGAATGGCCGATTGTGGCGCGCCCGCCGTCATGGCACGATCGTTCGCCAACCTCGTCAGCCGCCGCCCGCCCCTTTTCTGGAGACGCCATGCCCTCGTCCCTCCGTTCTTCCGAGCCGCTCGACGTCGACGCACTGCTCGCGGCGCTGCCTCGCCGCATCGCCGACGTGCCCGCACGCCGGGCCGCGCAGGCGCCGGCGCATCCGGCGCTGATCGAGGACGCGCGCCGCCTGTCGTACGGCGACCTGTCGAGGGCCATCGATGCAGCCGCCGCAATGCTCGCCAACCTCGGCGTGCAAGGCGGCGACCGCGTGATGATCGTCGCCGAAAACTGCGTCGCGCAGATCGTGCTGCTGTTCGCGGCAGCCCGCCTCGACGCGTGGGCGCTCGTGTCGAACGCGCGGCTGTCCGCCAGCGAGCTCGACGCGATCGCCGCGCACGCGCGGCCGAAGCTGATCGCGTTCACCACCGACGCATCGCCCGACGCACGCACGCATGCCGAACGGCACGACGCGACACCTGCCGGCGCGCTGCCGGTCGACATCGGCGCATGGTCTTACCGCGTCGACCCGAGCGCGCCGGGCGAACCGGTCGCCGCCGACGGCGCCGCGCAATGCGCGGCGCTGATCTACACGACCGGCACGACCGGCGCGCCGAAAGGCGTGATGCTGTCGCATCGCAACCTGCTGTTCATCGCGGCGACGTCGAGCTCGCTGCGCCGCGTGTCGCCCGACGACGTCGTCTACACGGTGCTGCCCGTGTCGCACGTGTACGGGCTCGCGTCGGTCTGCCTCGGCAGCCTGTACGCGGGCGCGACGCTGCGGCTCGCGCCGCGCTTCTCGCCCGAAGCCGTGCGCGTCGCGCTCGCCGACGAAGGCGTCACGATCTTCCAGGGCGTGCCCGCGATGCACGCGAAGCTGCTCGAACACCTGCACACGCAGGGCCACACGTGGCGCGCACCGCGCCTGCGCTTCGCGTATTCGGGCGGCTCGCCGCTCGACGCGAACCTGAAGGCGCGCGTCGAGCGCCTGTACGGCGTGCCGCTGCACAATGGCTACGGGATGACCGAGAGCAGCCCGACGATCACGCAGACGCCGCTCGATGCGCCGCGTACCGACAGCTCGGTCGGCGTGCCGATTCCCGGCGTGGAGATGCGGATCGTCGCGCCGGACGGCACCGACGTGCCGCCGGGCGAAGTCGGCGAGATCTGCGTGCGCGGGCCGAACGTGATGCTCGGCTACTACCGCAACGCGGACGCCACGCGCGCGGCCGTGTCGCCGGACGGCTGGCTGAGCACCGGCGATCTCGCGCGGCAGGAGGCGGACGGTGCGGTAACGATCGCGGGCCGCAGCAAGGAGCTGATCATCCGGTCGGGCTTCAACGTCTATCCGGTCGAAGTCGAGCAGGTGCTGAACGCGCATCCGGACGTCGTGCAGGCGGCCGTCATCGGCCGCGCAGTCGAAGGCAACGAGGAAGTGCTCGCGTTCGTCGAGCGGGTGCCCGGCGCAACGGCGGACGAAGCGACGTTGCACGCCTGGTGCGCGGAGCGGCTCGCGCCTTACAAACGCCCCGCCCACATCCGCGTACTCGACGCGCTGCCGGCCGCGTCGACGGGCAAGGTGCTGAAGCACAAGCTGCGCGAACTGGTCTGACTTGGGCAGGCCGTCGCACGTGGCGCGGGCGGCGCCGCGCCGGATGCGCTAACCGCGCGGATGGTGTTGCGCGTGCAGCGTCTTCAGGCGCTCGCGTGCAACGTGCGTATAGATCTGCGTGGTCGAGATGTCGCTGTGGCCGAGCAGCAGCTGCACGACGCGCAGGTCGGCGCCATGGTTCAGCAGGTGCGTCGCGAACGCATGCCGCAGCGTGTGCGGCGACAGATGTGCGCGCACGTCCGCGTGCTGCGCATGGCGCTTGATGATGTTCCAGAACTGCTGGCGCGTCATCCCGTCGCCGCGCGCGGTCACGAACAGCGCGTCGGCCGCGCGCGCACCGAGCAGCGCGGGCCGCGCCTCGCGCAGGTAGCGCTCGATCCACCCTTGCGCGACTTCGCCGAACGGCACGAGCCGCTCTTTCGAGCCCTTGCCCATCACGCGCACCACGCCCTCGTTGAGCCCGACCTCGACGGTCTTCAGCGTCACGAGCTCGCTCACGCGCAACCCGCTCGCATACATCAGCTCGAGCATCGTGCGATCGCGCAGGCCGAGCGGCGTGCCGATGTCGGGCGCGCCGAGCAGCGCCTCGACCTGCGCCTCCGACAGCGTCGACGGAAACCGGGCCGCCTGTTTCGCGGACGTGATCCGCAATGTCGGGTCGGCGCTCGCGCGATGCTCGCGCACGGCCCAGCCGTAATAGCGCCGGAACACGGACAGCCGCCGGTTCGACGATGTCGCCTTGCCGTCGCTGCGCGCGGCGATGTAGCCCGTCACCATCACTTCGTCGACCGAATCGAGCGACGCGTCGTGCGTGTCCGCCAGCCATTGTGAAAACAGCATCAGGTCGCGCCGATACGCGTCCAGCGTGTTACGCGCAAGCCCGTGCTCGAGCCACAGCGCATCGCAAAACACGTCGATCGACGCGCGGCTCGCGAGCAGCGCGGGGGACGCCGCGGCGGCATCGCCGTCGGCTTCGGGGGAAATCAGCGATTCACTCATCAGTACGGCACGCCTTCATGCGCCAGCAGCCAGCGCTTCACTTTCTGGTAATAACCGTTGTCGTCGTGGTTCGCGAAGCCGCCGAGTCCGCCCGCCGCGACGACGCGATGGCACGGAATCACGAGCGGAAAGTAGTTCGCGCCGCATGCCTGGCCGACCGCGCGCGGCGCGCTGCCGATTCGCTTCGCGACCTGCCCGTAGGTCAGCACCGTGCCGGGCGGAATATCGCTGATCACGTCCCACACGCGGTGCTGGAACGCGCTGCCGACTTCGGCGAGCGGCAGGTCGAAGCGCGCCGACGCACGCTCGAAATAACGTTCGATCTGCTTGACCGCACGCTTCGCGAGCGGCGAATCCGGATCGACCGACTTCACCGATTCGGGCAGATAGACGATCTCGCGCACCACCGCGGCGTCCGTGCGGATGCCGACCTTGCCGAACGGCGCGTCGATGACTGCATTGAACATGGCCCTCTCCTGACCGATGGGTACGCGCGGCACCACCGCGCGCCGACGACACTTTACGCCGCCTTCACGCGGCACGCAGCGCCCATTCGACATGCTCGCGCACGACCGGCGACGGATCGTCGGCCCGCGCGCGCAACGCGGCGACGATCGCGTCGCGCGCCTGCGGCGTAAGCCGGCCCGCGTCCGCGCGCAGCGCATTGCCGAGCCCGACCGCGAGATTGCGCAGCCAGCTTTCATAGCCGATGCGCCGGATCGCACTGCCCTGCATCCGCGTATCGAACGCGTCCGCATCCCACGCAAACAGCTCGACGAGCGTCGCGCGATCGAGGCCGTGCCGCACGTCGAAATCGGCGACGGGCGCGGCCTGCGCGAACTTGTTCCACGGGCACACGAGCTGGCAATCGTCGCAGCCGTACACGCGATTGCCGATCATCGGCCGCAGCGGCTCGGGGATGCTGCCTTTCAGTTCGATCGTCAGGTACGAGATGCAGCGGCGCGCATCGACGCGGTACGGCTCGACGATCGCGCCGGTCGGGCAGGCGTCGATGCAGCGCGTGCAGCTGCCGCAGTGCGCGCCGGGCGTCTCGGGTGCGGTGTCGGGGGACGTGAGCGCGTCGGTCGGCAGCGGAACGTCGACGTAGATCTCGCCGAGGAAGAACAGCGAGCCCGCATCGCGCTGCAGCAGCAGCGTGTGCTTGCCGCGCCAGCCGACGCCGGCCTTCTGCGCGAGCTCGACCTCGAGCACGGGCGCCGAATCGGTGAACACACGGTAGCCGAACGCGCCGATCTCCTGCTCGATGCGCTCGGCGAGCGTCTGCAGGCGGTTGCGCAGCACCTTGTGATAGTCGCGGCCGCGTGCGTAGATCGATACGACGGCCGCCTGCGGATCGTCGAGCCGGGCCCGTTCGCGCGCGCGCCAGTCGTGCAGTGCGAGCGCGCCCGGCCCGCTTTCAGCCGCGTCGGGGGCGAGCGTCTCGGCCGGCAGATAGGCGAGCCGCGCGGAGATCACGCGTCGCGTACCGGCCACAAGTTCGGCCGGACGCGCGCGTTTCATCCCATGTTTCGCCATATAATCCATTTCGCCGTGGTATCCGGCTTCCAGCCAGGCGGCGAGGCCAGCTTCGGCATCCGAGAGATCGGTATCGCTGATGCCGATCGCCCCGAAACCCAATTCGCGCCCCCACGCCCTGATGCGCGCGGCGAGCGCAGTCAACGCCGCATCGTCGAGCGCGCACGGTGCCGCGCCTTCGGCACGAGTCGAAGGCCTGTCGGATGCGGCGAGTTCCGGTAATCGGTTCATCGCACTATTTTACGAGAATGCCAGCCACGCCCAGCCATCCGCCTCACGACGCCATGCTGCCCGCCCCGCTCGCGGAGCGTGTGATCGCGCTCGCCGACGAAGCGGCGACCGAGGCGTTCGGCACCCGCTTCGCGCACGCGCTCGACGCGGCACGCACCGAACTCGCCCGCGCGCATGCGTTCGACGGGCTGCAGATCCAGCTGGTCGGCGATCTCGGCGCGGGCAAGACGTCCCTCGTCCGCGCGATCCTGCGTGGCCTCGGCCACACGGGGCGCGTGCGCAGCCCGACCTATACGCTCGTCGAGCCGTACGCGCTCGAACGCGACGATGGGGAACTCGAGGTCTATCACTTCGATCTGTATCGTTTCAACGATCCGGCCGAATGGTCCGACGCAGGCTTTCGCGAGTATTTCAATTCCAGCGCGATCTGCCTCGTCGAATGGCCGCAACAGGCGGGCACGCTGCTCGGCGTACCCGATCTGGTTTTCTCGCTCGACGTGGATGGCGACGGCCGCGTCCTCACCGTCCGGGCGTACAGCGCTTCAGGAAAGGCATGTCTCGAAAGATGTTGATCAAACCGTTCCGCTCGATCGAATCGGCGGCCACCGCGACGCACAACTGGCGGCGCCGCCAGATCCTGCGCGCGGGCGCGTCGACGCTGGTGCTCGGTCTCGTCGCACCGCGCATCGCGCACGCGTCGTCGGTGCTCGGCGTGCGCGTGTGGCCGGCGCGCGATTACACGCGCGTCACGATCGAATCCGACCAGCCGCTGCAAAATAGCCAACAGCTGCTGCAGGGTCCCGACCGTCTCGTGGTCGACCTGACCGGCCTCGACCTCGACCAGGCGCTGCGCGACCTCGTGTCGAAGATCGCGCCGAACGATCCGCAGATCCAGTCGGTGCGCGTGGGCCAGTATCAGCCGCACGTCGTGCGGATGGTGTTCGACCTGAAAGGTTCGGTGAAGCCGCAGGTGTTCACGCTGCCGCCAGTCGGCACCTACAAGTACCGGCTCGTGTTCGACCTGTATCCGGCCGTCGCGCCCGATCCGCTGTCCGACCTGATCGCGCAGACGGAACGCAAGGAACAGGCGCTCAACGACACCGCGCGCGCGCAGCAGATGCAGCCGCCGACCACGCTGGCCGGCCCGGGTACCCCGCCGCCCGCAGCGGGCGACAACAGCGACGCGTTCTTCCAGCGCTTCGCGCAGAACACGCCGCACACGCCGCCCGCCACCCCGTCGGCGCCCACGAAGCCGGCCGTCAAGCCGCCGCCCGTCATCGCGCGCCGCGACGACAGCGACGACGATGGCGACACCTACAAGTTCACCGCGCCGAAATCCGGCAAGGGCGGCACCGTGCGCCTGCTGACGGTGGCGATCGACCCGGGCCACGGCGGCGAGGATCCGGGCGCGATCGGCGGCGGCGGTACGTACGAGAAGCACATCGCGCTCGACATCGCGAAGAAGCTGCGCGCGAAGATCGACGGCGCGCCGAACATGCGCGCGATGATGACGCGCGACGCCGACTTCTTCGTGCCGCTGAACGTGCGCGTGCAGAAGGCGCGCCGCGTCGGCGCCGACCTGTTCGTGTCGATCCATGCCGACGCCTTCACGACGCCGTCCGCGCGCGGCTCGTCGGTGTTCGCGCTGTCCGACCACGGCGCGACGAGCGCCGCGGCGCGCTGGATGGCGAACAAGGAAAATTCGTCCGACCTGATCGGCGGCATCAACATCAAGACGGCGGACGCGGCCGTGAACCGCGCGCTGTTCGACATGTCGACGACCGCGCAGATCCGCGACTCGCTGCGCTACGGCAACTACGTGCTGAAGGAAGTCGGCGGCATCAACAAGCTGCACAAGGGCTCGGTCGAGCAGGCCGGGTTCGCGGTGCTGAAGGCGCCCGACATTCCGTCGATCCTCGTTGAAACGGCCTTCATCAGCAACCCGGAAGAAGAGAGCCGGCTGAACGACGACGGCTATCGCGACCAGATGGCCGACGCGATCTTCCGCGGCATCAAGCGCTATTTCGCCGCGAATCCGCCGCTCGCGAAGAGCCGGATGGCCTGACGGCCGTACCCGGCCACCCCGCCCCGCCGCCGGCACGCAGTGCGTGCCGGCGCGTCACGACGCCGCGACGCGGCGCACCAGTTTCCCGCCGAACACGTTCACCGCGAGTCCGCCCATCACGAGCGCCGTGCCGATCAGTTGTGCGCGCGTCAAATGCTCGTCGAGCAGCAGCGCCGACGACGCGAGACCGACGATCGGCACCAGCAGCGAGAACTGTGCGACCTGCGCGGCCGGATAGCGCGACAGCAGGCGGCTCCATAGCCCGTAGCCGAGCAGCGTCGCGACGAACGCGAGATAGACGACGGCGAAGATCGACGCGCCGTTCAGCCCGGCGAGCGCGGTCGCGATCCGCTGCGGCCCTTCGAACCACAGCGACAGCAGGAAGAACGGCACGGGCGGCACGAGGCTGGCCCACACGACGAGCGACACGAGGTTCGCACGGCCGACCTTCTTCGTGACGATGTTGCCGAACGCCCACATCGCGGCCGAGCAGATCGTCAGCAGGAAGCCCGCGAGCGTCATCGCGCGGCCGCCCTGCGCCGCGATCACGACGAGCCCGCCCGCGGCGATCGCAAGACCGAGCAGGTTCTGCACGCGCAGCCGCTCGCCGAGGAACAGCATCGCGAACACGAGCGTGAAGAATGCCTGCGACTGCAGCACGAGCGACGCGAGGCCGGCCGGCATGCCGACGTACATGCCGGTGAACAGGAACACGAACTGGCCGAGCTGGATCGTCGCGCCGTACAGCACCAGCAGGCGCCACGGAATCTGCGGCCGGCGCACGAAGAACACCGCGGGCACGGCCGCGAGCGTGAAGCGCAGCGCACCGAGCAGCATCGGCGGCATGCCGTGCAGGCCGACCTTGATCACGACGAAGTTCACGCCCCACGCCAGGATCACGACCAGCGCAAGCAGCAAGTCCTTCGGGGCCATCATCGGCGTCTCCTCGATTGTCGGATGTTTTCTGAAGCCGGTCAGTCTACCGGGTTTCGCCGCCCGGCCCGATACCCGCGCGAGGGGCATGGAATCGGCGGCGGGCGCAGCGGCTTGTGCAGCGCAGCGGCTTGCGCGACGCGATGAATGCCGCACGACGCGTGCCTGCCGCGGCCGCATCGCGCCACGCGTCTTTCGCGTTCGCCGTCACGCGCGCCGCCAGTACAATGACCGACAATCCAGCCGTTCCCCACGAGGCCACCATGACCGACTCGATCAAAGCCCTGCTGAAGCCGCACGTGCGCGACATCGGCAACCTGCAGGTGCGCCGCACGCTGCCCGCACTCGCCGCGCGCCTCGTCGGCCCGTTCATTTTCTTCGATCACATGGGGCCCGCCACGCTGCCACCCGGCACGGGGCTCGACGTGCGCCCGCATCCGCATATCGGCCTCGCCACCGTCACCTACCTGTTCGACGGCGCGATCCTGCACCGCGACAGCCTCGGCTCGCTGCAGGAGATCGTGCCGGGTGACGTGAACTGGATGACGGCCGGCCGCGGCATCGTCCACTCCGAGCGCACGCCCGACGCGCAGCGCGAAAACGGCCACACCGTGCACGGGATCCAGACCTGGGTCGCGCTGCCGCAGGCGCACGAGACGACCGAGCCGTCGTTCGAGCATCATGCGGCCGACACGCTGCCGAAGCGCGACGAGGACGGCGTCGCGCTGACGGTGATCGCCGGCGATGCGTTCGGGCTGCGCTCGCCGGTCACGACGTTCTCGCGCACGCTTTATGTCGCGGCCGAATTCGCGGCCGGCGGCCGTCTCGCACTCGACGCGTCGCACGAGGAGCGCGCGGTCTACGTGGTCGACGGCGAGCTCGCGATCGACGGCACGCCGGTGCCGGCCGAGCAGATGGCCGTGCTCGCGCCCGGCGTCGCGGTCACGCTGACGAGCGCCGGCGGCGCGCGCGCGATGCTGCTCGGCGGCGACAAGATCGACGGCGAGCGCTTCATCGAATGGAATTTCGTCGCCAGCAGCCGCGAAGCGATCGAGCGCGCGAAAGAAGCCTGGACGCGCCAGGAAATGGGCAAAGTGCCGGGCGAAACGGAGTGGATTCCGCTGCCCGAGTCGAAGCCGCGTTGAAAAAGGGGCGCGCCGCCCCCATCCTGACGACATTCGAACCGAAGAGAACGCCATGGACACCACGCTTGCCACATTCGAGAAAGACGTCATCGAGGCGTCGCTGGACGCACCCGTGCTGGTCGACTTCTGGGCGCCGTGGTGCGGCCCCTGCAAGACGCTCGGCCCGCTGCTGGAAAAGCTCGAAGGCGACTACGAAGGCCGCTGGAAGCTCGTGAAGGTCAACGTCGACGAGAACCAGGAACTCGCCGCGCACTTCCAGACGCGCAGCATCCCGCACGTGATCGCGTTCGCCGACGGGCGCCCGGTCGACCAGTTCGTCGGCGTGCTGCCCGAAGGCCAGCTGCGCGCGTTCCTCGACCGGCTGCTGCCGGCGCCCGAGGAAGCCGAACGGCGTGCCGCGCAGTATGCGATGGCCGAGGCGCGCTACGACGACGCACTCACGCACCTCGAGGCGGCGCTCGCGCTGAACCCGGGCTTCGACGACGCACGCCTCGATTTGATCGAACTGCTGCTCGCGAACAACCAGGTCGACGCCGCGCGTGACGAGGCCGAGCGCCTGTCGCCGCAGACCGTGCAGAACGGCGATCCGCGCTACCAGGCGATCAAGACCCGTTTCGACGCGCTCGATGCCACGGCCGACCTGCCGCCGACCGATGCGCTCGAAGCGCGCATCGCGGCGAACCCGGCCGACCTCGACGCGCGCTTCGACCTCGCGCAGAGCCTGATCGCGCGGCGCGCGTACGAAGGCGCGGTGGAACAATTGCTGGAAATCGTCACGCGCGACCGCGCGTACGGCGACGATCTCGGCCGCCGCACGCTGATCTCGGTGTTCGAGCTGGCCGGCGATCGCCCCGACCTCGTCGCGGGGTGGCGACGCAAACTGAGCATGGCGCTCAACTGAACTGACGTGGCACCGGCCGGGCTGCAACGGCCCGGCTGCCGGATCACCACGCGCCGCAGCATTCCTCGACGACCGCGGTGTACAGCGGCTCAGCCGGCGGCCTGCGCCGCGATCGCGCGCAGCGCATGCGCGGCGGCCGCGAAGCCGAAGCTCGCGGTCACGCACACGCTCGAACCGAACCCTGCGCAGTTGAGCCCCGCGACGTGCGCGGCCGCGGACGGCTCGGCGCCGTCCTCGAGGTCGCAGGCGGCCGCTTCCGGATAGATCAGCGGCTCGTCCGAATACACGGCGCTGACCTTGAAACGCGCCTTCGGCCCGCGCGGAAAACCGTGCTGCTTGCGCAATTGCGCGCGCACTTTCGACAGCAGTGGATCCTGGATCGTCAGCGCGAGATCGTCGATCCGGATGCGCGTCGGGTCGAGCTGGCCGCCCGCCCCGCCAACCACGACGAGCGGCTGGCGCTTCGCGACGCACCACGCGATCAGCGCGACCTTCGTGCGCACGCTGTCGATCGCGTCGATCACGTAGTCGAAGCCGCCACCGAGCAGCGCGTCGAAGTTGTCGGGCTCGACGAAATCCTCGATCCGGTTCACGCGGCACGCGGGATCGATCAGCGCGATCCGCTCGGCCATCGCGTCGACCTTCGGCTTGCCGTAATTGCCGTCGAGCGCGTGGATCTGCCGGTTCGTATTGCTTTCGGCGACATTGTCGAGGTCGATCAGCGTCAGCGTGCCGACCGCATTGCGCGCGAGCGCCTCGGCCACCCACGACCCGACGCCGCCGATTCCGATCACCGCGACGTGCGCGCGCTCGAACGCGGCGGCGGCCGGCGCGCCGTACAGGCGCGCCACGCCGCCGAAACGCCGCGCGCGATCCACGTCAAGCTGGATTTCCGGGGTCGGGGTAAGATCAGAGGAACTGGGCGGGGCAGCGTCGGCGACGGACATGGCAGCAAGGAAAACGTAAGTCGTGCAGCCCTCTATTTTGCCTGAACTCCTCGCTCGCAAGCGCCACTGTGCACGCACGTTTCATGCGCGTTGGCTACAATGGTTCCAGATTGAAGCGTTTGCATAACATGACGACTCTCGCCGATCTCCGCATCAATTACTCACGTGCTTCGCTCGACGAAGCCGACGTCGCCCACGACCCCTTCGCCCAGTTCGACCGCTGGTTCAAGGAGGCGCTCGCCGCCAAGCTGCCCGAGCCGAACACGATGACGCTCGCGACGGTAGGCGACGACGGCCGGCCGTCGGCACGCATCGTGCTCATCAAGGGCGTCGACGAACGCGGGTTCGTCTTCTTTACCAATTACGAAAGCCGCAAGGGGCGCGATCTTGCCGCGCACCCGCAGGCCGCGCTGCTGTTCTACTGGATCGAGCTCGAGCGCCAGGTGCGCATCGAAGGCCGGATCGAGAAAACCAGCGCGGAAGAAAGCGACCGCTATTTCGCGTCGCGCCCGCTCGGCTCGCGCATCGGCGCCTGGGCGTCGGAGCAGAGCGCGGTGATCGACAGCCGCGCGACGCTCGAAGCGCAGGAAAAGGCCGTCAGCGAACGCTACGGCGACAACCCGCCGCGCCCGCCTCACTGGGGCGGCTACCGCCTCGTGCCCGACTCGATCGAGTTCTGGCAGGGCCGCCCGTCGCGGCTGCACGACCGCCTGCTCTACACGCGCGACGCCGGTACGTCGCACGGCTGGTCGATTTCGCGCCTGTCGCCTTAAGCGCGGCGCCGGCGCACGCCGGTCGTGTCTCGTGTTGCATCCGGGCGCCCGCCTCGCAAGCGGCGGGCGCCGGTCAAGATACTTGGCTGTATTCGATTCAACGAACAAACGGAGAATCCAAATGTTCTGGGAAAAGAAGCTGGCACAGTGGGCGGACGAAGTACGGGCGAAAGCGAACATACCGGCGCGCCTCGTGCTGTGGAACGGCGATCAACTCGATTTCGGCACCTTCAGCGCGCCGCAGGTCACGCTGAAGGTCAACAGCGCGTCGGCGTTGCCGCTCCTGCTCGAACCGAGCCTCGACAATCTCGGCGAGGCGTACGTGAAGGGCAAGATCGACATCGAGGGCAAGCTGTCGGACATCATCAACATCGGCTACTCGCTCGCGCGCAGCACGGTGACGAGCGCGAGCAAGCTGGCGCGCGTGAAGCGCTACTTCAATCACTCGAAGAGCACCGACAAGAAGGCGATCCAGTATCACTACGACGTCTCGAACGAGTTCTACAAGCTGTGGCTCGACGAGAACATGGTGTACTCGTGCGCGTACTTCGAGAACGGCGACGAGGATCTCGCCACCGCGCAGATCAAGAAGATCGACCACATCCTCACCAAGATCCGGCTTCAGCCCGGCCAGCGCCTGCTCGACATCGGCTGCGGCTGGGGCGCGCTCGTGCTGCGCGCCGCGCAGAAGTTCGGCGCGCAGTGCCTCGGCGTCACGCTGTCGCAGAACCAGTTCGACCTGGCAACCGCGCGCGTGAAGGCCGCCGGGCTGGAAGACAGGATCGAGATCCGGCTGCAGGACTACCGCGAGATCGACGGCCAGTTCGACCGCATCACGAGCGTCGGGATGTTCGAGCACGTCGGGCGCAAGAACCTGCCGCTCTATTTCTCGCGCATCCACGACCTGCTCGCCGACGACGGCATCGCGATGAACCACGGCATCACGTCCACCGACGCGGAAAGCGGCGAGACGGCGCTCGGCGGCGGCGAGTTCATCGACCGCTACGTGTTCCCGGACGGCGAACTGCCGCACATCAGCCTCGCGCTGGAAGCCGCACAGCGCGGCGGCCTCGAAGCGATTGACGTCGAAAGCCTGCGGCGGCACTATGCGCGCACGCTCGATATCTGGACGGAAAACTTCGAGGCGAAGGCCGACGCCGCGCGACAACTCGTCGACGACGAAAAATTCCGTATCTGGCGCGTGTATCTCGCCGGCTGCGCGTATGCATTCGAGCACGACGACGTGTCGATCTTCCAGATCGTGTGCCGCAAGGCCGGGCAGAGCGCGAAAACGCTGCCGTGGTCGCGGCGCTATATGTACGAACACGCGCTGCCGCGCTAGGCGGCGCTTCACGCTGGGCATGCATGGGTGACGGCAGGACGCGGCGCAAGGCGCCGCCGGAACGACGAGAGCACGACGATGCGGACGCGCCGCACGCCGACGGGCAATTCGACCTGTTCGGCGTGCCGGCCGACACTGCACGCGCGTCGCCCGACAACGATGGCCCGCCTGCCGATTCAGACGGACAGGTGAACCCGGACGCGCCTGACGACGCGCAGCCGGTACCGCGCATCCGCACCCACCCCCGTTCTTCCGACGAAACACCGCCCGCCGCTTCCGGCCTGCTGTGGGACGAGCCGTCCCCGCCCGCTGAGCCGCCGAAGAAAGGCCGGCGCCGGCGCGGCGTGCTGCCCGCGCCGATCGCGCCGGATGTGGCCGACGCAGCGGCCGGCCTGCCGCCGAACGTCCGGCTCGGCACGTCGTCGTGGACCTTCCCGGGCTGGGACGGCATCGTCTACGACGGCGATTTTGCTCAGACGAAACTCTCGCGCGAAGGGCTCGAAGCGTACGGCGCGCATCCGCTGCTGAAGAGCGTGAGCCTCGACCGGTCGTTCTACGGCCCGCTGTCGGTGGCCGACTACCTGCGCTACGCGCAGCAGGTGCCCGACGATTTCCGCTTCGTCGTGAAGGCGCCGGCTTCCGTGACCGACGCGGTGATCCGCGGCCGGCGCGGCGAACCGTCGGGACCGAACCCGACCTTCCTCGACGCGGATCTCGCCACCCGGGAATTCGTGCAGCCGTGCGTCGAAGGGCTCGGCCGGAAAGCCGGCGTGCTCGTGTTCCAGTTCTCGCCACTGCCCGACCCGTTGCTCGCGCAGCCGGCCGAACTGATCGACCGGCTCGCCGCGTTCTTCGCGGCGCTGCCGCCGCTGCCGCCGGAAGCCGACTGCACCCGCTACGCGATCGAGATTCGCGACGCGAGCCTGCTCACGCCGCGCTTCATCCGCGCGCTCGCCGCGCTCGGCGTGCGCTACTGCGTCGGCCTGCACGCGCGGATGCCCGACCCGCTGCGCCAGGCGGCCGCGCTCGCGCTGCTCGACGGCGACGCGCCGGGCCCGCTAATCGTGCGCTGGAGCCTGCACGGCGGCTTCAAGTATGAACAGGCGAAAGCGAAGTACGAGCCGTTCGACAAGCTCGTCGACGAGGATCCGGCCACGCGCTCGGCGCTCGCCGAACTGGCCGCGCGCTATGCGCTGGCCGGGCAGCCGGTGATCATCACGATCAACAACAAGGCGGAAGGCTCCGCGCCGCTGTCGTGCATCGCGCTTGCGCGCGAGATCGCCGCCGCGTGCGCGCAGTGGCGCAACGAGGCGGCTTGATACCCGCCTGATACCGGCTCGCGCCGGACGTGGTCGCGCTTACGCGCCGCGCAGCGACTTCAGGCGGTGCGAGAACTTCTGACGGAATTTCGCGAGCTTCGGCCCGATCACGACCGAGCAGTAGCCCTGCCCCGGGTTACGCGCATAGTAGTTCTGGTGATAATCCTCGGCCGGCCAGTAGTTGTCGTCGAGCGGCGCGACCTGCGTGACGATCGGCTGCCCGAACACCTGCTCGCGCTCCAGTTCGCGGATCACGTCGAGCGCCGTGTCGCGCTGTGCGTCCGAATGGGTGAACACGACCGAACGGTACTGCGTGCCGACGTCGTTGCCTTGCCGGTTCAACTGGGTCGGATCGTGCGTCGCGAAGAAGATCTCGAGGATCTCGCGATAGCCGATGCGTGCCGGATCGAACGTCACGTTGACGACTTCCGCGTGGCCCGTATCGCCCTCGCAGATGTCGCGATAGCCGGGATTGCGCGTATGGCCGCCCGCGTAGCCCGACTGGACGGCCGTCACGCCGTCGACGTCGAGAAACACCGCCTCCGTGCACCAGAAACACCCGCCTCCCAATGTCGCCGTTTCAAGCATCTCGTTCACCATGAAATCAGTCCCTCGTTGATGTCGGTAGCCGGCGCGCATCTGCCGGCGCCACCGTTCCGTCTCGCCGCTGCCCACCCGCGTGCGGGTCGCAACGGCACTTCGGCAAGTATCTCACTCGCGCGCGAACCTGACAGAGCGCACAGGTGCCGCGCGCGACCGGCCGCCCGTTTTCTCGACTACACTTAGGCACGCGCGAGCGCGGCGGCAAACCTGCTGTCTCGCGCAACGCACCCGATGCATGCCCGACCCTGATGCAAACATCATCTGCCGGAACATCGCTATGCATGCCTTAACAGACATCACCCGCGTCACTCGCCCGGACGTCGCCGCGTCGCGGGCCGCGGCTTCGATCGCATCACCCCCTTGCCGCGCATCCGCCTCGCTCCGCGTTCGGCGATCCGGCACACCGCGTCTTTCCGCTTTCACGATCTGATGCACGGCGTCGCACGCTCACCGACGCGTGCATCCGCCTGCCGATCGCTCCCGCCGGCGTGATGCGCGCCGTGCGGCAACCCGGATTCGCACGCCCACGACGAACGGCCGTGCGACCACGATCCGACACCATCGAGAGGGCATCACCATGAGCATGCGGCCTGACCCGACTTTTCACGCTTCGCCGGAACTTGCGATGCAGGCGCCGCCCGAAGCGTTTGCCTATACGTTGTTGCTGAGCCCCGATTTTTCCAGACCCGACGCGCTCGCCGTGATCGACGTGAAGCCCGGCTCGTCGACCTACGGAAAAATCGTGCACACGGTGACGATGCCGAACACCGGCGACGAGTTTCACCACTTCGGCTGGAATGCCTGTTCGTCGTCGCTGTCGCCGCTGACCGGCCATGCGTTCCTCGAACGCCGCTTCCTGATCATCCCCGGCCTGCGCTCGTCGCGCATCTACGTGATCGACACGAAGCCGCACCCGACGCAGGCGCGCATCCACAAGATCATCGAGCCCGACGAGGTCTTCTCGAAGACCGGCTATTCGCGGCCGCACACCGTTCATTGCGGGCCCGAGGGCATCTACGTGAGCACGCTCGGCGGCGCGGGCAAGGACGGCACCGACGGCGCGCCCGGCATCTTCATCATGGATTGCGAGACCTTCGACGTGCTCGGCCGCTGGGAGATCGATCGCGGCCCGCAGGACAAGCACTACGACTTCTGGTGGAACCTGCCGCGCGACTACATGGTGTCGAGCGAATGGGCGCTGCCGCCGCAATTCGAGAACGGGATCGTGCCCGAGGACCTGCTCGCGAACAAATACGGGCACCGGCTGCATTTCTGGGACCTGCGCGCGCGTCGCAACGTGCAGACGATCGATCTCGGCGCGCAGCACCAGATGGCGCTCGAAGTGCGGCCCGCGCACGACCCGGCGCGCGAATACGGGTTCGTCGGCGTCGTGGTCGACACGACCAATCTCGAAGGCTCGATCTGGACGTGGTGGCGCGAAGGCGGCAAGTTCCATGTGAAGAAAACCGCGACGATCCCCGCCGAGCCGGCCGCGGCCGACGAACTGCCGCCGCTGCTCAAGGGATTCGGCGCGGTGCCGCCGCTCGTGACCGACATCGACCTGTCGCTCGACGATCGCTTCCTCTACGTGTCCTGCTGGGGCACCGGCGAGATGCGCCAGTACGACGTGTCGGACCCGCACAACCCGGTGCTCGCGGGGTCGGTCCGCATCGGCGGCATCGCGCGCCGTGCGCCGCACTCGAACGGCCGCACGTTCGCCGGCGGCCCGCAGATGGTCGAGATCAGCCGCGACGGAAAACGCGTGTACTGGACCAACTCGCTCTATTCGACGTGGGACGACCAGTTCTATCCGGACGGCGTGCCGGGCGCACAGGTGCTCGCGCACGTGGGGCCGGAAGGCGGGCTGACGCTCGCCGACGATTACTGGGTCGAGTTCCCCGACGGCTATCGCGCGCACCAGATCCGGCTCGAAGGCGGCGACTGCTCGACCGACTCGTTCTGCTATCCGTCGGTCAAGCGTTGAACACCGGCTTGCACGCCCCGTTCGCGCTGTGGGCGGCCGTGCTCGCGAGCGGGGTGTATCACGGGCTCAACCCCGCGATGGGCTGGCCGCTCGCGGTGTCGAACGCGCTGATGACGCGCCGCGGCGGCGCGCTCGTCGCGGCGCTCGGCTATCTGGCGCTCGGCCATGCGCTTGCGGTCTTCGCGGTGATGCTGCCGTTCGGGCTGCTCGCCGCGCTGCTCGCGTGGCAAACGGCGATCCGGATCGGCGCGAGCGCGCTCGTGATCGGCTTCGGCGCCGTGCTGCTGATCCGGCGCCGGCATCCGCGGGCGCTTGCGCGGATTCCGCCCGCGCGGCTCGGCCTGTGGTCGTTCGCGGTCGCGATCGCGCATGGCGCGGGGCTGATGCTGGTACCGATCTACCTGGGGCTGTGCGGGCTCGACCGGGACGCCGGCCATCGCGCGGCGGCCACGCTCGTCGATGCGCATCTCGGGATGGCGCTCGTCGTCGCGGCCGTGCATGCCATCGCGATGATCGGCGCCGGCGGCGGGCTCGCGTGGCTCGTGTACCGCTATCTCGGGCTGAAGTTCGTATCGCGGAGCTGGTTCAATCTCGACGCGGTGTGGGCGTCGAGCCTGATCGTGACGGGCGCGTTGTCGCTCGGTCTGGCGGCGGCGCGATAGTGCGGGGAGACCTGCGGCCGAGGTCGAGCACGGGTGCCGGGCGGCGCGGCGGCCCCGCACGAACGACACGACAGGACGGCCGTGCCGGCAACGTGCCATTGCGCATCCGTCGGCGCGCCGCAGTGTTCGCTACGTCACCCTGCCCCCGCAATGCGCCGTCCGGCCGGGCCCGGCGGCCCCGATTCCGCTAAAATCGCGCCATGCGCACCCCTTCCTCCTCGACCGCCTTGTCGCCTTTCGTCCGCCGTGCCCGCCCTGCCCGCGTCGCGCCGCGCCCGCCCGTCTCGTTCCGGATGGCCGCGCGATGAGCCACGCCAATCCTCCGGATTTCGACTCGGCCGCCTTCCGGCAAGCACTCGGCCAGTTCGCCACGGGCGTGACGGTGATCACGACGCGCGCACCGTCCGGCCAGCTGATCGGCATCACCGCCAGCTCGTTCAACTCCGTGTCGCTCGATCCGCCGCTCGTGCTGTGGAGCCTCGCGCACAAATCGGCGTCGACGCCCGTGTTCCGCGGCAACAGCCATTACGTGGTGAACGTGCTCGCGGCATCGCAGCTCGACCTGTGCAAGCGCTTCTCGACCTACAAGGGCGATCGCTTCGAAGGAATCGCGCATGCGGCCGGCAACTCTGGGATGCCCGTGCTCGACGGCGCGCTCGCGTGGTTCGAATGCCACAACCGCAGCCGCTACGACGAAGGCGACCACGTGATCTTCGTCGGTGAAGTGGAGCGCTGCGGCGTGCGCGCGGAATCCGACACGGCACCGCCGCTCGTGTTCCACGGCGGCGGCTTCCACGGCCTTACACCGCTTTGATCGCCCCCGTGCGCGCCAGCCCGACCGGCGCGCCGGCTTCATCCTTCAGCGTCTGCAGCACGATGTTCGAACGGATGTCCATCACGCCCGGCGCCTTGTAGAGCCGGTTCAGCACGAAATCCGAATAGTGCTTGAGGTTGTGCGCGAGCACGCGCAGCAGATAGTGGCTTTCGCCCGTCACGACGAACGCGCCGACCACCTCCGGCCATTCGCGCAGCGCTTCCGCGAAGCGCTCGTGCCATTGATTCTCTTCGTTGCGCATCGACACCTGAACGAACGCCTCGAGCTCGAAGCCGAGCTTCTCGCGGCTCAGGCACGCGCGATAGTGCTCGATCACGCCCTGCTCCTCGAGCAGGCGCATGCGGCGCAGACAGGCGGATGGCGAAAGCGAAATCCGTTCCGCCAGGTCGAGATTGCTGATTCTGCCCTCTTCCTGCAGTACCGCCAGAATCCGGCAGTCGGTGGCATCGAGCGTGATCGCGTGCATTTTTGGTCCCCGTTTTCCCTCTGAGTCGAATTATCTGCCAATCGGGCGGATTGTCCATGTTTATTTCGCAAGCACTTTCTACGAGCGTCCACCTATCATTCGAAGGACCGACTCACCGAATCGTCATGCCATGGACACCCTCTGGGACATCTCGCCGCCTGTCAGCCCCGCCACCCCCGTATGGCCGGGCGATACGCCGGTTTCCGTCGAACGCGTGTGGCGGATGGAGGCCGGCTCGCCGGTCAACGTCGCGCGCCTGACGCTGTCGCCGCACACGGGCGCGCACTGCGACGCGCCGCTGCACTACGACGCCGACGGCGCGCCGATCGGCGCCGTGCCCCTCGACACCTACCTCGGCCCGTGCCGCGTAATCCATTGCATCGGCGCATCGCCGGTCGTGCAGCCGGCCGACGTCGCGGCCGCGCTCGACGGCGTACCGCCTCGCGTGCTGCTGCGCACCTGTGCGCGCGCCAGCGTCGACGAGTGGGACAGCCACTTCTGCGCGGTCGCGCCGGAGACCGTCGACCTGCTCGCCGCGCACGGCGTGAAACTGATCGGCATCGACACGCCGTCGCTCGACCCGCAGGAATCGAAGACGATGGATTCGCATCGCCGCGTGCGCGCGCACCGGATGGCAATCCTCGAAGGCATCGTGCTCGACGATGTGCCGCCCGGCGACTACGAACTGATCGCACTGCCGCTGAAATTCGCGACGCTCGACGCGAGCCCCGTGCGCGCGGTGCTGCGCGCGCTGCCCGCGCGCGCCGCCTGATTACCCCGACCTACGACCTCACATCATGATGATCAAGACCCGTGAAGACGCGCTCGCGCTCGACCGCGACGATGCGCTCGCCCCGCTGCGCGACCAGTTCTCCCTGCCCGACGGCGTGATCTACCTCGACGGCAACTCGCTCGGCGCGCAGCCGCGCGCATCGGCCGCCCGCGCGCTGCAGGTGATCGACGCCGAATGGGGCGAAGGCCTGATCCGCAGCTGGAACACGGCCGGCTGGTTCGCGCTGCCGCGCCGTCTCGGCGACAAGCTCGCGACACTGATCGGCGGCGCGCCCGGCGAGACGGTCGTGACCGATACGATCTCGATCAACCTGTTCAAGCTGCTGTCGGCGATGGTGCGCCACCAGGCCGAGCGCGCGCCCGAACGCCGCGTGATCGTGTCGGAGCGCTCGAACTTCCCGACCGACCTGTATATCGCGCAGGGGCTGATCGAGCAGCTCGGCGGCGACTACGAACTGCGCCTGATCGACGACCCGGCCGACCTGCCCGGCGCGCTCGGCGCGGACACGGCCGTCGCAATGATCACGCACGTGAACTACCGCACCGGCTACATGCACGACATGCCGGCCGTCACGCAACTCGTGCACGACGCCGGCGGGCTGATGCTGTGGGATCTCGCGCACTCGGCCGGCGCGGTGCCGGTCGACCTGAACGGCGCACGCGCGGACGGCGCGGTCGGCTGCACGTACAAGTACCTGAACGGCGGCCCCGGTTCGCCCGCCTTCGTGTGGGTGCCGCATCGTCATCACGCGCACTTCTCGCAGCCGCTGTCCGGCTGGTGGGGCCACCGCGCACCGTTCGCGATGCAGCCGGGCTTCGCGCCCGATCCGGGCATCGCACGCTTCCTGTGCGGCACGCAGCCGATCGTGTCGATGTCGATGGTCGAATGCGGGCTCGACGTGTTCCTGCAGACCGACATGCACGCGATCCGCCGCAAGTCGCTCGCGCTGACCGATGCGTTCATCGCGCTCGTCGAAGCACGCTGCGCGGGCCTGTCGCTGAAGCTCGTCACGCCGCGCGCGCATCACCAGCGCGGCTCGCAGGCGAGCTTCGAGCATCCGCACGGCTACGAAGTGATGCAGGCGCTGATCGCGCGCGGCGTGATCGGCGACTACCGCGAGCCGTACGTGCTGCGCTTCGGTTTCACGCCGCTCTATACGCGCTTCGCCGACGTGTGGGATGCCGTCGAGACGCTGCGCGACATCCTCGCCACCGACGCGTGGAAGGCGCCCGAGTTCGCCGAGCGCGGCGCGGTGACCTGATCGGCCTTGCCCGGCGCGCGTGAGCCGCGCGCCGCGCCCCGTCATTCAAATCTGGAGAGAGTCGTGAATTCTGGTCATATGCAGCCACCCGGCGGCGACGCGCCGGCGGGCTGCCCGTTCTCGGGCGCACGCGCCGCGCATTCGGCACAAGCGGCCCCGGCCGCGCACGAAGCATCGCACGTGCCCGGCGATGCCGGCTGGCACAACGCGCAGCTCGATTTCTCGAAATCGATGAGCTACGGCGACTACCTGTCGCTGAATTCGATCCTCGACGCGCAGCATCCGCTGTCGCCCGATCACAACGAGATGCTGTTCATCATCCAGCATCAGACGAGCGAGCTGTGGATGAAGCTCGCGCTGTTCGAGCTGCGCGGCGCCCTCGACGCGGTGCGCACCGACGCGCTGCCGCCCGCGTTCAAGATGCTCGCACGCGTGTCGCGCATCCTCGAACAACTGGTGCAGGCGTGGAACGTGCTGTCGACGATGACGCCGTCCGAATATTCGGCGATGCGCCCGTATCTCGGGCAATCATCGGGTTTCCAGTCTTATCAGTACCGGCAACTCGAATTCCTGCTCGGCAACAAGAACGTGCAGATGCTGCAGCCGCATGCGCATCGGCCCGACATCCTCGAACAGGTGCGTGCGACGCTCGAGGCACCGTCGTTCTACGACGAAGTCGTGCGCCTGCTCGCGCGGCGCGGCTTCCCGATCGCGGCGGAGCGGCTCGAGCGCGACTGGACCCAGCCGACCCGGCACGACGAGACGGTCGAAGCCGCGTGGCTCGAGGTGTACCGTCACCCGCAGCAGCACTGGGAACTCTACGAGATGGCCGAGGAACTCGTCGATCTCGAGGATGCGTTCCGCCAGTGGCGCTTCCGTCACGTGACGACCGTCGAGCGCATCATCGGCTTCAAGCAGGGCACGGGCGGCACGAGCGGTGCGCCGTACCTGCGCAAGATGCTCGACGTCGTGCTGTTCCCCGAGCTCTGGCACGTGCGCACCACGCTGTAACGCACCACTCGCCCCCGGGCCCGCCCGCCGTCACGACGACGTGCGGGCCAGCTCCTCCCCTTCGCGCGGCTGCACGGCCGCGCGCGACAGTCGCGGGATATGCCGTCGCACGACGAGCAGCGCGACGCAGACAATCCCCATCGCGATCGCCAGCATCGTCAGATAGGCCGTGGCGCCGCCCGTGGTGATCACGATCGCGCCCGCGAACGCACTGAGGATCGCGCCGAGCCGGCCGAACGCGAGTGCGCTCGCGGTGCCCGTCGCGCGCACGGCCGTCGGGTAGATGTACGCACAGAGCGCGTACATCGTCGACTGCACCGCGTTGACGAACAGTCCGTGCAGGCCGAGCCCGACGATCAGCCAGCCCGTGTGGCGGCCCGCATCGACACCCATCAGCCACACCGCACTCGCCGCGCCGCCGATACTGCACAGCACGAGCGGCCAGCGCGACCCAGCGTGCGCGATCGTCCACGCGCACAACAGCGCACCGATCACGCCGCCGAGGTTGTACGCGGTGAGCCCCGTCCCCGCGACCGACACGCTCAGCCCGCTCGCCGCCAGCATCGTCGGCAGCCAACTGAACGCCGCATACACGGCAAGCAGGCACATGAAAAACGCGCACCACAACGCGATCGTGTCGCGCGCGTGGCCGCTCGCGAACAGCGCGCCGAAGCCGCCGCGGCCGCCTGCCGTGCGTGCGTCCCTCATGTCGGTGAAGGCGGTGCCCGGCGCGACGGACCGCTCCATCCGCGCGAGCAGCGCGCCGAGTTCCGGCCAGCGCGCGGGGCGCCGCGCGAGATAGCGCGGCGATTCGGGCAGCGCACGCACGAGCACGAAGCCGAGCACGAGCGGCAACGCGCCGCCCGCAAAGAACAGCCCGCGCCAGCCGTAGCGCGGCAGCACCTCGTGCGCGAACAGGCCGGCCAGCATCCCGCCGAGCGGCACGCAGACGATCGTCGCGGTCACCATCATCGTGCGACGCCGCGCAGGCGTGTATTCGGCCGTCATCGTCGTGGCCGTCGGCAGCGCGCCGCCAATCCCGAGGCCTGCTATGAAGCGCAGCACCGCGATCGCGGTGACGTCCGGTGCGAAACCGATCGCGCAGGTCGCGATGCCGAACAGGAACACGCTGCCGATCACGGCCTGGCGGCGGCCGAAGCGGTCAGCGACGATCCCCGCGCACGCACTGCCGATGCCCATCCCGATCAGCCCGGCCGCCACCGCCGGCGCGAACGCGCCACGCGTGATGCCCCATTCGCGGATCAGCACCGGAATCGCGAAGCCGATCAGCTGGCCGTCGAAGCCGTCGAGCACGATCGCGAGCGCGGCGAGCAGCACCACGCAGCGCTGCATCGTCGTGAACGGCCCGTCGTCGAGCGTCGCGCCGATGTCGACGGACGGTGGCGGCAATCCGTCGCGCGTGCTCATGCGACCTCCCGTGTACCGCGCTTACGCGGCAACATGCGCGAGCGGCGCGCGGCAAGACAACGGCATTCGATGGCGTTCATGGCGTCTCCATTTGCCCGGGCTGGCGCGGTAGCGCGTGCCCGGATCTCGTGCTGCGCAGGCGGCTGGTGTCGACGCATCGGCGCCGGCTCCGGTGTCTCGTCCAACCCGTTGCGATCGGGCGCCGTCGCCTGCGCGCGACGCGCTCGTCTCGTCGTGCGGCGCAAGCCGCGCCGCCAGCCTGATGCTCAGTTCATCCGTGCGTCGATCAGCCGGACCAGCGCAAGCAGCGTCTCGGCGTGCGGTACCGCGACACCCGCTTCGCGCGCGGCCGCGACGACCTTGCCGCTGATCGCTTCGATTTCCGTGCGGCGGCCCGCGAGCACGTCCTGCAACATCGACGGGCGATGGCCGCGATGCGCGCCGATCGCATGCTCGACGTTGTGCGCGATACGTTCGCCGTCGACCGCGATGCCCTTCGCGTGGGCGACGCCGGCCACCTCGGCCGCGATTGCGAGCGCGAGTCGCGGCCCGTCGTGATGATTGCCGAGCTGGTCGACCGTGCAGCCCGTCGCCGCGCACAGCGTGTTGAGCGCCGCATTGAATGCGACCTTCTCCCAGATCGCGGCCCATACGTCGGTGTCCAGCGTGCACGCGAGCCCCGCGCGCGACAGCGTTTCGGCCGCCGTCGCCGCGAACGGGCGCGCCGCGCCGTCGGCCGTCATCATGCGGATCGTGCCCGCGCCGTGCGAGCGCACGTGCGCCGGCCCCGCGGCGTCGGCCGGCCACGTCGTCACGCCGACCAGGATGCGTTCGAGCGGCACGAACGCATTCAGCGTCTCGACGTTGCCGAGCCCGTTCTGCAGCGTCAGCACGTGCGTGTCCTGCTCAAGCAGCGCGCGCACGCCGTCGAGTGCGGTACGCGTATGCAGCGATTTCGTGAAGACGATCAGCAAGTCGAACGATGCATCGGACGATGCGGCCGCATCCGCATTCGCCACTTCCGGCCGCACGGCCTGCAACGTACGGATGCGTCGTTCACCACGATCGTCGTCGATGCGCAGTCCGTCACGGCGAATCGCATCGAGGTGCGCGTCGTTCACGTCGATCAGCGTGACTGCCTCGCCGCTTTCGGCCAGCCGCCCGCCGAACAGCGAGCCCATCGCGCCGGCGCCCAGAATCGCAATCCTCATCGTCGTCGGCCTCGTCAGAACGGATAGTGGCGCGGTGCGGTCTGCACCGTGATCCAGCGCAGGTCCGTGAACGCCGCGATGCCTGCGTTGCCACCGAAGTGACCGAAGCCGCTGTCCTTCACGCCGCCGAACGGCATCTGCGCCTCGTCGTGCACGGTCGGGCCGTTCACGTGGCAGATGCCCGATTCGATGCGGGCCGCGACGCGCATCGCACGCGCGACGTCGCGGCTGAACACGGCCGACGACAACCCGAACGCGTTGTCGTTCGCGCAACGGATCGCGGCATCCTCGCCGTCGGCGCGCACGATACCCTTCACCGGGCCGAACGACTCCTCGGCATAGATGCGCATCGCCGGCGTCACGTGGTCGAGCAGCGTGGCCGGGAACAGCGTGCTGTCGGCCTTGCCGCCGCACACGAGCGTCGCGCCGTGCGCGAGCGCATCGTCGATCAGCGCGTTGCAGCGCTCGACGGCCTTCGTGTCGATCAGCGAACCGAGTACGACGGGCCCTTGGCGAGGATCGCCGAGCGGCAGCGACGCGGCCTTGTCGGCGAGCTTCGCGACGAACGCATCGGCGATCGATGCGTCGACGACGATGCGTTCGGTCGACATGCAGATCTGCCCGGAATTCGCGAACGCGCCGAACGCGGCCGCCGCCACTGCGGCGTCGAGGTCGGCGTCGTCGAGCACGACGAACGGCGCCTTGCCGCCGAGCTCCAGCACCGACGGTTTCAGGTGACGCGCGCAAGCTTCGGCGACGATCCTGCCGACACGCGTCGATCCCGTGAAATTCACGCGGCGCACGGCCGGATGCGCGATCAATGCATCGACGATCGTGCCTGCATCCTCTGGCGCGTTCGTCACGAAATTGACGACACCCGGCGGCAGCCCGGCTTCCTGCAACGCCTCGACGATCAGACCGTGCGTGACGGGACACAGCTCCGAGCCCTTCAGCACGACCGTGTTGCCGCACGCAAGCGGCAGCGCGAGCGCGCGCGTCGCGAGGATCACCGGCGCATTCCACGGGGCGATGCCGAGCACGACGCCGGCCGGCTGCCGCACGCCCATCGCGAGCGAACCGGGCACGTCGGACGGGATCAGCTCGCCGCCGATTTGCGTGGTCAGCGACGCAGCCTCGACGAGCCCGCTCGCGGCGAGATGCACGTTGAAGCCGGCCCACAGCGCGGACGCGCCCGTCTCCGCCGCCATCGCGGCGACGAACTGCTCGTGCTTCGCTTCGAGCGCGGCGGCCGCCTTCAGCAGCAGCGCGCGGCGTGCACCGGGGCCGAGCGCGGCCCAACCGGGAAACGCTCGGGCGGCCGCATCGGCCGCCGCGCGCGCATCGTCGACGGTGCATGCCGGCGCTTCTGACGCGACTTCGCCATCGAGCGGGTTGCGGCGCACGAAGGTCGCGCCGCTGGATGAATGGCGACGTTCGCCGCCGATCAGCATCGATACGGTTTGCATGGAATCTCCGGAGGGACGCGCGTCGCGCATCACGTAATTCAGGCAATCTCGACTTCGACGACGACCGGCGTCGCCGCACGCAGCGCGTCGGCCAGCGTGTCGCGCAGGTGCGTGGCCTCGCTCACGCGTATGCCGCGGCAGCCCATCCCTTGCGCGAGCGCGACGAAATCCAGGTCCGGCAGATCGGTGCCCTGCACGGGGTCGCCCGGCCCGAAGCCGAACACCGGCGCGAAATCCTGCAGCGCCGCGTAGCGGTGATTGTTCAGGATCACGAACGTGATCGGCAGCTTCAGTTGCGCGGCGCTCCACAAGGCCTGGATCGAATACAGGCTCGACCCGTCGCCGATCAGGCCGATCACGCGCCGGCCCGGCTGCGCGAGCGCGACGCCGACGGCGGCCGGCATCCCGTAGCCGAGCCCGCCGCTGTCCATCGTGTAGAACGTGCCGCTGCGCGTGAACGGCAGGTGTTCCTGCATCACGGGCCGTGCGCTCGGCGCTTCCTCGACGACGATGTCGTGCGCGTCGCGCACGTCGGCAAGCGTCTGCAGCGCGAACGCGACCGACATGCGCTCGCCGGCGGCCGGCGGTTCGACACGCGCACGCGGCGGCCGCGGCGCGGGCATCGGCCGCTCGGGCGGCGCCGGGCGCGCGAGCAGGTCGCGCGCGGCGAGCCGCAGGTTGCCGACGACCGCATCGCCCGACGGCGTCCACGCGGCGATGCCCGGATCGTCGACGAGCTGCACGAGCGTCGCGCCCGGCGGCACGTGCGGGCCGAAGCCCTCGATGTGATAGGTGAACGCGGGCGCGCCGAACGCGAACACGAGGTCGTGCCCGTCGAGCCGCGCGACGATCTTCTCGCGGATTGCGGGCAGGAAGCCGGCGAACAGCGG
The DNA here is from genome assembly GCA_900497675.1 of Arapaima gigas. NCBI lineage: Eukaryota > Metazoa > Chordata > Actinopteri > Osteoglossiformes > Osteoglossidae > Arapaima > Arapaima gigas. Next base: position 27,359 of record UFQX01000854.1, on the reverse strand, counting down.
ATGGTCCTCGGGGAAGCTGCAGCGCCCCGACATCGGCGCGACGTACACGCGCGCGCGGTGCCGCTCGGCGAGCCGCACGACGTCGTCCCACGCGCCGGCGCGATCGACGGCCGCCCCGACCACGAACGCGGGTCGCCGCGCGGCGTCGAGCGTGTCGCCGAGCCGCGCGAGCGCGTCCGGATCGGGCCGCACGACGCTGCTGACGTCGCGGCGCGGCAGCCGGTCGGCCGGCTTGTCCCAGTCGTCGACCGGGATCGACACGAACACGGGGCCGCGCGGTTCCTGCATCGCGATGCGGTACGCACGCGCGATCGCGGCCGGCACGTCCTGCGCACGCGCAGGCTCGATGCTCCATTTCACGTACGGCTTCGGCAGCTCGGCAGCCTGCGTCGCGCCGAGAAACGGGTCGAACGGCAGGATCGCGCGTGCCTGCTGGCCCGCGGTCACGACCAGCGGCGTGCGATTCTTGAAGGCGGTGAAGAGATTGCCCATCGCGTTGCCGACGCCCGCCGCCGAATGCAGGTTGACGACCGCCGCATTGCCGGTGGCCTGCGCGTGGCCGTCGGCCATCCCGACCACGACGGCTTCATGCAAGCCGAGCACGTAGCGGAAATCGTCCGGGAAGTCGCGGAACATCGGCAGCTCGGTCGAGCCGGGATTGCCGAACACGCGGTCGATGCCGAACTGGCGAAGCAGGTCGATCACCGCATCGCGAACGGTGACCGGTACGGCGGAAGGGGGCGTATGGCCGGACATGCTCGGGCGTCTCCTCGATGGCTTGGCGGTTTCCACAGTATCGAAGCGCAAGCCATTCTCGGATACTGTATTTTCTGCGATAAGCCATACCGCTCCGACATGACTTTCGATCTTCGACAATTGCGTGCCTTCACGACGATCGTCTCGTGCGGCAGCCTCGGCCGCGCCGCCGACGCGCTGCACGTCACGCAGCCGGCGCTGAGCCGGATCCTGAAACGGCTCGAGGACCAGGTCGGCGCGCCCTTGTTCGAGCGCCACTCGAAGGGCGTGCAGCTCACCGCGTTCGGCGAGGCGCTGCTGCCGCACGCGACGCTGCTGCAGCACGAGGCCGAGCACGCGCGCGAGGAGCTCGACGCGATGCGCGGCTTCGCGAAAGGCACGATCAAGGTCGGCACGGTGGGCAGCATCGCGAGCCTCGTGCTGCCGGTCGCGGTGGGCCGTGTGCTCGACCGCTGGCCGAACCTGCGCGTCGAGATCATCGAAGGCGTGTGGGACCGGCTCGCGGAAGGGCTGAACAAGCACGAGATCGATCTCGCGCTGTCCGCGCACGGGCCCGACACCGACGAGATCGTCGCGATTCCCGAGTGCCGCTGGGAGGATCGCAGCCACATCGTTGCGGCGCCGCACCATCCGCTGCGCGCGCTCGGCCGCGCGCCGACGCTTGCCGACACGCTGCACGCGCGCTGGGCGATTCCGCCGCGCGGCACCGCACCGTTCGACCACATGCGCGCGACCTTCGACGCACACGGGCTCGCGCTGCCCGACATCGCGGTCGAGACGCGCTCGGTGACGACGCTGAAAAGCCTCGTCGCGCATGCCGGCTTCCTGAGCTGGATGGCCGAGCCGATGTACGGTGCCGAGCAGCGCGCCGGCACGATCGACACACTGCCCGTGCGCGAGGTCGTCGCAGTGCGCACGCTCACCGCGTTCCGGCGCCGCCACGGCATCCTGCCGGGGCCGGCCGGCAAGCTGCTCGAAGAACTCGTCGCATTGACGCGCGAAGGACGCTGACGGCACTTTCCGCACCGGCCGCCCGTTCGCGCCCTCTCCGCCCTCTCCGCCCTCTCCGCCTGCCGCCTGCCGCCGCAGCGCACCATCGAAATGCCGTTTCCCCGCCTTGACTTTCGCTCGCCCGAATACGATCATTCGCTCACACAAAGAGCAAATGATCGTATTCGACAGGACAGTCAGGCACGAAGAGGAGACACCGGATGACCGAATCGCCCTCCGCCCGCACGCCCGTGCTGCTGCACATCGGCGCGGGCTCGTTTCACCGCGCGCACCAGGCGTGGTATCTGCATCGCGTGAACGCGGCCGTCCCGGCCGACGAGCGCTGGTCGCTGACCGTCGGCAACATCCGTGACGACATGCACGCGACGATGGACGCACTCGCCGCGCAGCACGGCGCCTACACGCTCGAAACCGTCACGCCGCAAGGCGAGCGCGCATACGAGACGATCCGCGCGATCACGCGCGTGCTGCCGTGGTCGATCGACCTCGCCGCGCTGATCGACGCCGGCGCCGACCCGGCCTGCCGGATCGTGTCGTTCACCGTCACCGAAGGCGGCTACTACCTCGACGAACACAACCGGCTCGACCTCGCGAACGCCGATCTCGCGGCCGACCTGCAGGGCGCACGCACGACGCTGTACGGCGCACTCGCCGCGCTGCTCGCCGAGCGCGTGACGCGCGGCGCGGGCCCGCTCACGCTGCAGAGCTGCGACAACCTGCGCAACAACGGCGCGCGCTTTCGCGCGGGGATGCGCGAATTCCTCGAGCGGCGCGGGCTGCTCGAGCTGCTTGCATGGTTCGATGCGAACGTCGCCACGCCGAGCGCGATGGTCGACCGCATCACGCCGCGCCCGACCGCCGACGTGCGCGAGCGCGTGCTGGCCGCCACCGGCTTCGACGACGCGTGCCCGGTGATGGGCGAATCGTTCATCCAGTGGGTGATCGAGGACCGCTTCGCGGCCGGCCGGCCGAAGTGGGAGCTGGCCGGCGCCGAACTCGTCGACGACGTGCACCCGTACGAGGAAGCGAAGATCCGCATCCTCAACGCGACGCACAGCTGCATCGCGTGGGCCGGCACGCTCGCGGGCCATACGTATATCCACGAAGGGACGCACGACGCGGCGATCCGCCGCTTCGCGCACGACTACGTGACGCAGGACGTGATCCCGTGCCTCACGCCGAGCCCGCTCGATCTCGCGCGCTACCGCGACGTCGTGCTCGAACGCTTCGGCAACCCGTACGTGCTCGACACGAACCAGCGCGTCGCGGCCGACGGCTTCTCGAAGATTCCCGGCTTCATCGCGCCGACGCTCGCCGAATCGTTCGCACGCGGCGCGGCGCCGGTCGCCACCGCCGTGCTGCCCGCGTTGTTCCTGCGCTTTCTCGAACGCTGGGCGCGCGGCGCGCTGCCGTACGTGTACCAGGACGGCGTGATGGACGAAAGCGCCGCGCGGGCGATCGTCCAGGCCGACGACCCGGTTGTCGCGCTCTGCGCCAGCCGCGCACTGTGGGGCTCGCTCGCCGGCAACGCGGCGCTGTTCGAGGCGCTGCGCGCCGGGCTCGCGCGGGTCGACGCATGGCTCGCGGCACGCTGACGCGCATCCGGGCGAACCTGCCTTGGCACGTGCCCGGCCGCGCGGCTAAAGTAGCGACTCCCCACTGACGGAACGGATCGCTCATGTATCTCGGCATCGACCTCGGCACCTCGGAAGTGAAGGTGCTGCTGCTCGCCCCGGACGGCACGGTCGTCGGCACCGCCGGCTCGCCGTTCACCGTGTCGCGGCCGCATCCGCGCTGGGCCGAACAGCATCCGGACGACTGGTGGCAAGGCACGCTCGCCGCGCTCGCGGCGCTGCGCGAACGGCACCGCGACGCGTTCGCGCAAGTGCGCGGCATCGGCCTGTCGGGCCAGATGCACGGCGCCGTGCTGCTCGGCCGCGACGATCGCGTGCTGCGCCCCGCGATCCTGTGGAACGACATGCGCAGCGCCGACGAATGCGCGCTGCTCACCGAACGCGCGCCCGATCTCCACGCACTGGCCGGCAACCTCGCGATGCCGGGCTTCACCGCGCCGAAATTGTTGTGGGTCGCGAAGCACGAACCCGACGTATTCGCGGCGACCGCCTGCGTGCTGATGCCGAAGGATTACCTGCGGTTCCGGCTGACCGGCGCGAAGGTGTCCGATCCGTCTGATGCGGCCGGCACGCTGTGGCTCGACGTCGCGCGCCGCGACTGGTCCGATGCGCTGCTCGCCGCATGCGGAATGACGCGTGACCAGATGCCCCGCATCGTCGAAGGCAACGCGCCATCCGGCACGCTGCGCGCGGACATCGCACGCGAACTCGGGCTGTCGGAAGCCGTCGTGGTGGCCGGCGGCGGCGGCGACAACGCGACGAGCGCACTCGGCATCGGCGCGATCCACGCGGGCGACGGCTTCGTCTCGCTCGGCACTTCCGGCGTGCTGAGCGTGGTCGGCGATCGCTTCACGCCGAACCCCGCATCGGCCGTGCATGCGTTCTGCCATGCGATTCCCGATCGCTGGCAATTGATGAGCGTCGTACTGTCGGCCGCGAGCTGCCTGCGCTGGGTCTGCAAGCTGACCGGCACCGACGAGCCCGCGCTGCTCGCCGAAGTCGAAACGCTCGATGCCGACGCGCTCGCGACGGCGCCGCTGTTCCTGCCCTACCTGTCCGGCGAGCGCACGCCGCACAACGATCCATACGCACAGGGCGTGTTCTTCGGGATGACGCATGCGACCGAACGCGCGCACCTCGGCTACGCGGTGCTCGAAGGCGTGACGCTGGGCCTCGCCGACGGTCTGGACGCGCTGCATGCGGCCGGTGTCGAAACCGACCAGTTGTCGCTGATCGGCGGCGGCGCGCGCAGCGCGTTCTGGGCGCAGCTGATCGCCGATGCGCTGAACGTGCGCACGCGCCAGCACGGCGGCGGTGAAACCGGTGCGGCGCTCGGCGCGGCACGGCTCGGCTGGCTGGCCGTCGGCGGCGATCCGCATGCGGTGCTGGCGAAGCCCCCGGTGCGAGCCGAATACACGCCGGATGCGGCACGCCATGCGCGGCTGCGCGAACGCCTCGACGCATTCCGCGCGCTGTACCGCCACGTGCAACCGCTGTACGAACCGTCGCGCGCGCGGCTCGCGTAAGCGCCGCACGTCACGCGTGGCGGCCGTCGGCCGCGTGCGCGACATGCGGTACAGTGGATGCCGTCATGCGGGCCCCCGGCCGGCCCGCTGGGCGGCCCGCGGGGCGGCCCCCCCGAGATCCGAACCGAATCGCTATCGTGTCCAAGTCCTCAGAAAAACTCGATCTCGCCACGCGTGCCGCGTGGCTCTACTACGTCGCGGGCGACACGCAGAACGAAATCGCGGAGAAGCTGCAGGTGTCGCGCCCGGTCGCGCAGCGCCTCGTCGCGTTCGCGGTCGAGAAGAACCTGATCCGCGTGCGCGTCGATCACCAGCTCGCCGACTGTCTCGATCTCGGCGCGCAGCTGTCGAAGCGCTACGGCCTCGCGATGTGCGAAGTCGTGCCCGTCGATGCCGACGCACCCGACGCGATCGACCGCAAGCTCGCGGTCGCCGGCGCGCAGGTGATGGAACGCTACCTGAACGAAACGCGGCCGATGGTGATCGCGGTCAGCAGCGGCCGGACGCTGAAGGCCGCGGTCGCGCAGATCGCGCAGATCGACCGCCCGCAGCACCGGCTCGTGTCGATGGTCGGTGCGATCGCCGCCGACGGTTCGTCGAATCGCTACGACGTCGCGCAGTACATCTCCGAGAAAACCGGCAGCAAGCACTTCCTGCTGCCCGCGCCGCTGTTCGCCGACAGCGACGCCGAGCGCGCGCAGTGGTGCAACCACCGGCTGTACCGGATCGTCGAGGCGCTGTCGGGCAAGGCCGACGTTGCGTTCGTCGGGATCGGCAACATCGGCCCGCACTGCCCGCTCTACGAGGACGGCTTCATCACCGAACAGGAGCGCGACGAGATGACCGCGCTCGGCGCGGTGGCGGAACTGCTCGGCGTGCCGATCGACGCGCAGGGCACGCAGATCGCCGTGTCGACGAGCGCGCGCGTGACGAGCGTCGCGCTCGCGACGCCGCCGAAGCGCCCGACGATCGCGTTCGCCGGCGGCCCGAAGAAACGCGACGCGGTGATCGCCGCGCTGCGCGGCGGCTGGCTGTCGGGGCTCGTCACCGACGAAACCTGCGCACGCGCCGCGCTCGACGCGAAAGCGGCCTGACGCCGCGCACGGCGCACGGCGCACCGCGCGCGGCAGTCGAATGCTCACGCCGCACGCGGCGCCGGAAACGCATGCCGGCGCGCCCGCCACGCGCCGACCCACGCGGCCGCCAGCAGCACGACGAGCACCCACGGAATCGCGCCGGCACCCGTTGCGCCGAGCAGCACCCCGCCTGCAATGCCCCCGCCCGCGATCGCGAGGTTCCACACCGTCACGAGCATCGACTGCGCGACGTCGGCCGCCTCCCCCGCCGCGTTCGCGGCAGCCGTCTGGAACAGCGTCGGCGCACCACCGAACGCGAGCCCCCACAGCGCGACGCCCGCATAGACGATCGCCATGCCGGAGCCGGCGCCGAGCATCGCCGCGGCGATCGCGAACAGCGCGATGCTGGTAAGCGTCAGGCGGCGCTGCGCGGCGCCGATCCACGCGCCCGTCAGCGCGATGCCGACCAGCGACGCGATGCCGAACACGAACAGCACCACATCGACTTGCGCGCCCATCCGCACGCCTGCGAGGAACGGCGCGACATACGTGTACAGCATGTTGTGCGCGAGCACGTACGCGAACATCACGGTCAGCACCGACCGCACGCCGGGCAACGTCATCACGCCGAGCACCGGCTCGCGTGCGCCGGCCTGCTGGCCCGGATAGTCGGGCACACGCCAGCGGATCCAGCCGATCAGCACGAGCGCTGCAAGCGTGATGCCCGCGAACGCGATGCGCCAGCCGAACATCGCACCGAGCGCGGTACCGGCCGGAATGCCGATCGACATCGCCGTCGGTATGCCGAGCATCGCAACCGCAATCGCGCGGCCGCGCAGCGAAGGCTCGACCATCCGGCTCGCATAGCCGGCCAGCAACGCCCACATCAGCCCGGCCGACATCCCCGCGACGAAGCGCGCGGCGAGCGTGAGCGCGTAATACGACGACGCGGCGGTCAGCGCATTCGATACGACGAAGCCCGCCAGCGCAGCAAGCAGCAGCCGGCGCCGGCGCACCGCGCGCGTCGCGGCGACGAGCGGAATCGCCGCGACGATCGAGCCGAGCGCGTAGACGGTCACCAGTTGGCCGATCAGCGCCTCGGTCACGCGCAGGTCGGCGCTCATCAGCGGCAGCAGGCCGGCCGGCAGCGCTTCGGTGAGGATCGTGATGAAGCCCGCGGTGGCGAGCGCGAGCAGGTTCGCAACCGGCAGGCGCGTACGCATCGGCGCGCCCGGATGTGCGGCACGATCGGCCGCGCGGTCGGTGGCGGATACACAATCGCTCATCGCACGCTCCATTCGCCGACGCCGTACACCGCATCGCGTACATCGGTCACGATGCGCCCGTGCATGCCTTCGTACAACGTATTGGTGAGCGCGACCACGGTGAGCCCGGCCGCGCGATCGACGAACCACGCATGCCCGTACGCACCGCCCCAGCGCCACGTGCCGACCGACTCCGGGGACTGCGCGAGCGCCGGGTCGCGCAGCACCGAAAAGCCGAGGCCGAAGCCGAATCCCGGTGCGTCCGGCAGATCGTGCGCGCCCGGCTGCACACGCGACATCTCGTCGATCCAGCGTGGCGACAGCCAGCCGTCGCGGCCGGTACGCAACGTATCGAGCAGCGTCATGCAATCGCGCGCGCTGCCGATCATGCCCGCCCCGCCCGACGGCCACGCGGCCGGGTCGAACGCGCGCGCCGGTGTGAAGCGGATGCCGATCGTGCCGTCGTACACGGGCACGAGATCGTCGTCGGCCATCCGGCGCGGCACGCCCGGCGCACTCACGTAAGGTGTCGCGACCCGCGCGGCGTCGTGCGTGACGAACGCGGTATCGGACATCCCGAGCGGCGCGGTGACGAGCGCCGCCACCGCGTCGGGAAGCGGCCGTCCATCGATCGCCTCGATCAGCGCGCCGACCACGTCGATCGCGAGCGAGTACGCCCACGATGTGCCGGGCGCGAACTGCAACGGCACGCCGGCGATGCGCCGCACGTTCTCCGCGAGCGACAGTTCCGCGCGGTCCATCCCGTCGGACACGCCCGCTCGCGCATACGGCCCGTCGGCGTCGGCTTCGAGGAAGCGGTAGCCGAGCCCGGCCGTATGCGACAGCAGATGGCGCAGCGTGATCGCCGCACGCGTGCCGTCGGGCAGCGTCGGCGCGAACGCCGGCAGCCAGCGCGCGACGGGCTCGTCGAGCCCGATGCGCCCGGCCGCGACGAGCCGCATCGCGGCGGCCGTCACGATCGGCTTCGACAACGACGCGAGCCGGAACAGCGTACGCTCCTGCATCGGCGTACCGGCTTCGCGATCGGCGAGACCGGCCGCACGTGCATAACGCAGTTCGCCGTGGCGGGCTGCCAGCACGACCGCGCCGACCACGCGCGCGTCGGCCAGCGCGCGATCGAGCACGGCATCGACCCGGCGGCGCAACGCCGCGTCCGGGTCGTTGCGGGTGGCGGAGACAGGCAGGGATGACATGGCGTGACCTCGAACAGTGAAGGAACGCCCATCGTAGGAAACCGGCAACAGAAGAAAAACCGGGGTAGAGTTCCGGACACTCCGGACATCGATGTCCGCAATCAGGACCCAGCATGGAAAATCTCGGCGGTTTCGTCGTCTTCGTCCAGGTCGCGGAAACGCGCAGCTTCGTCGCGGCCGGCCGTGCGCTCGGGCTGTCGGCATCGGCGATCGGCAAGCGCATCGCACGGCTCGAAGCCCGGCTGAACGTGCGGCTCTTTCACCGCAGCACGCGCAGCATCACGCTCACCGCGGAAGGCGCGCGTTTTCTCGAACGCTGCCGGCGCGTGATCGCCGAGATCGACGCGGCCGAGCAGGAACTGACGCAAAGCACCGAGGCGCCGCGCGGGCGGCTGCGCGTGAGCTTGCCGACGATCGGCACGCTGCTGCTGCCGGTGCTCGCCGATTTCATGGCCGCGTATCCGGAGATCGAGCTCGACATCGACTTCAGCGACCGGATCGTCGACGTGGTCGACGAAGGCTTCGATGCCGTGCTGCGCACCGGCCGGCCCACCGATTCGCGGCTGTCGTCGCGGCTGCTCGGCCATTTCCGGCAGCACCTCGTCGCGTCGCCCGACTATCTCGAACGGCACGGCGCGCCACGCACGCCGGCCGATCTCGCACAGCACCGCTGCCTGCACTACCGCTTCCCGAGCAGCGGCAAGCTCGAGATCTGGCCGCTGCGCGCGCCGCGCTCCGGCACGCCGCCGGAGGTGCCGGTGTCGATGGTCAGCAACAACGCTGAGACGCGCCAGTGCTTCGCGATGCGCGGGCTCGGCATCGCATGCCTGCCCGAATTCTTCGTGCGCGAGGCGCTCGAAGCCGGCACGCTGCGCGCCGTGCTCGCCGAGCACGTCGTGAGCCGCACGCCGTTCTACGTGCTGTGGCCGTCGGGCCGGCATCCGGCACCGAAGCAGCGCGCGTTCGTCGACTACATGGTCGAGCACCTGCGCCTGTAGCCGGCGCGCGCCGTCACGCCGCCTTCGCGTGCGCGCTCAGCCGGCGGAACGCCTGCCCGTGCTCGTCGAACAGGTGGCAGTGCTCGGCCTGCGCGTGCACATGGAGCGCCTCGCCGGTGCGGTACGTGTCGAGCGGCGGAATCCGCGCGATCAGCCCGTCCGGCGCGACGGCCGACTCCGCGTACAGATACGCGGCATCGCCGAGCGACTCGACGGCCATCGTCTTCGCGGCCACGCCGGCAGCCGCCGCTTCGACTTTCAGATGCTCGGGCCGCACGCCGACCGTCACCGCCGCACCACGCTGCAGCCCCGCCGCTTCGACCGCAGCGCGCTGCGTCTCGCCGCTGTCGAAACGCACGAGCACGCCGCCCGCATCGACCGACTCGACGGTGCCCTTCAGGAAGTTCATCTTCGGCGAGCCGATGAAGCCCGCGACGAACTGGTTCGCCGGCGCGTGATACAACTCGTTCGGCGTACCGACCTGCTGCACCGCGCCGCCCGACAGCACGACGATCTTGTCGGCGAGCGTCATCGCCTCGACCTGGTCGTGCGTCACGTAGATCATCGTCGTCTTCAGCTCGTCGTGCAGCCGCGCGAACTCCAGCCGCATCTTCACGCGCAGCGCCGCGTCGAGGTTCGACAGCGGCTCGTCGAACAGGAACACCTTCGGCTTGCGCGTGATCGCGCGGCCGATCGCGACGCGCTGCCGCTGGCCGCCCGACAGCTGCTTCGGCTTGCGGTCGAGCAGATGGTCGATGTGCAGGATCTTCGCGGCCTGCTTCACGGCCTGGTCGATCTCCGGCTTCTTCGCACCCGCGAGCTTCAGGCCGAACGCCATGTTGTCGTACAGCGTCATGTGCGGGTACAGCGCATACGACTGGAACACCATCGCGATGCCGCGTTTCGCGCTCGGCACGTCGTTGACCTTCGCGCCGTCGATCATCAGGTCGCCGCTCGAAATATCCTCGAGGCCGGCGATCATCCGCATCAGCGTGGATTTGCCGCAGCCGCTCGGGCCGACGAACACGACGAATTCGCCGTCGGCGATGTCGAGGTTCACGTTGCGCAGCACTTCGGTGTCGTCGTAGCGCTTCGCGATGTTGCGCAGGAGCACGCTTGCCATGTTCTGTCTCCGTTCGTTCGTGATGCGCCGCGTCGAACGCGGCGCGCAATCATTCGTGGTGGCTAGCCCGGCAGCACCGCGCCGGTCGCCTGCCAGCGCGCAACGTAGCCGGGCAGCTCGTGCATGTCGTCGAACACGTGACGCGCGCCGATCCCGCGCAGCGCGTCGATCTGCGCGGCCGACGCATGCCCGCCGCCGACGAAGCCGAGCACGGTCATGCCGGCCGCGGCGGCCGCGGTGATGCCGGTCACGCTGTCCTCGACCACGAGGCACCGGGCAGGCGCGACGCCGAGCGTGCGCGCCGCCGCGAGATACACGTCGGGCGCCGGCTTCGGCCGCGCGACGGCGTCCGCGCAGAACAGCCGGTCTCCGAAGAAGCGCGCGAGGCCCGTGCGCGCCAGCGCCGCCTCGACGTACGCACGGTAGCTGTTGCTCGCGCAGGCCGTCGTCAGTTCAATCGCGGCCAGCGCCGCATCGATGCCGTCGACCATCGGCGCATTGACGGCCGCCGCCTCGACCGCGGCGCGAATTTCGACGACGTCGTCGTTCGACAGCGTGCGGCCGAGCGCGTCGCTCGCGCCGGCCAGCACGCGCTCGATGCGCAGCCCGAGCAGCGGCATCACGGCCGGCCGGGAATCCGCGCCCGGCCAGCGCGCATCGAGTTCGCGCACGAGCACGTCGGCCGCCACCGCCTCGCTGTCGATCAGCACACCGTCGCAATCGCAGATCAGCACGTTCGTCGCGGTCATTTGACGGCTCCGAACGTGAGCCCGCGCACGAGCTGCTTCTGCGACAGCCAGCCGACGATCAGGATCGGCGCGACCGCCAGCAGCGACGCCGCGGACAGCTTCGCCCAGAACAGCCCCTCGGGGCTCGAGTACGACGCGATGAACACGGTGAGCGGCGCCGCGTTTGAGCTCGACAGGTTGATGCTCCAGAACGCCTCGTTCCACGACAGGATCACGAGCAGCAGCGCGGTGGACGCGAGCCCCGGCAGCGCCATCGGCAGCAGCAGGTAGACGATCTCCTGCCACGTCGACGCGCCGTCGATGCGCCCCGCTTCGAGGATGTCCTTCGGAATCTCGTTGAAGTACGTGAAGGTCATCCACACCGCGATCGGCAGGTTGATCAGCGTGTAGACGATCACGAGGCCCGACACGGTATCGAGCAGCCCCGCGTTCTTCCACAGCAGGTAGATCGGCACGAGCACGCCGACCGACGGCATCATCTTCGTCGACAGCATCCACAGCAGCACCTTCTGCGTGCGGTGGTTCGGGAAGAACGCCATCGCGTACGCGGCCGGCACCGCGAACAGCAGCGAAATCACCGTGACGCCCGCCGAGATCAACACCGAGTTCCATGCGAACGCGAAGTAGTTGCTGCGCGCGAACACCTCGCGGAAGCTGTCGAGCGTCGGGATGAAGAACAGCGACGACGCATACGCCTGCTGCTCGGTCTTGAACGCGGTGATCGCCATCCAGAAGATCGGGAAGAACAGCAGCAGCGCGATCAGCCACGCGAGCGTGCCGGGCAGCGCGCGCCGCACGAGGTCGAACACGGCCGGCACGCGCCGGCCTTCGAAGGTCAGGTCGCTCATTTGTCGTATTCCCCCTTCAGGTTGCGCGCGAGCATCCGCACGAGGAAGAACGACACGACGTTCGCGACCACGACGGCAATGATGCCGCCCGCGGACGCGAGGCCGACGTCGAACTGCTGCAGGCCGAGCGCGTAGATCAGGTACGACAGGTTGGTCGTCGCGTTGCCGGGGCCGCCGCCGGTCGTCGTGTAGATCTCCGCGAAGATCGACAGCAGGAAGATCGTCTCCATCATCACGACCACGGCGATCGCGCGCTTCAGGTGCGGCAGCGTGATGTAGAAGAACATCGCGATCGGGCCCGCGCCGTCGATCCGTGCCGCTTCCTTCTGCTCCTGGTCGAGCGACTGGATCGCGGTGAACAGGATCAGGAACGCGAACGGCAGCCACTGCCACGCGACGATGATGATCACGGCGGTGAGCGGGTAATCGGCGAACCAGTCGATCGGCGTCATCCCGAGCGCGCGCATCGCGTTCGCGACGAGCCCGTACACCGGGTGCAGGATCATGTTCTTCCAGATCAGCGCGGACACCGTCGGCATCACGAAGAACGGCGCGATCGCGAGCAGGCGCGCGACGCCCTGCCCGTAGAACTTGCGGTCGAACAGCACCGACATCAGCACGCCGCCGATCACCGTGATCGCGAGCACCGCGCCGATCAGCACGAGCGTGTGCCAGATCGCGGGCAGGAACGACGGATCGGTCGCGAGGAAGCGGTAGTTGTCGAGCCCGGCGAAGCCCTTCACGTCCGGGTTCAGCAGGTTGTAGCGCGAAAACGAATACCAGATCGTCATCGCGAGCGGAATCGACATCCACAGCAGCAGCACCGCGACGGACGGCGAGACGAGCCAGCTCGCACCGCCGCGCGCGCGGCGCGGCGCGCCGGGCGGCGACGACGCGTCGCCGACCGACGGCGCGTGAGCATGGCTCAGGGGAAGACGCAGGTGACGCATGATCGGAGTCCCTCCGGTTGATGCGCGGGCGAGAAGGCCTGCCCGCCTGTCAGCTTCGACGACGCGCACCGTGCGCCACCGCGCACGGTGCGCACCGCGCTACTTCCTGTAGCCGGCCTGCCGCACCGCGCGGTCGGCGGCGGCCTGCCCGGCGGCGAGCGCCTGGTCGACCGTCATCTGGCCCGCCACCGCACCGGCGATCGACTGGCCGACCACCGTGCCGAACGACTGGAATTCAGGAATCCCGACGTACTGCACGCCCGTGTACGGCACCTTCTTCAGCGACGGATCGTTCGGATCGGCCGTCTCGATCGCCTTCAGCACGAAGTCCGAGAACGGCGCGGCAGCCTTGTACTCGGCGCGCTGATAGGTCGACGTGCGCGTGCCCGGCGGCACCGACGCCCAGCCTTCGTCCTTGCCGACCATCTCGATGTACTGCTTCGACGTCGCCCACGCGATGAACTTGCGTGCGGCGTCCTGCTGCTTCGACGTCTTCGGTACGGCCAGCGCCCACGCCCACAGCCAGTGCGAGCCCTTCGGCGTGGCGGCGACCGGCGCGGCCGCGAAGCCGATCCTGTCGGCCACCTGCGACTGCTGCTTGTTGTAGAGCATGCCGGCCGCAACCGTCGCGTCGATCCACATCGCGCACTTGCCGGACGCGGTCAGCGTCAGGTTCTCGTTGAAGCCGTTCGAACTCGCTCCCGGCGGCCCGTTCTTCTTCAGCAGGTTCACGTAGAAATTGATCGCCTTCTTCCACTCGGGCGACGTCAACTGCGCGTTCCAGTTCTCGTCGAACCAGCGCCCGCCGAACGTGTTCACGACCGTCGACACGTACGCCATGTTCTCGCCCCACCCGGCCTTGCCGCGCAGGCAGATCCCGTAGGTGCCCTTCGCCTTGTCGGTGAGCTTGTCCGCGAATTCGGCGATCTGGTCGTAGGTCGGCTGGTCGGGCATCTTCAGCCCCTTCGCCGCGAACAGGTCCTTGCGGTAGAACGTCATCGAGCTTTCGACGTAGAACGGCAGCGCGTACAGCTGGCCGTTGTACGACAGGCTGTCACGCGCCGTCTTCACGATGTCGTTCAGGTCGTAGTCGGCGGGCAGGCCCGTCATCGGCGCGAGCCAGCCGCGCTTGCCCCACTGCGGCGTCTCGTAGGTGCCGATCGCCATCACGTCGAACTGGCCGCTGCCGGTCGTGATGTCGGTCGTCGCGCGCTGGCGCAGCACGTTCTCCTCGAGGATCACCCAGTTCAGCTTGATGTCCGGGTTCGCCTTCTCGAAGGCCGGCGACAGCTTCTTCAGCTCGATCATGTCGGGATTGTTCAGCGTCGCGATCGTCAGCGTGCCGGCGGACGCGGCGCAGGCCGCCGTCGCGAGCGCGGCTCCGGCGAAACAGCGGGCGGCGGCGTCGAGCATCTTTCGTTGCATGGCATGTCTCCTGTGTTTGTTCGAGTGTGTCGTCGGTACTGCGTTTCCTTCGCGGCCCGTCATGCCGGCCGCTGCATTCCGCACGCGCGCGCATAGTGCGCGATCACGTCGCGTATCCGGTGGCGCACCCAGGCGCGCGGCTCTTTCGCAAGGCCGCCCGCGCGGCATGCCGCGTACACGTCCGGCAACCACTGCGCGACGAGCGTTTCCGGCACCGGCTGCCGCGCGAGGTTGTCGAACAGTTGCTCGACCGCGGCCGCGACGGCCGGCTGCAGCCAGTAGTAGCGGATCCGGTCGCTGTAGCTGAACTGGCGCGCGAGCCGCTGTTCGGTTTCGTCGCCGCGGTAGTACGGCGCCCAGTGCTCGGGCTGCGCGCGCATCGCGGCGTCGACGACGTCGCGCAACCGCGAGCGCTGTGCGACGTCGGCGATCAGCGCGTCCTCGATGAAGGTCAGCGCGAACAGCGCCTCGCGCAGCGCGAACGTCAGCGCCGGGCCGACCTTCAGCACCGCGAAGTGGTCGCGCACGAGCGCGGCGAGTGCGCCCTCGGTCTGGTAGTCGGTCGAATGCGCTTCGAACACGAGGCGCGGTGTCTGCAGGATACTCGCGCCGAGCGACGCGGCCTTCGCACTGTCGTAGTCAAGCACGTGGCGATCGTCGAAGTCGACACCCGGCTGCGCGACGATCGCGACGACGCGTGCCCACGCCTCGTCGAGCCCGGCCGCCGCGAACGCATGACGGTGCGCATCGAGCGTCGCCGCGATGCTGTCGCTGCGCGTGACCGCGATCCGCGCGATCGCTGCATCGCCAGCGTCGCCGTTGCCGCTGACTTCGCCGCCCGGCGTCGGCACCTCGGTACCGATCACGTAGACGGGCGCAATGCCGGCACGCGCTGCCGCGTCTTCCGCCGCGCGACACAGCTCGGCCGCGCGCGCGGCGATCGTGCGATCGTCGAGCCGCACCGGATCGTCCGCGCACGCCATGCTCGCATCGAGGTGGATCTTTTCGAAGCCGGCTTCGACGTAGGCCGCGACCATCGCGGCCGCTTCACGCATCGCGTCAGCCGCGCGGCGATGCCGCCACGGGTTCGGGCCGAGATGGTCGCCGCCGAGCACGAGCGCCGACGGTGCGAGCCCGCAGCGCTGCGCGATCGCGTCGACGTCGCGGCGGAAATCGGCGGGCGTCATGCCCGTGTAGCCGCCGAGATGGTTCACCTGGTTGCAGGTCGCCTCGATCAGCAGCGGCGAGCCGTCCGCGCGTGCCGCTTCGCACGCGGCCTCCAGCACGAGCCGGTGCGCGCTGCAGACCGAATAGATGCCGCGCTGCGCGTCCGCGCGGTTCGCATCGAAGATCATCCGCAGCACGGTGTCCGCATGCGCGGTGCGCGTGCGTTCGGCAACGGTCGTCAGGCCGGACATGCGATACCTCGTTCGGTCAGGAAACGGTCGATCTCGGCCGCGCCGCTATTGCCTTCCATCGGGCCGCGCCGCGTGACCGCGATCGCCCCGGCCGCGTTCGCGCGGCGCAGTGCGACGTCGATCGGCACGCCCGCGACGAGGCTCGCGACCAGCGTGCCGCCGAAACAGTCGCCGGCGCCGGTCGGATCGACTTCGTCAACCTGGAACGCTGCCGCTTCCGCGCGGTTCGCGCGATCGAACGCGACGCTGCCTTGCGCACCGCGCTTCAACACGACACGCTCGAGCAGCGGGTGCGTCGCAAGCAGGCCCGCGATCGCGCGCTCGGCCGGCTGCGGCCCGCAGAAGAACGGCAGGTCGGCTTCGCTCGGCAGGAACAGGTGGCACGCGGCGAGCATCTCGTCGAGTGCCGCGCGCATCGGGCGAAAGCTCAGCATCTCGGGCCGCACGTTCGGATCGAACGACACCTTCGCGCCGGCGCGCGCGGCCTCGATCACGCCGCGCTGCACGGCCGCGATCGCCGATTCGCTCGTCAGCGACGAGCCCATCACGTGGAAGTAGCGGCAGCCGTCGAACATCGCGGTGTCGACGTCGGACGCATCGACGCACGCGGCTGCACTGGTGGACAGCGTGAACACGAAGCTGCGCGAGCCGTCGTCGCGATACGCGACGAACGCGGTGCCGGTCGGGCGCGCGACGCGACGGATGCGCGCGACGTCAACGCCGTCGCGTTCGAGCCGCGCGACGATCGCGTCGCCGAACGCGTCACGGCCCACGCAGCCCGCATACGCGACGCGCGCGCCGAGCCGCGCGGCCTGGTCGGCGAAGATCGCCGGCGCGCCGCTCGGGAACGGCCCTTCGAACAGGCCCGGCGTATCGAAACCCTGGCCGCGCTCGGCGGCGACGAATTCGGCGAGCAGTTCGCCGGCAACGACGATCTCGGCCATCAGGCTTGCCCTCCTCGTTCGACGGCGGCCGCGACGTACAGTGACGCGGCTGCATCGCTGGCCGGCCGGCAGGTGGCGCGTGCGAGCGGCATCACTTCAGCTCATCCAGTTGCCGCCGTCGACGTTCAGCGTCTGGGCGGTGATGTAGTCGGCGTCGGACGACGCGAGGAACAGCGCGGCGCCCGTCAGGTCGCCCGGCACGCCCATGCGGCCGAGCGGCACGGCTTCGCCGACGAGCCGCTTCTTTTCACCCAGCGGCCGGTTCTCGTAGCGCGCGAACAGCGCATCGACCTGCTCCCACATCGGCGTGTCGACGACGCCCGGCGCGATGCCGTTCACGTTGATCCGGTGCGGCGCGAGCGCGAGCGCGGCCGACTGCGTATAGCTGATCACCGCGGCCTTGGTCGCGCAGTAGTGCGAAACGAGTGCCTCGCCACGACGCCCGGCCTGCGACGACATGTTGACGATCTTGCCGCCGCGCCCCTGCTCGACCATCCGCTGCGCGACGGCCTGCATCAAGAAGAACAGCCCTTTCACGTTGACCGCGAACAGCCGGTCGAACACGTCCCACGATTCTTCGAGGATCGGGCGCATGTCGAACAGCGCCGCGTTGTTGAACAGGATGTCGACGCCGCCGAAGCGCTCGACCGCCGTGGTGACGATGCGCTCGATGTCGTCGCGGCGCGTGACGTCCGCGGTGACGGCCACCGCGCGGCCGGGGTTCGCCTCGATGAGCCGCGCAAGCGAGCCGCCCGCCGGCTTCAGGTCGACGAGCACGCAGCGTGCGCCCTCGTCCAGATAGCGTTGTGCGACCGCCTCGCCGATGCCGCTTGCGGCGCCCGTCAGGATCGCGACCTTGTCTTCCAGTCTCACTGGCTGTCTCCGGTTCGTTCTGCTTGTCGACGGCTGCGAGGTGAGCGAACGCTCGCTAACCGATCAATTGCTCTGTTGGTGATCGAATGATCGGATACGCGATTCGCGCTGTCAAGGCGACGTGACGGCTTTCTATGACGCGCTGCGGCACAACGGCGCAGCGTAACGACCCGCCGTGCACGCCCGGCAAGGCGCGGCGCACACGGTGCGGCGCGGTCGGATCGACGATGAAGGGGACGGAGCGAGGACGGAAACGGGATTTCGCGCTGCACGGCGCGGCGATACGTTATATCATCGCCATACTTTGTTTCATCGCCCTGCTTCACGCCATGGCTACCTCATCGTCCATTGACGCCCGGCTGTCCCGGGCCGACGCATTCGCCGCCGAGCACGGGCTCGCGTGGACGCCGCTGCGCCGCCAGGTCTACGAACGCGTGCTGGCCGCGCAGCGGCCGATCGGCGCGTACGACCTGCTCGCCGAGCTCGAGCCGCAGCGTGGCCGCGTGCCGCCCACGACCGTCTACCGCGCGCTGGATTTCCTCGTCGAGCACGGCTTCATCCACCGGATCGAATCGAAGAACGCGTTCTTCGCGTGCTGCGAGATCGGCGTGCCGCACGAAGGCCAGTTCCTGATCTGCGACTCGTGCGGCGATACCGTCGAGATTCCCGGCGGCGATCTCGCGAAGCAGTTGTCCGCGAGCGAGCCCGCGCACGGTTTCGAAGTCCACCACCAGGTCGTCGAGCTGAGCGGCCTGTGCGGGCACTGCAAGCACAAGCCCGTGCAACGCTGACGCGTTTCGTGCGGCGCACGCGCCGCCCCTTCCAACGAGGAGTCCCATGTCCAATGCCCTGAAGCGCACGCCGCGGCGTGCCTTGTCGCCTGTCCGCTGGCTCGCCGCCGCCGTTGCCGCCCTGTCGCTCGCGGCGCCCGCGTTCGCACAGGCCGCGACCGTCAACGTCGTGGCCGCCGAGAATTTCTACGGCGACGTCGCGTCGCAAATCGGCGGCAGCCACGTCGCGGTGACGAGCATTCTCAGCAATCCGGACCAGGACCCGCACCTGTTCGAAGCGAGCCCGAAGACCGCCCGCGCGCTCCAGCACGCACAGGTCGTGATCTACAACGGCGCCAACTACGATCCGTGGATGAGCAAGCTGCTGGGCGCGTCGAAGCAGGCGAAGCGCGCAACGATCGTCGTCGCCGATCTGGTCGGCAAGAAGGCCGGCGACAACCCGCACCTGTGGTACGACCCGGCGACGATGCCGGCCGCCGCGCGCGCGATCGCGGCCGAGCTCGGCCGCGCCGACCCGGCGAACAAGGCCGAATACGACGCGAACCTGCAGAAGTTCGTGGCCTCGCTGAAGCCCGTCGACGACAAGGTCGCCGCGCTGCGCGCGCAGTACAAGGGCGTGCCGGTCACGGCCACCGAGCCCGTGTTCGGCTACATGTCCGACGCGATCGGCCTCGACATGCGCAACCTGCGCTTCCAGCTCGCGACGATGAACGACACCGAGGCCAGCGCGCAGGATGTCGCCGCGTTCGAGAACGACCTGCGCAAGAAGCAGGTGCGCGTGCTGATCTACAACAGCCAGGCTGAAGCACCGATGACCAAGCGCATGCTGAAGATCGCGCGCGACGGCGGCGTGCCGACCGTCAGCGTCACCGAGACGCAGCCGGCCGGCAAGACCTTCCAGCAATGGATGGCCGGCCAGCTCGACGCGCTGTCGGCCGCGCTGGCCGCCGGCAAGAAATAAACCCTCCGCAATGACATGACCGCCACTCCTCACGCACTCGCCGTCGATCGCGTCACGCTCGAACTGGGCGGACGCACGATCCTGCGCGATGTCAGCTTCTCGATCGAACCCGGCGAATTCGTCGGCGTGCTCGGGCCGAACGGCGCGGGCAAGACGACGCTGATGCGCGCGGTGCTCGGGCTCGTGCCCGTATCGTCCGGCACGCTGTCCGTGGGCGGCGTGCCGGTCGTGCGCGGCAACGCGTCGATCGGCTACATGCCGCAGATCCGCAGCGGCCTCGCGAACCGCCGGATGCGCGGCTACGACTTCGTCGCGATGGCCGCCGACGGCCACCGCTGGGGGCTGCCGCACACGAACGCGGCAACGCGCCGCGACGTCGACCGCGTGCTCGACCTCGTCGGCGGCCCGACGCTCGCGCGCCGGCCGCTGTCGGAACTGTCCGGCGGCGAGCGGCAGCGCCTGCTGCTCGCGCAATGCCTGCTCGGCAACCCGAAGCTGCTGCTGCTCGACGAGCCGCTGATCAGCCTCGACCCGAACCACCAGCGCGGCGTCGTCGAACTCGTGCGCAACGTGCAGCGCGAGCTCGGCATCACCGTGCTGTTCTCCGCGCACGAACTGAATCCGCTGCTGAACGCGCTCGACCGCGTGCTGTATCTCGGCAACGGCGTTGCCGCGCTCGGCACCGTCGACGAGGTGATCACGAAGCCGGTGCTGTCTCGGCTCTACGGTTCGCCGATCGACGTGATGCGCGTGAACGGCAAGATCTTCGTGATGTCGGGCGATGTCGAGATCGAGAAGCACGATCACGAACACGAGGACGACGACGGCCACTCGCACGGCGGGGGCGGCGGCCACGGCCATCACCACCACGGACACGCTCATCCCGGGCATTCGCACGATGTTTGAATACGACTTCATGATCAACGCCTTCGCGGCGTCGGGGATCGTCGCGGTGCTCGCGGGCATCGTCGGCTACTTCCTGGTGCTGCGCGGGCAGACCTTCGCCGGCCATGCGCTGTCGCACGTCGGCTTCACCGGCGCGACGGGCGCGGTGCTGCTCGGCATCTCGCCGATCTGGGGGATGGTCGGCTTCACGCTCGCGGCCGGCATCGGGATGGGCGCGCTCGGCGAAAAGCTCGCGGGCCGCGACGTCGCGATCGGCGTGATTCTGTCCGGCGCGCTCGGCTTCGGCCTGCTGTTCCTGCATTTCTACACGTCGTTCGCGACGCAGGTCACCGCGCTGCTGTTCGGCAACGTGCTCGCGGTGAGCCACGACACGCTCGCGGTACTCGCCGGCATCGGCGCGGTGAGCCTCGCCGCGCTCGCGCTGATCGCGCGGCCGCTGCTGTTCGCGTCGCTGCAGCCCGAACTGGCCGAAGCCAAGGGCGTGTCGCTGCGCACGGTGTCGATGCTGTTCCTCGCGGTGTGCGCGCTCGCAGTGGCCGCGGCGACGCAGATCGTCGGCGTGCTGCTGGTGTTCACGCTGCTGGTCGGGCCGGCCGCCGCCGCGCAGAACGTGACGACGCGACTGTCGACCGGCGTGCTGCTCGCCGCGCTGTTCGCATTGTTCGAAGCGTGGCTCGGCATCGTGCTCGCGTATCACACCGACTGGCCGACGAGCTTCTGGATCACCGCGCTGTCGGCGCTCGTGTACGGCGCGAGCCTGTTGCGACGCCACTGAGCGCCACCCGAAGGAAATGAAAAACGCCGGCGTGCCCGAGGGGGCAGCGCCGGCGTTTTTTCATGCGCCCGCGATCGTGCGGTGCGCGGTGTGCCGCCGTGTGCGTTACCTGCTTCCCTTCCCCCTCATCGTGCGAGAACGCGCGCGTGATGCGCGAGGTGATCGGCGATGAACGTCGAGATGAAGTAGTACCCGTGGTCGTAACCCGGATGGCGGCGCAGCGTCAGCGGCTGGCCGGCCTTCGCGCACGCGGCTTCGAACACGTCGGGGTTCAGCTGGTTCGCGAGGAACTGGTCGGCGAGGCCCTGGTCGACGAGGATGCCGTCCGCGAACTTCGGCGCATCGGCACGCGCGACGAGTTCGCTCGCGTCGTGTGCCTTCCATGCTTCACGATCGGCGCCCAGATAACCCGAGAATGCCTTCTCGCCCCACGGGCAGCGCGTCGGCGCGGCGATCGGCGCGAACGCCGACACCGACCGGTACAGGCCCGGATGGCGCAACGCGAGCGTCAGCGCGCCGTGCCCGCCCATCGAGTGCCCGACGATGCCGAGCCGCGTGCCGTCGATCGGCAGTTCGGCCGCGACGAGCGCGCGCAGCTCGCCCGTCACGTACGACTCCATCCGGTAATGCGTCGACCATGGCGCTTCGGTCGCATCGACGTAGAAGCCCGCGCCGACGCCGAAGTCCCACGCGTCGGTCTCGCCCGGCACGCCCGCGCCGCGCGGGCTCGTGTCGGGCATCACGAGCGCGATGCCGTGCTGCGCCGCGTATTGCTGCGCGCCGGCCTTGATCGCGAACGTCTCGTCGGTGCACGTGAGCCCCGCGAGATAGAACAGCGCCGGCACGCGGCCGTGCGCCGCCTGCGGCGGCAGGTACACCGAGAACTTCATCGGCAGGCCGATGGCCGCCGAATCGTGACGGTAGAAACGCTGCTCGCCGCCGTGGCACGCATGCGAGGAAACGAGTTCGAGCATCGCGGTGCGCTCCCGGTCAGTACAGCACGACCGAGCGGATCGACTCGCCGGCCTTCATCAGGTCGAAGCCTTCGTTGATCCGCTCGAGCGGCAGCGTGTGCGTGATCAGGTCGTCGATGTTGATCTTGCCTTCCATGTACCAGTCGACGATCTTCGGCACGTCGGTGCGGCCGCGCGCGCCGCCGAACGCCGAACCCTTCCACTCGCGGCCCGTGACCAGCTGGAACGGGCGCGTGCTGATTTCCTCGCCCGCTGCCGCCACGCCGATGATGAACGACTGGCCCCAGCCCTTGTGCGTGCACTCCAGCGCCTGGCGCATCAGCTTCACGTTGCCGACGCACTCTAACGAGTAGTCGGCGCCGCCGTCGGTGAGCTGCACGATGTGGTCGACCACGTTCTCGACTTCGTTCGGGTTGATGAAGTGCGTCATCCCGAACTTCTTCGCGAGCTCGACGCGCTTCGGGTTGATGTCGACGCCGATGATCTTGTCCGCGCCGACCATCTTCGCGCCCTGGATCACGTTCAGGCCGATGCCGCCGAGGCCGAACACGACGACGTTCGCGCCCGCCTCGACCTTCGCCGAGTACACGACCGCGCCGACGCCCGTCGTCACGCCGCAGCCGATGTAGCAGATCTTGTCGAACGGCGCGTCCTCGCGCACCTTCGCCACCGCGATTTCAGGCACGACGATGTAGTTCGAGAACGTCGACGTACCCATGTAGTGGAACAGCGGCTTGCCGTCGAGCGAGAAGCGCGACGTCGCGTCGGGCATCAGGCCCTTGCCCTGCGTCGCGCGGATCTTCTGGCACAGGTTGGTCTTGCGCGACAGGCAGAACTTGCACTCGCGGCATTCCGGCGTGTAGAGCGGGATCACGTGATCGCCCTTGCGCAGCGTCCCGACGCCGGGGCCGACGTCCACCACGACGCCCGCGCCTTCATGACCGAGGATCGCCGGGAAGATCCCTTCCGGATCGGCGCCCGACAGCGTGTAGTAGTCGGTGTGACAGATGCCCGTCGCCTTCACCTCGATCAGCACTTCGCCGGCGCGCGGCCCTTCGAGATCGACTTCCTCGATCGTCAGCGGCGCGCCCGCCTTCCATGCAATCGCTGCTTTCGTCTTCATCGTGTGACTCCTGTCTGTGTGTGAGGTCGGCCCGGGTCGGCGCGTCAGCGCTCATGTCGGCCGGCGTGGGTGCGCGAGCACCCATGCCGGCCTCATGCTTCGCACCGGGTTCCATGCAAAGCTGTCGAAGCCGTGCCGCGCGGCGTCGCGCACGGCACGGCAAAAGAATCTCGTGCTCGCCATGATGGCCGGTCCGGCCGCGCATCGCGTGCGGGAAACGGTCGCCGGCTTGCCACGATGCGTCATCGCTGGCGCAAAAGAACAAGTGTCCGAGTTTAAACGCCCGTCGTGAACCATGCATCCGTTCGCGCATACAGATCGATGAAGCGTGCGTGGCGCGCGGCCAACGAGCGATCGTCGCGCGGCGCGGCAACCGGCGACGCCGCCGGCGCCAGTGCGTGCAGCGCGTCTTCCCGCCAGTGCCCGATCGCGACGCCCGCGAGCAGCGCGGCGCCGCGCGTCGCGGCGTTCGGGCAGTCGATCGCGTGCAGCGACGCACCCAGCGCGTCGGCGAGCAACTGGCGCCAGCGCGGATCGACCGACCCGCCGCCCGCGAGACGCAGCATCGCGACCGGATCGCCGCGATCGGCGTCGCGGATCGCATCGAGCCCGGCGCGCAACGCGAACGCGACACCTTCGAACGCGGCGCGCATCATCGCGCCGCGCGTGTCGCCGAGCCCGAGGCCGAGCCAGCCGCCGCGCGCGTCAGGGTTCATCCACGGCGAACGCTCGCCCGTCAGGTACGGCAGGAAGCACAGGCGTTCCGACGCCGCGTGGGCGAACGCTTCGTCATACGCATCGGCCCACTGCGCATAGCCGAGCCAGCCGCGCACGGCTTCGAGCGCGAGCCCGACGTTCTGCATCGCGGCCATCGTGTAATAGCCGCCGCCGGCCGCCGCGCGATAGCGATGCAGCCCGCGTCGCGCGGGCGGCAGCGCATCCGCGAGCACGACGATCTGGCCGCCGCTGCCCGTCGTCAGCAGCGCGTCGCCGGCGGCGGCGAGCCCGCTGCCGAGCGCCGCGCATGCGGTGTCGGCTGCGCCCGTCGCCAGCGGCACGCCGGCCGGCAGGCCGAGCGCCGCGGCAGCCTGCGCGCCGAGCGTGCCGCAGCGCGCGGTCGACGGAACGACCGGCGCGAACCGGTCGGCCGGCAAGCCGAGCGCGTCGACCAATGCGAGATCCCATTCACCATCGGGTGTCGCGAGCGCAGTCGCGCACGCATCGCTCGGATCGGCCGCGACGTCGCCGCCCAGCGCGATGCGCAACCAGTCCTTCGGCTGCACGGCCCAGCGCGCGGCATGCAGCGCTTCGGGTTCGTGCGTGGCCAGCCAGCGCAACAGCGGGCCGGCCATGCCCGGCGCGACGGGATTCGGTGCGGCGGGCGAACCCGCGGCGGGCCAATCGGCCGCGTCCGCTTCGCGCACCGCGCGCGTGTCGGGCCACAGGAGCGCGGGACGCACCGGCTGCCCCGCCACGTCGATCAGCACGACGCCGTGCATCTGCCCCGAGAACCCGATCGCCGCCACCTGCGCACGCTCGTCGGCCGGCAGCCGCGCGGCCGCGCGCACGAGCGCCTGCCACCACGCGTGCGGCGCGATCTCCGCCCAGCCGGGCTGCGGCGACGACAGCGCATAAGGTTCGCTCGCGACCGCCCGCTCGACGCCATCGGCATCGAGCGTGACGAGTTTGACGGAGCCGGTGCCGAGGTCGATTCCGAGCAGGCGCATGACGTGAGGGCGAATTCGAATGAACGGATGTCGATGATAACGGGATCGCGATGCGCGCCCCGTTTTTTGCCGTCGTCGCGGCAGGCCGAACACGCAATCGCCGGCCGGGTTCCACCCGGCTGCGCCTTGCGGGCAAAAGCGGCCGTTCGCGGGTTAACCCGGCGCGATTTTCCCCAGGCACTTTTTGCCACTATGCCGCCCGCCCGATACACACCATAAAGCGGCCTATATTTGACACGGGGGCCAGCGCTATTTTGAAGGGCTATAAAACCGGGGAACCTCACTCCTGCGGCTGTTTCCCCATGATCGACACCCTGTTCCATGCCGAAATGGCATATCGAACCAGCAAAGAACGGAATAGAACCCAGCACTCTTGTTGCATGGATTCATTCCGAATAATTTCGTATCACCCCGAAAACAAGATCATGGAGTGAGACAGATGCAATCGAACACGGTCCATCCGTGCGATGAGGTGCTGCCGACCGGCAAGCTGGTAACGCTTGGCCTGCAGCACGTCCTCGTCATGTACGCCGGCGCTGTCGCCGTGCCGCTTATCGTCGGCGCCGCGCTCAAGCTGCCGAAAGACCAGATCGCGTTCCTGATCAGCGCCGATCTGTTTTCGTGCGGCATCGCCACGCTGATCCAGACGCTCGGCCTGTGGATCTTCGGGATCCGCCTGCCCGTCATCATGGGCTGCACGTTCGCGGCAGTCGGCCCGATGATCGCGATCGGCACCAACCCCGGCCTCGGCATCCTCGACATCTTCGGCTCGACCATCGCGGCCGGCATCATCGGCATCGTGCTCGCGCCGATGATCGGCAAGCTGTTGCGGTTCTTCCCGCCGGTGGTGGTCGGCACGGTGATCGCCGTGATCGGGCTGTCGCTGATGGAAGTCGGCATCAACTGGGCGGCCGGCGGCGTCGGCAATCCCGAATACGGCAGCCCGGTCTATCTCGGCCTGTCGCTGCTCGTGCTCACGCTGATCCTGCTGATCAACAAGTACGGCCGCGGCTTCGTCGCGAACATCTCGGTGCTGCTCGGCATCGTCGCCGGCTTCGCGATCGCCTTCGCGATCGGCCGCGTGAATACCGACGGCGTCGCGCACGCACCGTGGGTCGGCTTCGTGATGCCGTTCCACTTCGGCCTGCCGCACTTCGACCCGCTGTCGATCGTGACGATGGTCACGGTGATGTTCGTCACGTTCATCGAATCGACCGGCATGTTCCTCGCGGTCGGCGACATGGTCGATCGCCCGGTCAACCAGGAGCGCCTGGTTCGCGGCCTGCGCGTCGACGGCCTCGGCACGCTGATCGGCGGCATCTTCAACTCGTTCCCGCATACGTCGTTCTCGCAGAACGTCGGCCTGATCGGCGTGACGGGCGTGAAGAGCCGTTTCGTGTGCGCGACCGGCGGCGTGATCCTCGTGCTGCTCGGCCTGTTCCCGAAGATGGCGCAGGTCGTCGCATCGGTGCCGCCGTTCGTGCTCGGCGGTGCCGGCATCGTGATGTTCGGGATGGTGGCGGCGAACGGCATCAAGGTGCTGTCGAAGGTCGACTTCGTGAATAACTCGCACAACCTGTTCATCGTCGCCGTGAGCGTCGGCATGGGCCTCGTGCCGGTCGTGTCGCCGCACTTCTTCTCGAAGCTGCCGCCCGCGCTCGCCCCGATCCTGCACAGCGGCATCCTGCTGGCATCGGCGACGGCCGTGATCCTGAACATCGTGTTCAACGGCGTGAAAGGCGAAAAGGATGCGCGCTGCGAGATTCGGCGCGCGGGACACGACTTCGACGGGCGGCCCGCCGACGTGCATCACTGACACCACCGATCGCCGCGCGCCGGACGACGGCACCAAGCGGTAACGCAAAACGCCACGGCATGCCGTGGCGTTTTGTTTTGCGGGTGCGGGAAGCTGCGCGATGATCATTCGGACAACTGGGCGTTCGGACAGGCGGACAGGCGGACAGGCGGACAGGCGGACAGGCGGACGGTCGAACGGCGGAACGGCGGAACAGGCGGTCACGACACATGAAAGGGTCGCCCGCGGGCGCGGAGCGGGATGCCGGTTGGCCAACCAGGATGGCTGGTCCGGCGCAATAAGCGACGCCGGAATCCTATACGCGCATCGTCACCCCAACCGTCTTCGCGCCGCACGAATCGACCACGCAAAAGAAAACGCCACAGACTTTCGTCAGTGGCGTTTTCGATTCCGCAACCAGCCGGTTCGAAAGGCAAGCGCGATCGAAACCGCGCGTGCCCCTCCTTGCGCTTACCCGTTCGTCGCCGTTGCCGACG